>JACYFF010031952.1:15866657-15918132 GCA_017589665.1 Selenicereus undatus | reverse complement strand
AATCTAAGCCCTGTTTCAATGCATTGAAATCAAAAAGAAAAAGGAAGAAAGAAATTAGAGAATGTTACCTACCCTTTTTGCTCAAAGATAGAAAAACTTAGCCAAGTACATTGATCACCTAGGGATCAGATAAGGATTTTCAAAAGTCTACTTGGTAAATCTGCTATAATGTAAGATAAGTTTTATGGATACTTTATAAATTTGATATACTAAATTTAAATTTAGAGTGCATATTAGAATCACAAAGTAATTCAAAATATTTTTGGACATGATTTTGATGATATTACCGCATATCTCTTACCCAATAATATTTAAGGATTTTCACTGATGTGAATGATATACTTACGGCTGCAATCGGGTGGAATATGTTATGGATATTATTTTTCATCTGAATGGATTTTGGGTAGAATATGATTATTTGGTATTATTTTTTTATTATTGGTTGACATATAATTCTTTCTATGCCCGTCATATATGAATTGAAAATTATAAGAGTAAATGTTACCATATCTACCTGCATATGACCATGAATGTTAATACTGATACTATCATTTATGTGGCACATGACATGTGATGATATGTAAATTTCTCTTGATATGCTTGTTTGCAAATGCATGCATGAAGTAGGTGACATGCCCAAATGTGATTATGCATATATTTTAAAAAGTGTGATTCCAGGTCTCCTAATGTATGCATTCTTTGATCATCACTTGGCTTAAATGATTTATTTTTACACTACAACTTATATTTTATTGTCGTGAATAAACTAATATCTTGATCTATGAGGATTTATAGACCCTTTTGCATTTTCTTGAATAGTTTTTATCAGCAAGCAAGATAAACCTTTATATGTGTAGCACAATCTTTATATGAAATTATCTCCATGGCTATGTAGTTTCAAATATTCATTATTTTAGCAGGTGAAATGATTTATCATATATTGCATTTGGCACAAATTAGATTATACTTGACCCCATGAATTATCCTTGATTAAATTTGTGAAAGGGGGAGAAATGGTATGTTTTTAATAGCCAAAAAAAGTTCTATATGCCCCTCTAGACCCTATACATATGTAATATAGGAAATCTATCCCTTGGGTCTTCATACATGTGATGGATTTTGATAATAGATTTGCATATCAAATTGGTTGACATACAAAACCAAATCTTGATTCACTTGAATAATAGTAAAGGGGAGAAAAATAATCATGCTGTCAAGTAATATTTATGGTGCATAGCTTTTCATGCTCTTACATTGTATGCTTTCATATTCTAAGATTAAAATTATATGCTTAAATTATTTTTGCTGGGGGGAAAATATGCTAATGGTAAATAAATTGCGTTATAATGATATTGGCATGAATTAAGGGGGAGATATAATCGCCAACGGTACTTATCCCTTACTTCTATTCTTGATTTGTATGTTCTAGTTATTGCATCAAGGGAGGAGAAAATAGTTTCATCACATATGATAAAGTATCACATGATTTAATCATTTTTGAAAGGGGGAGATGTAAAGAGTTTTGAAATATTGACATTCTAATATATTAATATCTCCAAAGAATTATTGACATATGACTCCATTTTCATATTTATGAGTGTTATATTAAGGGGGAGCTATACTATTAATTGGTTAGTTTATATTCCTCATCCCTTTTTAATGATGACAAAGGGGGAGAAGAATGAGCTTATGGTAAGTGTATGCAAGCATCAAGGTATGTATCTTGATATTGCTTCACACTAATGTTTGATTGTTTGTCATCATCAAAAAGGGGCAGATTTATTGAAGGTTTAGATTACCCTAGAGGGGGGTGAATATGGTGATTTTAGAAAATTAAAACCAAAACTCAAAGCAAGAACTGAAATAAAAGAGAGACAAAACTCAAGGATATTTTAACGAGATTGGACCTCAACAGACTTAGGTCATCGCCTAGAGTTATCCAACTCTAGGATTCAATATTCTACTTTTCTTATTAAGATGAACTTTCACACTTTCTTTCAGAGCACCGCACTCTAAAGATTCCAGCTACTTAAATCAACCACTGATTTAAGTTTGGAAGGAGTTGTGACATCACACCAACTCCTTCGTTCACTCCTTAATAAGAATTTCTCAAGATCTCTCAAGACTTTTAATTACAATTCAAGACTCAAAGGAATTTGCAAATATATAGCTCAGTGTAGTATGATTGCAACTTGCTTGTGTGATTGCCTGGATCTCATTGCTCTTGCTCTTGTGATAAGTATTTATAGCCTTGCAAGTTGTGAGTCCCATAATCCAATAAGGAAGTGTCTTATCAAAGATATTCTGATTTTATCTTGTGATCTTCTCCAATAAGAAAGTATATGCTCACAATCTCTTCTGTTGCCTTTTGGACATGTAAATCTTTTTGAAGCTTGGCAACAAAATATATTTGTAATAAAATAAAATCATGCAATATAATCTTTGTGAGATCAAGTTTGAAATTAAAAAAGAATATTCCAATCAAGTAATATTGCTAGAATATTCCAATCAAATAAAGACAATATTTTGTCATGGATAGAATCAAGAATAGAATCATTTAATCAAATAAAATTCTTTTTATTTGAATAATATTTTTCATATTGTCTCTTGCCTAGCATGCATAATTAATCTTGGACCGACCTTAGATATTATATATGAAGTAGAATAATTATAAAATCAACTCACTTCACAATTTCATATATAGCACTAATTATATTGTTTGTTATCATCAAAATCAATATGTGACTCTTGGAGTCAACAGCGGCATTGTTCAAACACTCATGAATAGGTTGGGATAGAGCAAAGATTGGGTCCCTATTCCCCCATAATGTGATATGACACACTGTATCACATAATATAAGATCAACCGAGAAGCCTGATAGGTTATACTGACCCCTTAATAGCGATAAGGAATTTAAAGTTAAATTGGGTTACAGATGGTTAATGGATCGAAATATGACTAACTTAGACACTCATGAAACTAAAATGTGGAAAACATTGTGGTCTCTTCCAGTCCCAACCCGTTGGAAAATATTAACGTGGAAAGTATACCATAACACCCTCCTAACTGGCAGCAATAGGCAAATCAAGAACATTATTGGTTGGCGGCACGAATGGCCGATCGGTGAGAACTCTGATGAGACAGTCAAATGTCTATTCAGAGACTGCTGGCTAGCCAAACTACTGTGGCGGTCATCACCCCTGGCAATCAATATTGAAGCCAACCAAATCATCCCTTGGATACAATGGATACGAGACTGGATACTGATGTTGAGCAGACTAATAGGCTCACACCATAAGGAAACAAGTATTTTCGTTGCGATAATATGGAGCATTTGGGTCTTTCGCAATCAAATCATTTTCTAGTGTGCCCCCAGGAATCCATCTGAATTAATAAGAGAGATGCTACATGATAGCCCAAACACACTATCGAGAGTTATAATCCAAAAGGCAGTACATCGCACCCAGATTCCACGTACTGATAATCGGGGACAACAGATTAATATAGTCAAATGGGGTCACCACAGCATACGCCTACAGTTATAATGCAAATCGCAGTAGCATGGTCCAAGAAAAAAAGATGGGCAGGAATCGCCGCACACGCAACAAGAGAAACCACGAATGTATTGCAATACCAAGAGAGAGTGCCATGCAGCTCAAACAGGGTCGCCATCACTCTGGCGACAGAGAAAGCTTTAGCCTTGGCGATTCAATATGATTGGCTGGCAATCGAAGTATGGACCGACAGTGCAAAGCTGATGCGATCTCTCATTGAAGATGGTAAAAGTCATGTAGATACTTCCTTGATTTTGGATCAAATCTTATCTTACAAACATCGGCTCCAGTATTGTAGGCTTTGTAGCGTTAAGAAGGTCGACAAAAATCAACTCAAACTAACCATAAAGTTTGCTAGACAGAGTAGGAGTCCTTTATGATGTAAAATGGCTCATCTTGTATTACGCAACAGACAAAAAAGAAGAAGAAGAAGATTTCTACATTTTTCTTTTTTAATTATGATTATCTCATATTTTGTTTACCCTATTTTTATAGTAATTTTTACATTTCTTTAGAACTTTATAAGAATTTATATTTTTTTTCAAAGTTGTTGTATGACAATTTTTCATATTATTTCATGTATTTGTAGCTTTTACGTTCATTTTTTATTATGTTTTTATACACATTGTCATTGATATGTCATTAAAAATAAAAAATCAAATACCGTATACAAAGATGCCATATTAGCTTTGCAATGAGTCACAATCACTTCAACCCGATGGTGGTCCAGAATCCATAAATAAGGCCAAGGGTAGGTATGTGGGTGTCCAACTTCCAAAGTTGGATTATTGTTGTCGAATGCCTCAAAGATGAGATTATTAGCATCCAATTTCCTTTTGTTTTTTGGTGGAGAATGTGATAAGTGAGACACAGAATGGTCCATACCGGGAGTAAAGCACACACATAATGGTTTGTTACAAGGGTTTCTATAAACCGTCGTTGCTGGTCTTGTTTCACAAATAGCGTACTGCAAAATATAAGGTGGTAGAAGTGGCTAAATCACATTGATTACCACGCCTAATTCTATTGGAATTCTATTTCTCAATATGAATAGGGTTAGGCTAGAGAATGTCTATATAAGGAGAGTTAATTCTGGTAATTAGTAACGAGATATTGATTTATTCAATTAAATCTCTAAATCACAACTTTCGTGCCCTTTCCCGCTTGCTTGCCATGAAGAGGTTAGGGTTTGGGGGGTATGCATCATACCCTATTAGTGATTCTAGTGACCACCAATAGTTATTCAACGTTCGTGATTCCTATTCGAGTGATTTGTGGGTCGTAAACGGTATAGCGACTTCCTTCACTTATGTTTCTAGGTAAAGAAGGATTCATAAAAAGTATGTAAGATACATATTAATGTGATCATATGCAAATATATAATCATGCAATATTGCATATAGTAGCGACTGTTTGTTAAGAGGATCAGTCCAAGCTAAGGAAGGGTTTCAATTGGTTGAATTGTTCAACAATTATGTCAACGAAAAACTTAATTAAATTGAATGTTGAAAACTCATAAGAGGTTTTATGTTTTAACATATCTATCACACGAAAACGAGTTTGAAGTGTGAGCGTTACAAAAATTCCATTTGTATCACATAATAATTTAATATGTGAACTATTAAAATTTAAACTCTAAATTTCTCATTTCAAAAGACTTTAATATCTCTTTCAAGAAGTGTATCAATTATCAAAAATCTTAAACAAATGGCTAAAAATATTATATGCGCTAATATGATGCAAGTATGCTACTATTGAATTTGAAGTCTGGAAAGCTCCTTTTCCATCGCGTAATAAACTAATAATTTAATACGTTGAACATAAATTGTTCCACAGATCGAAGTGGGATCCACCATGCTTCCTGATTGGGAGAGCATATCCAGGTGGACGGATTCTAAACGTATAATCACGATATGATAAGTCACCGGTTCGAATAGACAAAAGATGATTAATGCGTGGCCCGATGAGAGAGAAACCATAATTAGGCGACTAGAGTAGGCTTTGTTTTCAGTTGACACTTGGAGAAATGAGAGCATGTCGCTATGAGTACGGTTGAGACAACGCCTATCTGGTCATTAATTCCAATTAATTACTTCACACACAGACGCTGCCCCACTCCAAGCTATCATAACCGCTCTTTTATTTTTGAGCTTCAACTAAGATGTCAGGTAAATTAATTCCAGCCACTCTTGAGATTGAAACAATTCACACAGCACATACGTAAATTAAAATAATTGTCACTGTATCATCCTGGCACATTTGAACAAAACTGAAAATTTTGTTATGGAAATTTTCTTTTGTCTGTCAGCTAATACATTGTTGCAGATATTGGGGATGCTTTCTTAGTGAGTTTATAAGAAAATCTAACTGTAGCAATATTAAGGACAATTTATCTAAGGCCCTATTTGGTCGTTAGATAATTTGGTGGAAATAAACGTTAAAGCAAAAAAATGTGAAGGAAAAAAAATAGAAAAAAAATGAGTTTTTTTCTCTTGTTCGGATTAAGAAAAAAATACAAGAATTGGATGAGAAATTTGAATGTTGATGAACTATTTGAATTATGTTGAATGCGAGGTTAGAGGAGGTTGAGAATTTTCCTCAAACTTTTCTCACAATTTTATGAGAAAAATTTTATCACTTATTTCTAATAATTTTTTCACTTAACTTTTCTGTATATTTTTTTCTTCATGATTTGGTCTAAACCAAGTACAAGAAAAAAAGTAAATTTCTCAAAAAAAAATTCCATCAAATTTTTCAAGGTTCAAATAGAACCTAAATGTAGAGTTGGGAATAGGTACGTGGTTTCTTAGTAATTGTAGAAAATCCTTAGCTATTCACACAATACATATATGCTTTCTTATTAACTAATTTAAATATTACAAAACGGACGCAGGATGAATTATTTTAACCCGTTTTTATAAGTGATCCTAGTTCAAATAAGGAAGTACTCAATACATGTATGTTCAATATGGTAATATATATCATATACATAGGAGTGTGTATTCTCACTTGTATGTATATATATTTATTCAACGTGTATTTGTCATATAGGTAGCTTTTAATATGTGGTGCTGAAGTGACTTGTAGAAGTATATATGCCTAGGAGTATGATATAAACTTTCTTTCAACGCAAACACAAACCAATCTAATCTCAAATATTTGCCAATTGTATTAATTAACTACACCTAAATGACTAAGGGCCTGTTTTTTTCATTCGTAAATTAGGTGGGTAAAAGGGTGAAGTAAGTTGAAGTAGGTTGAGGTAGGTTGAAATTGATATTTTTTTTTTAAGTGGGTTGAAATAGGTTGAAGGCCCTATTCTTTTCAGTGGGAAATGAGGGGTATGGGATGAGTGATTGTGGGAAAGGGGGGGAAGGAGTGGGTGAGTGTGGTTTTTGTTTTTAAGTGTCGGAAAAAGTGGGTGAATGTGGGTGAAAGCTGAATGTAGTCGAATGAAGTTGAAGTATTAGTTATTAATATTTTTTTGTTTTCTAATGTAATAATTTTATTGTGATAGTAATTAATGATGATGAAATTTTTCTGTTTTTGTTTATTCTGTTTTGTTCTTTTTTATTTTGTTTTTTTTTTTTGTGTTTTTGTATTTGTATTTTTTATTTTATTTTCATTTTTAATTTTTAATTTTTAATTTTTAATTTTTAATTTTTAATTTTTAATTTTTAATTTTTTTAATTTTTTAATTTTTAATTTTTAATTTTTTAAGTTTTTAAATTTTTTAAATTTTACTTTTTTAATTTTTTCTATTTTTTTAATTTTAATTTTAATTTTAATTTTCTTAAATTTTTTATAATTTTTTTAGTTTTAATTTTTAATTTTTAATTTTTAATTTTTTTATTTTTTGTATAAATTTTTTTATTTTTTATTTTTTTGGAATTTTCGGTTGGTTGTTTTTTCTGGAATAAAAAAATACAAAAAAATACAAAATACAAAAAGAAATTTAAAATTTTTTTTAAAAAATAAAAATAAATACAAAAAAAATTAAAAATTAAAAATTAAAAATTAAAAAATAAAAAAATAAAAAATAAAAAAAACTAAATAAATAAAATTTAAAAAATTAAAAAATTAAAAAAAAAAAAAAATAGAATTAAAAAATTATAAAAAATTAAAAAATTGATGAAAAAGGAAAAAAATAAAACTGTTCCATAACATCTGAAAAATTAAAACTGCTCATAATTGCTATCAGATTATTCGTACACACAATTACGTAAATTATAAAAAATTTTCAAATATGAGAAATGGTTGTTTTATGTAGATGTGGGAAGGAGTGGGTGAATGTGGGAAGGAATGATATTTTTTTTTAAGTGTGGGAAGGAGTGGGAAGAGGAGGCAGGAAGTGGGTGGGTGGTGGGTGAATTTTTCAACGAAAAGAACAGGGCCGAAGTAGGTTGAAGTGAGTTGATGTTGATTGAAGAGGGTTGAAGTTGGTATATTTTTTATGTAGTGCGTTGAAGTGAGTTAAAAAAATAAGAATGTAATTAATGGGTGATAATTTATGACGTTATCGAAATTTTGTGAAATTTTTGTTTATTCTTTTTTATTTTTTATTTTTTTAATTTTAAATTTTTAGTTTTTTATTTTTCATTTTAAATTTTTTTCATTTTTCATTTTTTGTTTTTTTTAATTTTTTTTAATTTTTTTTTTAAATTTTTAATTTTTAATTTGTTTTAATTTGTAATTTGTAATTTGTAATTTCTTATTTCTTATTTTTTAATTTTTTAATTTTTATTTTCTAATTTTTAATTTTTAATTTTTAATTTTTTAATTTTTAATTTTAATTTTTAATTTTTTTTTACTTTTTCATTTTTTAATTTTTAATTTTTAATTTTTAATTTTATTATTTTTTAAATTTCTTATTTCTTATTTTTTTATTTTTTATTTTTTATTTTTTATTTTTATTTTTTTATTTTTTTTAAATTTTTAAATTTTAATTTTTTAAATTTGTTATTTATAATTTTTTTTTATGTCTTTTATTTCTTTATTTTTTTTTGTTATTTTTTAATTTGTATTTTTTTATGTGTTTATGTGTTTATTTTTTACTTTTTATTTTTTATGTTTTATGTTTTATGTTTTATGTTTTATTTTTTTGTTTTAGTTTTATTTTTCATTTTTTAATTTTTAATTCTCATTTATTTATTTGTTTTTTATTTTTTATGTTTATATTTTTTATTTTTTATTATTATTTTTTTTTATATTTTCATTTCATATTTTTAATTTTCAATTTTTTAATTTTATTTTTTATTTCTTATTTTTTAAGTTTTAGTTTTTAGTTTTTATTTTTTTATTTTTTTGTTTTTTATTTTTTTATTTTTAATTTCTAATTTTGTAATTTTATTTTTATTTTTTACTTTGTACTGTTTATTTTTTTAGTTATTTATTTCTTTATTTTTTATTTTTTATGTTTTATTTTTTATTTATTAATTTTCTATAATTTTATGTTTTTTAAGTTTTTGTGTTTTTATTTTTCTATTTCTTATTTCTTATTGTTTATATTTTTTTTTTTTATGTTTATTTTTTATTTTTTATTTTTCATTTTTTTGTATTTTATTTTTTGTTTTTCATTTTGTCTGTTTTTATTTTTTTATATTTTACGTTTTTATTTTTTATTTCTAATTTTTTTATTTTTTTTTACATTGTAATTTTAACTTTTTAACTTTTAATTTTTATTTCTTATTTCATATTTTTTTGATTTCTTATTTTTATTTTTTTTTGTTATTTTTATTTTTTTTTAATTTTTAATTTTCTATATTTCATTTTTATTTTTTTAGTTTTTATTTTTTATTTATTTTAAATTGTAAAAAATAAAAATAAAAAATAAAAAAATAAAAAATATAAAAAATAAATAAGAAATAAAAAATAAAAACATAAAATCAGAAAAAAATAATAAATAAGAAATTCAAAATTAAAACTAAAAAATTAAAATTAAAATGTAAAAAGTTAGAAATAAAAAATAAAAAAATAAAAACGTAAACAAAATAAACAATAAAAAAACGTAAAAAAATAAAAAAATAAAAAATAAAAAGTAAAAAATAAAACATGAAAAAAATAAAAAAATGAAAAATAAAAATTAAACATTAAAAATTTAAAATTAAAAATGAAAAGTAAAAAATAAGAAATAAGAAATGAAAAAATAAAAAGATAAAAAACATAGAATCATGGAAAAATAAAAAATAAAAAATAAATCAAAATTAAAAATTAAAAATTAAAAATTAAAAATGTTAAAAGTAAAAAATCAAAAATAAAAATTAAAAAATAAAAATTAAAAAAATTAAAAAGATTAAAAATTAGAAAATAAAAATAAAAAATAAAAAAAATAAAATATAGATAAATAAAAAAATAAAATTAAAAAATAAAATTAAAAAATTAAAAAATTAAAAAAAAAAAATAAAAAAAAAAAATAAAAAAATGAGAAATTAAAAAAACAAAAAATAAAAAATATAAAAACTAAAAAATAAGAACGAATAAACGAAAATTCGACAAAATTTCAATAACTTCATAAATTATCACACATGAATTACATTGTCATTATTTTAACCCACTTCAACTTACCACATAAAAAATATATCAATTTCAACGCAGTTCAACCTACATCAATGCACTTCAATTTAGTTCAACTTATTTCAACCCACCTCAAAAAAAAAAAACCAACTTCAACCTACCTCAACCTATCTCAACCTACTTCACCCTTTTACCCACCCAATTTACCCACGAAAACAACAGGCCATAAGTCTCACATGATACTTTACAAATTATTAAAATTATGAAAGGGGTGAGTTGAAGTTGGTTGAAGTGGATTGAAGCAGGTTGAAATGGGTTGAAGTTGATATTTTTTTTTCAAGTGGGTTGAAGTAGGTTGAAATAGGTTGAAATAGGTTGAAATAGATTGAAGTAAATAAATATAAATTGATCCACGATAAAAGCAGGCCCTAAATCCCCTCAAAATTTTCAATAGTTTGCTCTAATAAAATTAAATTTTAAAAGTAATTATCTCAACTTTAATCTGAATAACCTATTTAATTACTAGATTGATAACCTCGGTACCGACACAAACCAGCTACAAGTTTGAATTTTGAACCTGAATAGCCAATGAAGTACGGCTGAGTTAATGCTATTTCCTTCATTGGATGGCAGGCATTCCTCAAATGCGAAGCCTTGAATGCATTCAATAACATCAACTACCACCAAACCATCAAACCCTCTCTATAAATAGAGCCCACTAAGAAACGTCCGAAACCATCAAGCATCCTCAAAACTAAAACCCCTCTACATTTAGACACTCGCTCGCAAACTCTACATACATTCATAATGGCTAGCTCAACTTCCTTCAAGGTGGCTATTGCACTTGTCCTGTGCATGGTGGTGGTTGCACCCCATGCAGAGGCAGCCATAACTTGTGGTATGGTAGTGCAGAAACTCGGACCATGCGCGGGCTACTTGAAGGGCGGGCCGGGCCCTTCAGCCCAGTGCTGTGCCGGGGTTACTCAACTTAACAACCTGGCTACCACCCCGGCTGACAGGCAAACTGCTTGTGGGTGCCTCAAATCGGCTGCGGGTTCTGTTCAAGGTCTTAACCCAACTAACGCTGCTGCACTCCCTAGCAAATGTGGTGTTAGCATTCCCTACCCCATCAGCACTAGCGTCGACTGCTCCAAGTATCCATCTTTTCCTCTCTCCCTTGTTTTCGTTAATATAAATTTTTTTATAGGACGGTCTAATGGTAACTTATTCTGAGACCAGATAATGAGATTATTATAATTATTTTTTCTATTCAAAATATGTTTTTTATGACTAACTTTCTTATTTCATGCTCGTTGTGTAGGGTGCACTAGATGGATGATTCCCTGGCATAGGGAAGCAGAAGCGGAGTATTAGTAGCGTTAATAATAAAATGAGTTCAGATGGGACTACAGCCCAACCACTATGATATAGTTTCTACTTTATGAAACTTTGTAATCGGGTATTCTGCTTATGGGAACGGGAACTACTGTTTGCTATCTGTATGCCAGCTTCGTTTAATATATATATATATATATGAGTAGAGGTTTTATGTGTAAATTTCACACATTTCCACTACTAGAATAGATGCTGTGGTTGATCAAGAAGACAATCATAGTTACCAAGATCCAGATGCCCAAATCAAACTAATAAGACCGAGCTAATAGAGTGCAGTCATGTGTGCATCGTATCGTTCAATATTCAAATAAGCAAAATTATTAGATCTAAGTAACGAATACAAATATCAAATGGCTCGTTTTTCACAAATAAATGCTGTGAGGACTCACTAAGGTTACTTCTTCCATTTGGAGGAGGGGCAAGGTGCAAGCTAACATTTTTTCAGATAATTGAATGTACACTTTTTTAGCTGTAGCAGATGTAAGGTGAATAAAATATAATAATAAACCTCACTGTAAGGAGTAAGGACCCTTTAAAAAGTATACCTTAATGTACACGATATGACCAAAACTATCACCTAACTAATATAACCCAAAACTCTAAATAACATTTCCCTACAATGGTCATATGTAAGAAGTCAGCTTTGAAAGATCCCTTCATTTTGGTAAATAGTTTTTTTGAAAGTTTTTTACTAAAAAGAGTTTTATGTACTAAAATTATCTGTTTGATGTAATTAAAAAGTTAATTATGTGCTTGGTAGAATAGTTTTTGAGAAGAACTTTTTGTGTTCAAAAAGCTAACTTGAAATAGCTAACTTGAGTAGTTTTTTTGGAAAATTAGCTTTTCCTATCATAACTTTATTGAAAATAGTTAATCTCACCAAATAGTTTTTCTACGAACAGCTAATTCAAACATATAATAAAAATAGTTAACAATTAATATCTAATACAAATAGTTAACAATTGCTTGTCAAACTAGGAAAGTGAAGCATGTTAAATTCTACATATAATTAGAACATAAATAAACAAATTATGTGTATAATTTAAGTAATATTTCAATAAAAAATCAATCGATAATAAATGAAGTGATCAATCAGTTACAAATATGTTTATGAGACAATACCATTTTTTATACCCCCAACAAAGTGCCACCTGTTGATGCCAATACTAAGTGAGACCTGTCGTGCTTGACCCCAAACTTAAAGCATCATATTAATTAATCTCCTTTGCCGCTAGTTTCAATTTGATGGATATCATATTCTCGAAGAAAAATGAAAATTTGGTGAGAATTTTTTTTTTATATTATTATGTTTTAAAATTGAAAAAATACTATGATTTAACAGTGAAAATACATTACAACTTATAACTTATACAAAATTCTTTTTTATTCAAAATGTTTATAATTATAAAATTATATATGTACTTATGTAAAATTATTTTTTTATTCAAAATGTTTACAATTACAAAATTATATATGTGCACCATGCATATATGTAGAAGTGGTTGATTCGATTAGGATGTCATTTCGAATGTATGGTGTAGCCGCCAAAAATTTGAACTTATCAATTGATAATTAATCATATTTGTTGAAAACCTGGTGATTTTAAATCATAAAATAGTACATTGTTCTTTCAATTTACCACATAATAGTATAATTTTTAAGTCAAAAAAGAAGTTTCTTGTAACCATATATGTTATAATTTTACCATTTAAAATCACTAAATTTTCAACAATTTTAATAAATTAACAACTTTGTTGAAAGTCTAAAAGCTACTAAATCACCCTATAAGAGGATGAATAGGGTGATGATCAATATCATAAATTAATCGAAATAAAGAGCAGAAAGATAAATGTGGACAAAACACACGAACTTTTTAACGAGGTTAGCCTCAACCAGACTTAGTCCCCGCCTAGAGTTCTCCAACTCTAGGATTAACCCAATTTTATTAGGAGGGATAGTTACAACTCTAGAACACATCTTACTCCAAGTTCCAAGTCAATCACAAGTTGACACCTTCAATTAGGCTTGGTGGAGTTGAGCCTTCAACACTATAATCCCACCCAATTACAAATTGAACAATATAAATCAATGTAATAGAAACAAATTAAAGCTTAATGTATGCCAATAAGTGCTTGAATAATGTGTATGCCAATGAGTGCTTGCTCTTCTTGTTGTCTTCGACCTTCAACCTTCAACCTTCAACCTTCAACCAGCTTCTATATTTATAGAAAAGTCTTCAAGGAATCGTAGGAAATTAGCCGTTAGACTCATCCACAATTTCAATTTTAGTTCAAGGCCTTAAACAACAGTTCAGGGTCCCTGAAGATCACACAATTCCAGCAAGGAACGCCTAAATGGCTATTTTTGGCTGATGTGAGATTCTATCCATTGGTCACTCTATTTTTGGCTGATTAAGGATCTTCTTGAGATGATTTACAATTCATTCCATGATCAGAGCAAATATCAAGTATTTGAAAATTGAAATCTCATTGAGGAAAGTCAAATATTTGCTAAATGAAGACCCCTAACAAAATGTGATATCTTATCTCATAATATCATAATCAAATTTGAATTACAAAATATAATATCATAAAGATCATATAGTCAAATTTGACTAGTAAACTGTTTTCAAGGTATTATGACACCTAATATAAAATCAATTAACCCATACGAATATATTCACAAAATACATTGTATGCTTAAAGAAGTTAACAATCTCCCCCTTTTTGATGAAAGGTAAAACCCAGTAAGAATAACACATCAATATAATTTTGAATGACACACCATGAAATCTTACTAAATACTTCTCTCGCTTTTCATATTTCATCAAAAAGGTAACGCTAGAAGGAGAAAGAAAAATCAAAGCATGTAAGAATTATGGTAAACACATATAGCTCCCCTTTAATAAATCAATGATATATAAAGATGCTACCTCTCAATCTATGACACTCATAAAAAAAATTAAAGGGATTATGCACTAACATTTTGATCAAATCATATGTTCTAACATGCATGCATTGACTTGATATTCTCATGAGCATTGTGAGGAATCAACATATTTATACAACAATTCTCCCCCTTCAAGAACAAATCAAGGCTATCGAAAAATCATCAAGTGATATAATTTTTCCCTTATAGAAACAAGCAATATCATTTATGCAAGTATTAGGAAGCGTAATAATTATGGACAAAAGCATTGAGATCATATATGCATAATCACATATCATAGTAGCATAAGATATGACAATATATTAATCATGCTCACCTTTCGAAGATAATTCAGCAAATCAAAATTCCAAAATTTGAAAGATTTCAATACCTCTCAAGTAAGGAGTAAAGAGAACATCATCTTCCATTTAGTAAGAATCCAGATATTTCCATTATTTGTGAATATTCTCGCCCTCAAGCTTTAGTTATTTACATCAGGCAGCAACATCCCATCCTTTGTCACATTTTTAAGCCTTAAACTGTATTTCAGGGTCTTGAAATCAGGACAGTCAACAACTTATCCATCACTTATTAATACTAAGAGAGGGTTTTCCTTCAATTCACATTGGCTGATTTTGCGCTTTTTGGTACCCAAACTTGAACTAACCTAGGGCTAGATTTTCTAAAAGGGCATGAATAAGACATATGATGATTCTTTAAGCAATAATTGCATTTAATATTAGATTTATTTTGGGACGTTGATTGAACAAAGAAGTTCTTATAAACCTTCTTTTTGCTAAAGACATTATACCCAATTCCTTCTTTACTGAATGAAATCTATTGAGTAGGGATGGCAACGAGGCGGGGTTTCCCCTACGCCGTCGGGGCCCTGCCCCACAGTGGGAAAAATTCCTCGAACCAAATGAGGAAGGGGCCAGGGACGGGGGAAAATTTCCCCCCGGCCGCGGGGACGGGGGCGGGGCGGGGCGAGGGAAAATTCCCCCCGTCCCCAGACCCGCTCCCTATCGGGAAACATACCCGTCCTCGAACCCGTTTCCTGCCCTGAAAATTAATTAAAATTACATATATATCCTTAATTTATTAGTTCAATTCTCAAACTCTAAAAGGGCATATGAGTATTTTTAGAGGAGAAGGAAAACCCTAATTACTACGCAATAGCCTCCACTCAGTCCATTCACCACTCACTACTCTAGTTCTCTCTCTCTCTCCTCCATTTCAGATCCGAGATTGAGTTTTTCATCCCTCCTATTCTCCTCTGTCCTCTCAGTGGTGGGCTCTCGGTTGTTGTTCCTATTTGCTGGCTTCGACGTCCTTTCGGCTTCTGTCATTGCTCTGGCCCTTCTCCGGTGTGTCAGACGTCTTCGGTGTGTTGCTCCGGCACTTCTCAGACCTTTGACAGTCAGACTTCTGCGGCTACTATTCTCCCCTGTCCTCTCAATGCTGGGACGTCGCTCACTCAGGCACTATTCTTCTGCCCGCCATTGCTCTGCGGCTAGCCGGCTAGTTCTACTCGATTGTTCTGCTGCTCTTACTTCTTTTGGTTGTTGGTACTATACTATTCTTTTACCTTGGCACCTTGCATTCAATTTTGTTTCTTTTTTTGGTTGGCTAGTGCTCTGTTCTTGAGTTGGCTATAGGCAGCCAGTAAAGCTTCACCAAAACAGAATTCACATATTGTTACATATGTTGTTCGAAAATTACATATAATAAGCTTTGTTAATTGTTTCACCAAAATAGAATTCATAATTTCGTGTTATGGGTTCTTAGGGTTGTTAATTGGCAATAAAGTTTCTGATTTGAATACTTGGATTGCTTTTTGAAATTCATAATTATGGGTTTTTAGGGCTATTTTGTAATTTTAAGGTCAATAGTATTTCAACAAGTATAGGCATCTAATTGATTCTGCAAATACTTGGATTGCTTTAGGTATTCATCCCATATAGTTAAAAAACTTCTGATTTGAATTCTTCAATTTAAGATAAATTAGCTTATGGGTTGATATACTATATTGTTTAATTCCATTAATGGATTCATTTCTAAATTATTTATGTATACACAGATTATGGCTAGTGGACCTAGTGGTCCAAGTGGACCGTCTCCATGTTCTACAAATAAAAACACAAACCACAAATCAAACTCCAGCTCCAACATCTAATACCGATGTGAATGTTGATTCATGTGGAACACCGCATGCTATGGAGGATGAGGGGGATACATTAGTATTGGGAAAGCAAAGGAGGTTCATATCTAAAATTTGGAAGCATTATGATTATGAGTTTATTAGCCGTGTACCGAAGGCTATTTCTAAATATTGTAAGAAAAAACTTGGTGGTAACTCAAAGAATGGGACTAAGTATTTGAATGATCATCATGCAATTTGTCATATGAAAAGACATAGGAACATTGCAAATGACTTTACCCAAAAGAAGTTGAAGATAGAGCCTTCCGGTGATAAAAAAGGGCAAGTTCTTTTTGTTGACGGGTTTGATGAAGAGCTTGCAAGGAAGGAGCTTGTGCATATGGTCATAATGCATAAGTATCCTCTTTCTATGGTAGAGCATGTTGGGTTTAGAAGATATTCAAAGGCTCTCCAACCTTCTTTCACCATGATATCAAGGAATACACTCAGAAAGGATATTCTCAAAGTGTTTGACTTTGAAAAAGGAAAAACTAGGAAGTTGTTGGGGGTTGTTCAAAGCAAGGTAGCCATTACCATAGATATGTGGACCGCTTAAAATCAAAAACGTGGTTTTATAGCCATAACAACTCATTGGATTGATAGTTCATGGAAGTTGCAAAATCGAATTTTGAGGTATCATAATTTTGTTTATAGCCATAACAACTCATTACAAGTCATCGATATTTTTCCAGCATGTGGATAAAATATTTAGTTATTGTATTATTTTCTCTTACATTTAACTTTTTAATATAATTTTGATAAACTTTGTTATTTTTTTAATAAACTTTCCGATTTGTTTTTCTTTTAGGTTTACATATGTTCCTTGTCCTCATACTGTTGAGAGAATTTCGGGAGAGCTCTTGCAGTGTTTTCCAGAGTGGAACATCAATAGAAAAGTTTCATCTCTTACGGTGGATGATTGTTCTTGCAACGACGCAATAATTGGCATTCTTAAAGATCGATTGGATTTAAGGGTAGTTCCCTTAAGGGGTAAGTTCTTCCATATGCGTTGTTGTGCACATATTCTTAATATCACTGTTAAGGATGGATTAGAGGTGATTGAAAGCTCAATTGAAAAGGTGCGTGATAGTGTAGCATATTGGAGAGCAACACCTAAAAGGGAGGAAACGTTTAGAGAAGTTTGTGATAGCTTAAGTGTGCCTTACTCAAAGAAATTAAAATTGGATTGCAAAACAAGATGGAATTCAACTTTCTTGATGCTTCAAACAGCTTTGTTGTATAGAGAAATTTTTCCTAAGTTGGCTAAGAGGGAAAATAATTATAAATCTCTTCCTACTGATGAGGAATGGGAGAAGGCAAAAGATATTTGAAGGAGGTTACAAATCTTTTATGATGTGACTCGATTATTCTCTGGCATTAGCTTCCCCACTGCAAATATTTACTTTCCAAAGGTGTTTCAAGTTCGGCTATCTTTGAGTCGTTGGCTACATGATTTGAATGTGGTCATTAGGACCATGGCTCAAAAGATGCTTGACAAATTTTTGAAATATTGGGATGTCATTCATGGGATATTAGGAGCTGCTTGTGTTTTAGATCCCAGCTTCAAGTTAAAAATGGTGGATGTTTGCTATAGGAGGATTTTTTATTTTGATGTATATGAAAAGGTTGAAATGATCAAAGATGTTTGTTATGCCCTGTTTAACGAATATCAAGAAAAATACAAGCATTTGAGGGCTCCTATTCCTAATGCTTCTGGTGATTCAACTAAGACCTCTTCTAATGCTTCGGATTCTAGTGGAGGTGTGGGTCATGCACAAGATGACATCTTTGAAATATATCATACAGTTGTTGTAAAGGGCCACAAATTCCACAAAAATCAAAGTTAGATTTTTACTTGGAAGAGCCGCTTACCCCAAGGACTAATAATTTCGATATCTTGGTTCATTGGAAGGCAGCTACAAGGTATCCTATTTTATCTTTGATAGTTAGAGATATCTACACCATTCCTGTTTCCACAGTAGCATCTGAGTCGATATTTAGCATGGGTGGGAGGTTTATTAGTCCACATCGCAATTGTCTCCATCCAAAGACTTTAGAGGCTTGATGTGTGGTAGAGATTGGATTTCGACTACAATCAAGTCATCTTCAGAAGGTATATTTTTGATTTTTTGTTATACTTTTAGAATATATAGTTGGATTTCTTTATGTTTAAATGTTATGATATTTGATAACTTGATTACTTTAACATATCTTTTATGTTGTAGATAAGGACACCGCCTATTGCCATGGTACTTTTGATGAAGATTATGATGCTGAAGTTGATGAAGAATTTGATGGCTAATTGGCTAATGGTGCATTAAATTTCTCAAGGATATCTTCTCATATGTGGACTTTGCATTGGACCTTTGGTGCTGTATCTTTGAAGCTTTGATTTGTATTTTGATTGTTGTGAACTTCGGTTGTGTAATTTTCCGTGGACTTTGAGAACTTCATTGCTTAGATCTCGTGTTGTTACTTGTTATCTTTGAACCTTCAGGATTTTGGATTGAACTTTCAAGTGGTGTTGTAATCCTTGAGTTTTAACTTTGAATTTTGAGCATTAGGTTTAGTGTTGAACTTCAATGTTGAACTTTCAATGGCTTAAGTTAGGTTTAATTCCTCTTTTTGATTTAGGGCTTATTGTTTGATTATTTTGATATTGGGATCGTAATTTTTGCCCTAATTGGGCTTGTATTTTATGTGATCTTGTCACTAAAACTAGGGGAAGCGGGGACGGGGTCCTTGACGGGGCGGGGACGGGGGGAAACCATCCCCGACAGTAGGGTCGGCGGCGGGGGCAAGGGAATACCGACCTGCCCCATTGCCATCTCCACTTTTGAGAGTCTATTAATTTGTCCAAATTTTCTTGTCCCTTTGAAAACTTTAAATCCAATTTTTTAAAACCTTCACATTTAGATTGGACCTCTTGCTTCTTTGTTTCAAGAGTATCAATCTTTATATAAAGTTTATCATTGGATTTTTGTAAAGCCTCCTTTTTAAATGATAAGTTTCAAATGACTTTCTCTAAAGGCTTTATTTTGGACAAATATTTTTGCTCACATTCAATGCAATTAACCAAGGCTTGGGCTAATTTATCTTTAGAATATTCAAGGAAGTTAGAGTAATCTACTTCATCCGAGCTTTTATACTCGATTTCTTCTTCTTAGGCTTGGCCTTCATTTACTATAATGCAAAGATTTGCTGCTTGTTCTTCTTCACCCTCACTATCATTTGAGTCGCTATCGCTCCATGCAGCTATATATCATTGCTCTCTTGAACTCATTCTTGGCCTTTTGCTTATGTTTTTCAGCTTTCATTTACAAGACTGGATAATCTTTTACAACATGCCCTGGCAAACTACAACCAAAGTAAGGACAAAGATTAGATTTATTGTTGTTAAAAGTTTGTACCTTTTGAAGATTTCTCATTCTTTTTCAAGGAAGATCCCTTTTTGTAGAACTTCTTGGGATCAAACTTGTTTGACTTGAAAATCTTCTTTAGTCCTTGCAATCATCGCTATGGAATCTTCATCTTCTTCACTGGATTTATCTTTTGAAGAGTAGTGCTCTTCACTAATAGTTTTAAAGGCAACTCCCTTCTGTGGTTGAGTCTCTTTTTCTTCTTCATGCGTGAGAATTTTCCCAAGTAGATCATCCAAGGCTAGTATCTTGAGGTTTTGAGCTTCTTCAATTGCGGTGACCTAGGGACCCCATTTGTTTTTGGGAAGACATCGAAGAGTTTTTTTGACCATTTCTTTATTGGTGTATGTCTTGTCAAGCGATTTGAGGTTGTTGATTATGTCGGTGAATCATGTGAACATCTCCTTCATAGTTTCGTCGGGTTGCATTTTGAATAATTCATATTGATGGACGAACATATTGATCTTTGTTTCTCTTACTTGACTCGTCCCTTCATATGTTAACACTAGCTTGTCCCAAATTTCTTTATTTGATTCGCATACACAAATACAATTGTACTCGTTAGCATCTAATCCACAGTATAATATATGCATAGCCTTACAATTTTTTAAAAGCCTTGCACACTCTTCTTGGGTGTATTGATGTTCGGTTTTTACGACAGTTTTTCCATGGATCGTAATCTCTGGAATGTATGGACCTTTAGTGACGATGTTCCACAATTCATAATCTTCAGTCTTGATGAACATCTGCATCAAAATTTTTCAATACGAGAAGTTAGTGTCTCTAAACAAGGGTGGTCTAGTAGTAGAGTGACCTTGATCATAGTAGCCTTCTCCAAGCGGCCATGATCGTTGTCCACTTGACGGTAAAGTCAAAGTGTAGTAGGTCTAGCTCTGATACCAATTGAAAGTCTAAAAGCTACTAAATCATCCTAGAAGGGCGTGAATAGGGTGATGCTCAATATCGCAAATTAATCGAAATAAAGAGCGGAAAAATAAACATAGACAAAGGACAAGAACTTTTTAACGAGCTTAGCCTTCACCAGTCTTAGTCCTCGCCTAGAGTTTCCTAGCTCTAAGATTAACCCGATTTTATTATAGAAAGGATAGTTACAACTCTAGAATACACATTACTCCAAGTTCCAATTCACAAGTTGACACTTTCAACTTGGCTTGGTAGAGTTGACCCTTCAACTCTGTAATCCCATCCAATTACAACTTGAACAATACAAGTAAAATGTAATACAAGCAAATTGAAGCTCCATGTATACAAATGAGTGCTTGACTAATGTGTATACAAATGAGTGCTTGACTAATGTGTATGCTAATGAGTGCTTGCTCTTCTTGTTGTATTCAGCCTTCAACCAACTTCTATATTTATAGCAAAGTCTTGGAGAAATCGTAGGAAACGAGCCATTAGACGCATCCACAATTTCGGTTTCAGTTCAAAGCCTCAAACAACAGTTCAGAGGCCTTTAAGATCACACAATTCTAGCAAGGAACACCTAAATGGCTATTTTTGTCTGATTTGAGATTTTATCCAATGGTCAATCTATTTTTGGCTGATTAAGGATCTTCTTGAGATGATTTACAATTCCTTCCATGATCAAAGCAAATATCAAGTATTTGAAAATTGAAATCTTACTGAGGAAAGTCAAATATGTGCTAAACGAAGATCCCTAATGAAATGGGATATCTTATCTCATAATATCATAATCAAATTTGAATTACAAAATATAATATCATAAAGATCATATAGTCAAATTTGACTACTAAACTGTTCCCAAGATATTATGACACCTTATATGAAATCATTTAACCCATACGAACATGCCAATATCCATTTCAAAAACATAGCAAATTTAAACAATAGTAATTCTAAGGTAGATCCAATTATAATATAATGAACATACTAATGGACCAACTCCGTTTTGTCTTTCATCAAAATATATTCATAAAATACATTGTGAGCTCAAGGAAGCTAACGTCTGTTTTTGTATTCTTCAGTTACAAAAAGAATACAAGTGATATCATAATCAAATTAAGTCTATCCATGACAACACACACACACACACACACACACACACACACACATGTACACTATTAAACCACGTCCTCATTCCAACAAATTTTCCGACCGAACTTCCAACGAACGACTTTCGTCGGAATAGAGCTTGTCGGGAAAGTGTTCTGATGGACCGATACATTCCAACAACAAAAAACTTTCTGACAGAACGGTCTGTCGGATAACAAAAAAAGAATAATTTCATAATTTCTTCCATTAAAAAATTTAAAAGAATGGATTCCATTGGATTACCAAGGAAATTCCGTTGGAATCTGTCGTAATATGTCAGAGTCCAACGGAAAATATATATATTTTTTGCAAGCAGTTTCAAAACTAAATTAGCTAGTTACAAAATCAACAAAGCCTAAAACTACCATGTTTACAACAACCATCATTTGTGGTAAATGTATGGCAGTAACCACCACACATGGTTAATTTCATTTAAACACCACAAGTGCACAAAATCAACACAATTACACCAAAGTTCTAGTTCAAACTCAGAAAAATATAACTACAAAGTTTAGCAATTCCAAACCACAGTAATCCAACATAGCAATCACCACATGTTCAAAGTTCTAATAGTTGAAACAGTTATAGTTAGAGTCCTGATCATACCAAAGATTCTCGCTACCTGAATAAGACTCATTGTCATCATCATCATCATCATCATCATCATCATCATCACCATCACTATCTCTGTCATCATCATCATAGCATTTGGGTTAAGGAGGGGGAGGAATGGAGGGGGGCACAAGGAACAGAGCGACTGTTGTCGAGGGCACGAAGAAGGGGGGTAAGATCTAGAGCTAGAGCTAGATGCTTGTTGAGATCTGATGAACTCATTTAGTGTATTTTGCTCTCCACTAAGTTGTTCACTCAACGTCATGACTTTATTTTCCAAATGGCGGTTTCTCTCTTCTGTTCTGCAGTTTTTCTCCACCATTGTACTCAGTTCATTGTACAATAAAGTGACCGTTGCTTGCACATCAGGCTTCTGATTTTTACAACTCTTGGATGTTGCTGTGGACTTGAACAAATGCCTCAGTTTCACCCCCTCCTGAACTTAGCCTATAGACATGACCCTTTTTTGTTTAAATTTTCTTGAACCCAATGTTCTATTTTAGATGGAATTTTAGATGGATCAGAGTTAGGAACTGTTGAAGATTGAGAGTTTCTGATTTGTTCTCATTTTTATTGATGCTCCGTCTACAAAAGAAGATTGAAAATATCACATGTTAAAAGTATAGCATGAAAATCATCAAAACAGGATGAGTTTTAAACACTAAAAAAGTAAAGGTAATATGCATATGTTTTTTCAAATTTCTTATCAACCCATGTGTTGCCCTCGTCATGATGACGAGTGTCTTAAAAAAGTTCTATCGCAGTTGGCTCCCAATTAAACTTCTTGGCCTGTACATTAAGCAAATAAGTTGAAATAGAGGAAAGTTCTCAATATTTGTAAACACTATAGAAATAACCGAATGCAAAAATTAATTAACTACTTGACAAACGTCTCTTTTGCTCACTAAATGGGTTCGAAGCACAGGTATGCAAAGAAGAACCTAAGCCATCCTAGTCACTGTTTCGATTCTTCTTCGCTTGTGCACTCATTTTTAGAAAATTTTAAGAAGCTCAATATTCTTTAAGTGACTTCCAATAAGTGCTGTCAATTAACTAAATTGACATCTGACTCTTCTTTCTTAACTCCCCAAATGTATCCTTCAATTCACTAGCCCCTTTGTCCTCAAAATTCTTCCTAATCTGAAAGTCATGCTCCGAAGCCCAATAGAAACACTTCTATATAATAAAAAGCATCATCTCATATATAATGTTATCATCAAGAATATATTTACAATTATACCAAACTTAGTAATTTATCTGACCTTGACCTCAACAAGCCACAAATCCCGTTGCAATTTATGAACTTTACCTCATAATGGCCAAGACTCGCTTAAAATATCTTCATAATTTCAAACACCACATCATGGGGATATAAGTTTGCAAATAACAAATATACAATTAGAAAATCAATGAATGAATGAAAAGGAGTTGGAAGAAATGGGAAAGAATAAAATAGAATGGGAAGAAATAGACTTAGAGTGGGAGAAATATGATATTATTGATATTAATGTGTGGGAAGGATTGAGATGGAGTAGAAAGAAGTAGAAATGAGCAAGAAAGACTGAGAAAGAGTGGGAAGGAGTGATATTTATCTTTAAAGAATTGGAATGAATGGAATTGAATGGGAATAAGAAAGAGCTAGAAGGACTGGAATGGACTGGGGAGCCAACATTTACGCACAAAAAGAACAGGCTGTTTGGGTTTCGTTACTGGAATTGGTTAAATAGTTTGGGTTCCAGTTCCCAGAAATTAATTTTTGTTCCCAAAGTAATACTTGAAACTGGAATTAGGAACCCGATGTTTTAGCATATAATTTGATTGTATTTGTAAGAACTTTTTTTGAGTTATTGTCATGAATTTAGGTACATTATGAATTAGATTACTATTAATTAACACAAATTGTCTAACTTTCGTACCTATAATTAATTTTGTTTGAGTATTCATCTTTTTATTCTTGTAGGACAGTAAGATTATAAT
This sequence comes from Selenicereus undatus, assembly GCA_017589665.1. Taxonomy (NCBI): domain Eukaryota; kingdom Viridiplantae; phylum Streptophyta; class Magnoliopsida; order Caryophyllales; family Cactaceae; genus Selenicereus; species Selenicereus undatus. Next base: position 15,893,460 of record JACYFF010031952.1, on the reverse strand, counting down.
TTTTCACCAAAGTTTTGGATTGAAGCATATCAAGCATCCCCCCCCCCCTGAAAAAAAAGAAAGAAAAAAATAGAATAAATTTGTTAGAAAATTTCAAATATAGGCGTAGGGATATTGAAACAAAACGGTTCAGCTTCGATTCTGATTTCTTGCTTTTGGGAACTAGTATCAATTCATGCTTTGCATGGAGCATTTTAATTTTAAAAAATATTTGAGAAAATATATTTTTCTTATTGGGTGGGATTGAAGCAATATATATATATACATATATATATATATATATATATATATATATATATATATATATATATAAATACATACACACACACACACACACACACACACACACACACACACACACACACAAAACGCCTCCCAGAGACCGCATTTTAGATTTTGTTATTGTACTGGCCTTAATGGAATTATATACGCAACTATATTTTTACATCTTGGAGTGTAATTTAATGTACAGTCATAAATTTATTAATGTCCATAATGTATTTTAATGTTGAACATTATGTGTAAAATAACATGTCAAAATTTTATCAACCACACTTATGGAATATCATTAAGCTAAATTTAATTAATTTTATGAATCACGGCCACAAATAGGAAGTTATTGGAACTACTTTGGAACAATCTACACATTCTGTACTCTAGAAAGTATCTACATTATTTGCCCAGGTTGGGTCGAACTATTTATTACTTGTCCCAGTTACGTAAGGTTTTAGTTTTGAGTCTCATGAATAGGGAAAATCTTATATCCTTTATGAGCACCAATAACTTGACGAAGCTTACAAAGTAATATTGGCTTTAATTAATTATATAAAGAACATAGCTCATTGCAATTGCAAATGATTGTAAAATATTTGGGTGAAAGCTAACATAATCTTTTTATTCTTGGTTCATAGCCCAACTCTCAAGAGTCTTGAATCATGTATCTTTGTTTTTGAAAAATGATACAATGGGTAAAAACAAAGTTAGTGCAACTCAAATACAAAGAAAGCATCACAAACCTTTTCAAGGTTGATAAAAAAGTTCTCATTGAGTATTCAATCTATGTCATATGTTCAACCCCTCCCCCCCCCCCCAAATGTGAAATAGAACACCACAAAGAGTCGAATATGCATCACACAAAAATGCCAATTTGAAACAGAAGCAACTCTACTCACAATTCAACAATAAGTCAGCAGCATCCCTCGACCCTCCATCTGCATATATTGAAAGTGAGGAGAAAAATTATGAAAGAAATCTTATGAAGCTCAATTGAAACATGTTGATTAAACAAAGTCGAGCCAAAACGAAAATAACGTAATATCAAGAATAAATTAAAATGAATGTAACCAAAATTTGCAAGAGGTGAAAAAAAAGGAATTAAGCACAGAACAGAACAAATCAAATTAATGAATCAAACATAGAGAATACATTGCGGCGCCATACCTCTCTTTACTTAAGTAGTTGCCATCTTGTCTCATTTCCTCTACCTATTCTGCACTGCATGCTGAGTTGCCATCAAATTAGCTTGAGTCAAAATGTGTATATTTGGATAACCAAGCTAGAACCAATAAATACAGAAAGAAAACAAACCATCAATAGGCACTTGAAATTTTAAATTAAAACCCAAACTAACAAAATTGACCAACAAACAGTTATTAACTTTGATGTGTTAGAGCCTACATGGCCATGGATAGAAAAGAAAAACTCAAATCGTCATTATGATTCCTATTCTTCATTTTCATCTATCTATTTCAAACGTGAAATTTTCTTAATAAATGAAGCATAATATCCACAATCATAACACCTTATCATGATTCGTGCTTCGCCCACGCCACATTTCATATTCTCTTTCCTCCATCTATTGCCATACTATTGTCCATAGTAAAGGTAGAGAATCATGATAAAAAAAGGAAATAGAACCAACTAATTAACCAATCAGCGATTCTTTATTATTGTAACACTACTCAAATTACTTTTTCCAACACCAAAAAGCTCTACCATGGGAGATGTCAAGTTCAAAGGTCGATTCACCTTGTGTTCCTGAACCTTGGACTTGATATTTGCTTTTAAAGGTCATGGATCCCTATGGACATGTGCATTGCGCGGTGCTAGAGAAAGTAGACATTCAATAGACATCATTTGGGGGTAGGGGGAACTAATAACAACCTCATACATCATTCAGATTAGTAATTCAGAAAACCTACAATGGTTAAAGATTTGATCTATATGTTTCACCATAATAAGTAATGATGGGGAAAGATAATTGTATTATGATTATGTAAAATGACATGATAAGTTACCTAATGGGTAAAACAATGACAGATTATCGTTTTGTACATCTAAAAGAAGAGGTGAGGGGGAATTAATAAAAAACAAAAATTCTGACAATATTGAACACAAACATTTAAAAATTTTACTTCAACTCTAAAAATAGTGCTCAGGAAATGTCATCGAGCTAGGCCATCATTTCGAACTTTAACAGCCAATCTCTTGCAAGTACTCAAACAAATAAAATAAATCTCACTTACATAGAAAGCAAAGCAAATATTTCACGTGAAAAGAAAAAGAGAATTGATTATGATAATAGTTAGAAATTGAAATAGACTTGCAGATAATGAATAAACATAATCATATCACAAATTAATAACTATAATACAGTTCTAATAAAAAAGAGTGATTATAGTACAATTCAGATGTATGCAAAAGAGGATTAGCAGTTCAAACTTTCCAAGCATAATTCTCTACATAAAAACAATTATCTAACTTCATTTATATCTAGATAAAGTAATTAACATGCATGCCATTAAAATGTCATTGACTCAATTACTCAAATATTACACCAATCCTTAAATGGTGCAGCATAATCCTACAATTGGATGTCAAGTTTAAAGTTCCTGTGACAAACGCCAGCATTTATTCATGCCTTCCAGCTATAAGAATCAAGTTAATGCATAGTTGTCTACCTTGTTATGCTTCTTAGGGATGACCTGAAAACTATGCGAAATAGTTATTAATAAAACAAATCAGAAATAGCTCCAGTTTCATTCATAATAATCGATATCAAAGGACATTAATTATTAAGCTTAATAAATTATACCATTTCAGACAGTTCGAAGATATATGTTCTCTCCCATTACGCTTGCCCAAGGGGTCAGCTTAATGATGACTTATTCAACAGAAACTAAGGATCTACACAAAAATATATCCCAATGAGATTTGATAACCAAGTGGGAAGGGTACATAAGAGTAATCAGTCCACAGTAGAAGCCAAACTTCCTAAAATTTTTAGTTCTGCACACGGTGTTTAGCAGCTGAATACTCAGAGGGGAGAAGATGTTTAGTTTTTTTTTTCCGTCTAACCAATAAGAGAACATAAAGTATAATTCAAACCAGGGAAATCAAAAAGTGGCAGCCAGGGGGCCATTCCCACCCTTGTACCACAACAACCACACTGCAGAATAAAGGAAGCCAGAAGTCTAATTGTTCAAAAATCAACATTTTCATTAAAATTCACATGATTGAAAAGAAAAAAAGCATAGTTGAAAGGGGCCTTACATTAGCAAGAGACTCCGAGGAGTGAACATAGTCGTTGTTTTGTCGAACCCACTTCTTGTAAGCCTCCACATACTCCATATTTCACAATTCAGGGACCCAAAAAGCGGGACAAGTTGGGTATTAGGGGCTTAATTCAAAGACAAAACTTTTAACTTTCTAAGCCACCATACCCACCTTCACTCATACTTGGGCATCATTTGTTTCCTTTTTTTCCTAGACAATTTTCGTTCATAGATCAATTGAAAGGCAATTTTCTCTCATACCCAGAAATCTAAACCTAAATTTTTTTAAAAATTAAAAAAATTTAAATCCATAAAAAAGTAGACTGAAAAAACCCAAAAATCCATTGAAGAACAATAGAATTGATAATTGAAAAGGAAAGATAACAAAATAATAGTACCTAGAATTCTAGAAGAAAGACATCAAACACCTACAAATATGGATAGAAAGGGTGACGAGTCGTGGAGAAGCAAAAATGACAGTTTTTGAGGGAGAGTGAATAAACCGGGAAGAGAGAGAAAGAGAGTAGCGTGAAGGGAGAGTGTAGGTGAGGTGGATGATGAGAGAGAGCGAGTCGGCCATGTGAAGAAAGAGGGTGGTTAAAAATAATAAAAGTTAGTGAGTGTTTGACGGAGAGTGGAAGATGGGGGTGGTTATCTCAAGCATTAGTTATGGTTAGTTTTTATCTAAAATTAAGGATGGATTGCTACATATTGTAAAATAATTTAAATTTTAAATTACTTAAAGGGGTAGCTATTAGGCGAAATTGCACCACAATTCAGGATTGCTTATTTCCTGAATTGTGAGGAGTTTACCCATTTTTTTATTTATAAGATAAAGATTCTAGAAGAAAGACATCAAACACCTACAAATATGGATAGAAAGGGTGATGAGTCGTGGAGAAGCAAAAATGACAGTTTTTGAGGGAGAGTGAATAAACCGGGAAGAGAGAGAAAGAGAGTAGCGTGAAGGGAGAGTGTAGGTGAGGTGGATGATGAGAGAGAGCGAGTCGGCCACGTGAAGAAAGAGGGTGGTTAAAAATAATAAAAGTTAGTGAGTGTTTGACGGAGAGTGGAAGATGGGGGTGGTTATCTCAAGCATTAGTTATGGTTAGTTTTTATCTAAAATTAAGGATGGATTGCTACATATTGTAAAATAATTTAAATTTTAAATTACTTAAAGGGGTAGCTATTAGGCGAAATTGCACCACAATTCAGGATTGCTTATTTCCTGAATTGTGAGGAGTTTACCCATTTTTTTATTTATAAGATAAAGATGTGTCCTATTGGTTCCAATTCCCAAAACTTAGAAATTGGCTTGACTCAAAGTGATTCCAGTGCCCAAATTTTTGGGCTTGTAACCGGAATTAGTCACCCATATAGGAAACCATATAATTTCCTACGTCTGAGATTCGCCAGTCTTGCCTAGACTTAGCCTAGTTGTTGTTTTCAAAATTCTAAAAAAGAGAATCTTAGCAATCGCTCCAAATGAACAGCCGCTCTTGACGGGCTCTGATGGTCCTTGTATGATCATCCCATCGAGTCAAGCCACATTCCGAATCCGATTTGATTGTGGGTTGGATAGCTTCAAATATTCAGATTAAAATTGATTAATCTCATTTTGAATATCGGTTCAGATATCAAACTATATATACTAGCTCATAGACTTTGAATTTTGAATCTTCATTTAGTTTGCATCTGGCGGCCTAACCTCCCCTACAACTTTGACATTTTCGGATCACATTTATAGCACTGCTCTAAACGATGTCAGTGTAATGTTTAAATCACATTGAACCTCATATCAAACTAGGCTGGGAACACCCTTTCCCGCCCCCGGCCCCCCCCCCCCCCCCCCAAGAAAAAAAAAAACAGAAATGGGAAAAAGGATAGTTGTTTGTGTCTCTTGCATTCACATCTGCAACGCAAGCGAACCTTAAATATCCAATCAATACACAAAAGCCCTTCGCAGAAGAAAGTGATAATCGATACAACTTTTTTTGTTAATTTTTATGTTTCGATCTTACAAAATCAAGCTATATTGACCTGTAAAGGGGTAGAACCTCCCATCGAATATTTACTTCATTCATAAGATTCGAATATAAGAGTTTCTTTAAGTGTTAAACCACTTCAACCCATCTGTATTGGTTCATGTGTACATTCTCAAAATAAGCTAAGAAAGTCGACACGACCAGAAAAAAAAAAAAAACCCAAAAATGCAAATGGTATTCACTTACTATTCAAATAAAAGGTACGCAGGCACGTGTGAAGGTTATTAATCAGTAGGCTTGTGCAATTGTCATGTCTGTATTACTAGAGTAATGTTGTCGATTCCCTTTGATTTGGGTTTTATAAGTTAAGGGTTTTATAATTTAACTTGGTGATATCTATTAATTGTTGATATTATGATTTTGCTTGTGAATTTCTATGCTTATATATACATGATTTAGCCATTTGGCTTGAAAATAATCGAAACAAAAAATCAAAGGTATGCAATATTATCTGTGTAATGACAGGAAAACCCACAAAGATCGAGGTTCCAAACATACATATCGTTCTCTTGAAGGAGAGCTTAGGAATACATTGAAGTACACTGAATTGAAGGATTTTAGGAGTGGTAGCACGTCACTATGACTATAATTAAGACATTATGTGCCCACACATTTATTCTATCTATGCACCGTCACTATTTTAAATTCATTGCGCGTTGTCAATCCTTGTCTTTCGGCAACTTATGATAATGACATATATGTACAACTTTTATTTTTCCATACTAGATTAATAATTTTTTGTTTTTACTTTATAAGTTTTTTCAATAATTAAGAATAGATTGGATAATAATTTATATTCAAGCAAGAAATAGTTGGAGCTAATCAATCCAAACATTTGAATTCCTCTACTCTCGTTAATTACTTTAAAATTAACTAGCCTTTAATATTATGTCCGCGACCAATCACAAAACCTTTGTAATTATATAGATATTTTTTCCTACCACCGTCAAATGGGTAGGAGAATAAGCAAAACAATACAATGTATAGTGAACTACGCAACCAATTGTAGAGGTTAACATAACGTTTCCAAAAACAGTAGACAACCAAGACCACCTGGAAAAGGTTATCTAAAATTTTATAAAAAAAAATTCTCTAAAATTCTTAGGGCTAGCAAACAGTTACAATGATTAATTCACACTTTTAAAATTCCACTTCCCTCCCTCAAAAGAAGACAATTTATGAACTTGGTACTCAAGCTAGTTATACAACTTGATAGACTCCTAGTTAGGCTGTTACCAAAGTTTGAATTGTCAACCTCACTAACCAATGAAACATAATATTGTTAATGCATACTTATGATTGGACGGTCCACAAAATTTCACAGCATCCTAGCATTAACTCATACATCAACTGCCAACAAACTCATCGCCCTCATCATTCATTTTTAACCTCTAAAATCTCTCTATAAATAGAACCCATTTCCAAAGACCCAAATCATCAAAACATCTTAGTAACCCTAACCACGCTTTATAAATTCTTCCTTTCTAGCTCTCGAATCATCTAGATACTTACCGACCCATAATGGCTAGCTCAGCTCTTTTTAAGGTAACTTGCGCGGTCTTCCTATGCATGGTGGTGGTTGCACCCCATGCAGAGGCGGCCATAACCTGTGGGTTGGTGGCAAAGAGCATTGCGCCGTGCATGAATTACTTGAAGAGCGGGGGTACACCACCACCTGCTTGTTGTGCCGGGGTTAAGCAGCTTGTTGGTCTGGCGGCCACCGCACCTGATCGGCAAGCTGCTTGTGGCTGCCTCAAACAAGCTGCTGGCTCTGTTCCAGGGCTTAACTACGCAAATGCTGGTGCTCTCCCTGGCAAATGTGGCGCTGACGTGCCCTACCCCATTAGCCCTAGCACTGACTGCTCCAAGTATGACTAATTCTTCTCCCTTTTCTTGATTAAAAAAGCTAAAGTTGTTCTTTGCTTCGTGATAATAATTAACAAGAGGTGTGGCTACCATGAGTGCGCGAAAAGGGATGGCACTCCCTCAACCCATTCACGTACAAGTTATTTTTCACTATATAGTATTACAAAGCACGTAAATATAAATCAACTTTTTACTTTTGTATAGCCCTCAAAAGTACTAAATTTAGTTTATGCATGGTCTCTCGACATGGACTCTGGTTTCTCCCTATGATATATTGACAATTAGACTTGATAAAACTAACATATATTCAATTTGGTTCAAATATTAAAATCATCCTAGATCTGTATTCATGCTTCTTCCCTTCCAAAGCCAGATGAGACTACATGAAAGACAAAACGAACCAGACTGCGATAATTGTATGTGAAATAAGGAGACAACTAATGAATTTGTTTAGTTGATGTTTGATGTGATTCTGAGTATCTTCTTTCATCTTACTTTCTTTTTTCATCCCTTGGTGCAGGGTGAACTAGATGGACGACTATATGACATATGAGAGAAAACATGGACTAAATAATAAAATGAGTCATGATGGAACTTCATTCTCCTCACCACTATCTTATATTTTCTCCCCATGAACTTACGTTACCCTATGTTTTTAATTTGTGTTTTCTGCTTTTGGATAAGTGTCTTTGTGTTGTAATGTTTTCTTATGAGAATGGTATTACATATTATTTACTATCCATTGTCTATGCGTTTTGCTTTCTTTTCATACAAAAATTTAAGCACAACTACAACAAAGATATGGTAAAATTTAGGATTTCTCCAGCTAACGCAAAGGTTACTGAAGACTCAGATCGCCCTAGAGGGAGGGGTGAATAGGGTGATTGCAAAAATAAATTTAAAGCTGAAATCAAAATGCAGAATTTGAATGGAGACAATGTACAAGGATATTTTAACGAGGTTGGACCTCAATCAGGCTTAATCCCCGCCTAGAGTTATCCAACTCTAGGATTCAACACTCTACTTTTCTTATTAAGATGAACCTTCACACTTACTTTCAGAGCACCACACTCTAAAGATCCCAACTACCTAAACCAACCATTGATTTAAGCTTGGGAGGAGTTGTGACCTCACACCAACTCCGTCGTTCACTCCTTAATAAGAATTTCTCAAGGTCTCTCAAGACTTTTGATTACAATTTGAGATTCAAAGAGATTGGCAAATGTATAGCTCAGTGTAGTAGGATTGCAACTTGCTTGTCTGATTTCTTGGATGCTTCTCTTCTTCCTTCAGCCCCTATTTATAGCATTGAGTAGTCATATGCCGATTTGTCCAAGAAGGAAGTTATCTCCATATAATTTGGTTTGATATTGTGATCTTCTCTAATAAGAAATTATTTGCTCACAATCTCTTCTCTTGCCTTTTGAACATGTAAATCTTTTTGAAACTTGGCAACAAAAATAAAATCATGTAATATAATCTTTATGAGATCAAATACAAATTTGATATTGCAAGAATATTAACAATATTGCTAGAATATTCAAATAAGGGCAATATAAAATCAGGCAATATAATCTTTATGAGATCAAATTTAAAATACAAATTTGATATTGAAAGAATATTAATAATATTGCTAGAATATTCAAATAAGGGCAACATCATTTTGTCATGGCTAGACTTAAGGATATTTAATCAAATAAAATCCTTTCAATTAATATTTTCCACATTTGCTTAGCATAATAATATCTTGCCTTTAATCATATTTGCATACAATCTTTTCAATCACATAAATTAAATATGCACACGATCTTCGATAATATTCAAGAAAATAATTTTGATATGCATATAATCTTTCATATTTTCTTCATAATTTTTATTATGATTCTACAACTATATATTACTTCTCTTTTCATGTGTTATAGCTTTTGAATGCAACACCTTAATTTCTAATTTTGTGTTTCATCAAAATCTTTGTAATTACTAAGTAAGTCAACAATCTCTCCCTTTTTGATGAAAGACAAAATTTAGCTTATGTCAATCTTATATTAAGCATGAGAATATCAAGCATAGATATAACAAGAATATTGTGCAACGTAGTAATCAAAAGATAAACAATCATAAATATTATTAAGCATAGCATATCATAGTCAAACTTTCTCCTCATCTTTCATCAAAAAGAAGTAAACAATGAACTAGTAAATGTGGGAGCAAATCAACAGGGAAGAAAAATTATTTGTAGAAAAGCGAAAAATAGGAAATAATAGTGAATCAAAGCTTGGTCTGGGAGGCTCGGTTGGTAGCGGAGAGCAGCTGAGAGGCATATGTAGCACCTTGAGCACGTTCGGCAGTGGAGAGAGGGACAACTTTGAGGGCTGTGAGAGAAGCAGTGGAGGAAAGATCGAGAGGAGGGAGAATTTATGGAGTCTGGGGGTGTTGAGGTTATGGAAAGTGGATAGATTCTGAGATATGGCAAGATTGAGATATGAGGTTTTGGGTTCGGAATTGTGGAAGGTTGGGCGAAATTGGGGAAGTTGCAACCATGGTGTATATTTTTGGAAAAGCTCAGATTCGGTGAAAGTGGAAGAAATCTGGACAAGGGGCAGTCAAGGTTTGTGACTTACTAATAGAGAAACGCAGGCAACTGGAATGGGGAGGCTGGAGGGTGGCCGGTGCTGGTTTTGAAGGCAGAGTGGGCAGGCAACAATGGTGAGGCGAAGCAGGGAGGTTGAATTCGGTGCTGGCCTTCGGGGGTGTGCGGCCGGGTCATGAAGGTGTCGATCGTTGGAGGATGGTGGGCTTGGGCGGTCGACGGCTGGAGCGCGAAAAATGGTGAAGAAGAAGTAGAGGCTTCTGGTTCAGAGAATGGCGTCGAGAAGAAGCCATGAAGAAGAAAGTGCGGTAACTTACGGTAAGGTGTTGGTCAGTCTGCATGTTTACGAAGAAGTGTTGAATTGACGGTGAAGTGTTGAAGGAGAGGTAAGGCATTGTTTGACCTTGTGCGGTTTGACTGTGACCGTGGAAGGGCTAGGCTTTTGTTTTTGTTTTTGTTTGTTTTTTTTTGTTTTTTGTTTTGTTTTGTTTTTTTTTGTGTGGTTGTGTGTGTGTGTGTTTTTTTTTTTTGTGTGTTGTTTTTTTTTTTGGTGGGGTTTGGGGTCCAAGTTAAGAAGAGAGATTTTGCTAAAATTTGCAAAAAGGGTTTTGAAATAGGTAAGATAAGCCCTGTTGACTTGTGATAGACGGAAAATTATGAAGGAATTTTCTGCTATCAAGCGTGCTCAATTTGTTGTGTACTAAATTCACCTTAAGGCATTAAAATGAAATTTTCATGCCGAGGCAATTGAACCAAGGGTCATAGTGACGTACCTTATAGCTGATTCAATATTACCGATAATAATCTTGCAGGAATCGATAAATCCAAAGTTGGAAATGATATACAAATAGGTGATCCCTGAATTGTCACTTGGCGAACAAGGTTAGGAATAAGTGAGGGCTCCCCCTCAAGTTATGCATAAAGATTTAGCATTCCAAGTTCATGTCGAATAAAATTGAATCGATCTTCGCTTAATGGTTTTGTAAAAATATCAGTTAGTTGAGAGTCAGTAGGTACAAAAGCTAAGGTGACATGTCCTTTTTCAACATGATCTCGAATAAAATGATGACGTACCTCTATATGCTTGGTTCGAGAATGTTGAACTGGATTTTTTGTGATATGGATAGCACTTTTATTATCGCATTTAATTGGAACTTCTTTGAAATTGATGCCAAAATCTCGTAATTGCTGCGTTATCCAAAGTAATTGTGCACAACAAGCGCCAGCAGCGATGTACTCCGCTTCTGCCGTTGAAAGTGCGACAGAATTTTGTTTCTTGGAATGCCATGAGACTAGGCTTGGCCCAAGAAACTGACAAGTGCCTGATGTACTTTTTCTATCGACTTTATATCCTGCATAGTCTGCATCAGTATATCCCACTAAAGAAAAATCTCGCCCTCGAGGGTACCATAGTCCTATATTTTTAATTCCTGCCAGTTATCTAAAGATCCTTTTCACACAAGTTAGATGAGATTCTTTAGTTGAGGCCTGAAATCGAGCACATAAGCAGACACTAAACATAATGTCAGGACGAATAGCAGTAAGATACAACAGTGATCCAATCATGCCTCGATAGACCTTCTCACTAACTGGTTTGCCATCTTGGTCGAGGTCTAATTTTTCATTTGTAGCCATAGGAATTTTAGCATGTTTGGCTTGATCCATTTTGTATTTCTTTAGGAGTTCATTAATGTATTTGCTTTGATTAATGAATATACCATCTTGGCATTGTTTAATTTGAAGACCCAAGAAAAAGGTTAATTCACCCATCATACTCATTTCGAATTCGTTGCTCATAAGATTGAAAAATTCTTCACATAGAGAGGTGTTTGTAGCTCTAAAAAGTATGTCATCTACATAAATTTGGATGACTATAAAATTATCTCCTTTTGTCTTGGTGAATAATGTTTTATCTATAAGTCCTCTCTTAAAGCCATGGTCTAAGAGAAATTTACTTAATCGCTCATACCAAGCTTGGGGAGCTTGTTTTAGACCATACAAAGCCTTTTGCAGTTTATAGACATGATTTGGAAAGTCGGGATTTTCAAAACCAGGAGGTTGTTCTACGAAGACTTCTTCTTGCAAGTAGCCATTTAGGAAGGCACATTTTACATCCATTTGATACAGTTTTATGTTCATGTATGAGGCAAAAGCTAATAGTATTCGTATGGCCTCTAGTCGGGCAACAGGGGCAAAGGTTTCATCAAAATCAATACCTTCTTCTTGATTATATCCTTTAGCTACTAATCTTGCTTTATTTCTTATAACATTCCCGGCTTCATCTAGTTTATTTCTAAAGACCCATTTTGTTCCTATGATCAGATGGTTACTTGGTCTAGTCATGAGTGTCCAGACTTGGTTTCGTTCAAATTGATTTAACTCTTCTTGCATGGCATTAATCCAATTTGAATCACTAAGTGCTTCTAGATGATTTCTTGGTTCTATGTGTGATACAAAAGCAAAGAAAGCACAGAAATTATGCAAGGATGATCGAGTTCTTACCCCAGTGGATATATCTGTTAAGAGGTTATCCATTGGGTGAAATGACTTATATTTAAAATTCCTTTGAGTTACCTCATGGCGTGGTGCTTCAGGTGTAGAAATTTCATCGTTTGTAGGTTCCTCTTCTTCTTGAGATAGAGTGTCATCTCGTGGATCAGTATTGAGAGGTACCTCTAGTAATTGCTGATCACCAAGATTTACTTCCTTTGGTGTCTCTTCTTCATCATCACTGTGCTTGTTCAAGCTAAGGATCTGTTCTATGAAATCACTTAACACACCGTCATTTGATTCATCAAAAATGACATGAATGCTTTCTTCAATGCTTTTAGTGCGTTTGTTATAAATTCTGTATGCCTTGCTATGCATAGAATATCCTACAAAAATTCCTTCGTCACTTCTAGCATAATATTTTCCTAGATTATTCTTACCATTGTTGTGAACAAAACATTTACATCCAAATGGTCGAAAGTAAGAAATATTAGATTTCTTTCCTTTAAATAATTCATAAGGAGTTCTTTTCAAGATTGGTCTAATTAAACATCGATTTAGGACATAATTAGCAGTATTTACAACTTCGGCCCAAAAACTTTGAGGGACATTGCTCTCACACATCATAGTTCGAGTCATATCTTCTAAAGTACGATTTTTTCTTTCAACTACACCATTTTGTTGAGGAGTGCGTGGAGTCGAAAAATTGTGAGCAATTCCATAATTACTACAGAATTCAGTAAACTCTTTTTGATCAAATTCTCTACCATGGTCGCTTCTTATGAACACGATTGGTGAATTTCTGTAAATTTGTAATTGTTTACAGAGTTTAGAAAATTCTTTAAAAGCTTCATTCTTTTCCTTTAAAAAAGAGACCCATGTGAAGCAGGAATAGTCATCAACAATTACAAGAATATACTCACTACGTCCTAAACTTTGTATAGATATAGGCCCGCATAAGTCCATGTGAAGCAGTTCTAATGGTCTGGATGTGCTGATATTATTTTTAGGTTTAAAGCTACTACGTACTTGTTTTCCTTTAGCACATGCATCACATAAATGGTCATATTCGAATTTGCATGTAGGAAGTCCTCGTACTAATTCATGTTTGGCTAATTTCTTAATAGTATGCACGCTTGCATCTCCTAATCTACGATGCCATAGCCAATTATCCTCTACGCGAGTCACTTTAAAACAAGGTAGATTGTGTGAGGGGATATTATCAATGTCTATGGCATACACGTTTTCAATTCTAGGTCCACGGAGGGTAATCTTTTCAGATTTTTTATTTTTAACAATGCAGCTTGTTGAGTCAAATGTTACAAGGTTTCCCTTGTCACATAATTGAGATATGCTTAAAAGATTAAACTTCAAGCCATCGATAAGATAAATATTATCAATAGAGTTGGAAGGATCTTTACCAATTTTTCCAACACCGATTATTGTTCCTATACCTTTGTCTCCGAATGTAACGCTTCCACATTCTTTCTTTTTGACTTCAGTAAATAATGAGGCATTGCCACTCATGTGCCTTGAACGTCCGCTATCACACCTACAAAACAGGAAATCAAACCCTTCTACTTCCTTTGGCTTTAAATCGAACTTCAAAATCATTAGCTACCAAGTTAGGGGGTCTTGTTCCCTCAGGAACCCATATTTGAACAATTCTAGTAGGTGGTTTCTCAAATGAGCGAGAATATGTAGTATGTCTAATCTTGGGGAGTAACTACATGTTTTTGCATCCTTTTCATGTGGAGTAGATTTGACAAAGAAGTTTTTATAGGTTTTCTTTTTGTTTGTATGGTTATAGCCAATTCCTTCTTTATTAAATGATGCTCTTTGGGTGCAAAGCAACTTATCCAAGCTTTCTTGACCTTGTGTAAATTTTAGGATTATTTTGTGATCTTCATCACATTTGGCTTGTAACTCCTTATTTTTAGTTTCTAGGTTCCTAACTTTAGCTTGAAGGTCATTATTTGATTTTTCAAGAGCCATATTCTTTAGATTCAAATCTTAAACATTCTTTTTGACACCTTTATATTTAGATAGATATTTCCGTTCAAGTTTGGCAAAACTAACTAAAGCGTTGATCAATTCTTCTTTAGAACAGTCATAGAGAGCTGATATGTCTGCCTCATCGGTACTTTCGTACTCAAATCTTTCATCATTTTCCTTTGCCATGAGACATATGTTGGCGGTGCGTTCTTCATGTCTTTCACTTTCACTAGTGTCGCTATCGCTCCAAGCTGCGATCATTGCTCTCTTACTGTCTTTCTTCTTGAATCTTCGTGATTCTCCTTTCTTTTGGATTAGTTGACAATCCTTCAGCAGGTGTCCTGGCATGCCACATCCATAACAAGAGCTAACGTTAGTATTGTCTTTATGAGAGAACTTACCTTTGGAGAATTTTTCATTTCTTTTTAATGAGGGCCCCTTTGAGTTGAATCCTCGTTGATTAAATTTTTTCTTTAACCCCATTTTGTTGAGGCCTCGAACGATTAGTGAGAAGGCCTCATCATCATTTTCGTTGGGTTCTTCCTCCTCTGATGTGCAATCTTCTTGAATAGCTTTTAAGGCTATTCCTTTCTTTGAGTTTTCTCCATCATCTTCTTTGAGATGAATCTCATGTGTCAAGAGTTTCCCTAGAAGATCGTCTAGTTCCAACTTCTTGAGATCTTGAGCATCCTCAATTGCAGTGACCTTCGGTCCCCACTTGCTCTTTGGAAGACATCGAAGGATCTTTCTCACCATTTCCTCGTTTGTATAAGTTTTCCCAAGTGACTTTAGATTATTTGTAATGTCTGTGAATCGTGTAAACATGTCTTTTATCGATTCATCTGTCTGCATTTTGAATAGTTCATATTGATGTATGAACATATTCATTTTAGTTTCACGGACTTGGCTTGTCTCTTCATATGTAACAATTAGCTTGTTCCAGATTTGCTTAGCTGTATCACAGGCAGAAATTCGGTTATATTCGTTAGCATCCAAACCACAATAAAGAATATGATTAGCTCTAGAATTCTTTGTAAGTTTTTCCCAGTTAGTACTCGTATACTGATCTTTAGGTTTATCAATCATTTCACTCTTGTCATTTTTGACCTTAGGAACAGTGTAAGGGCCATTGTTCACAATTTCCCATAATTCCATGTCAGTTGATTCAATAAAAATTTGCATCGCATTTTTCCAATAAGAAAAATTTGTTCCTTTAAATAGGGGAGGTCTAACAGTAGAGCGTCCTTCAATATTAACATCTCCTGATAAGGCCATGATCGTCACCCACTTGACTGTTAAGTCAAAAGAAGTGTGGGACTGACTCTGATACCAATTGAAGACTCAGATCGCCCTAGAGGGGGGGTGAATAGGGTGATTGCAAAAATAAATTTAAAGCTAAAATCAAAATGCAGAATTTGAATGGAGACAATGCACAAGGATATGTTAATGAGGTTGGGCCTCAATCAGGCTTAATCCCCGCCTAGAGTTATCCAACCCTAGGATTCAACACTCTACTTTTCTTATTAAGATGAACCTTCACACTTACTTTCAGAGCACCACACTCTAAAGATCCCAACTACCTAAACCAACCATTGATTTAAGCTTGGGAGGAGTTGTGACCTCACACCAACTTCATCGTTCACTCCTTAATAAGAATTCCTCAAGGTCTCTCAAGACTTTTGATTACAATTTGAGATTCAAAGAGATTGGCAAATGTATAGCTTAGTGTAGTAGGATTGCAACTTGCTTGTCTGATTTCTTGGATGCTTCTCTTCTTCCTTCAGCCCCTATTTATAGCATTGAGTAGCCATATGCCGATTTGTCCAAGAAGGAAGTTATCTCCATATAATTTGATTTGATATTGTGATCTTCTCCAATAAGAAATTATTTGCTCACAATCTCTTCTCTTGCCTTTTGAACATGTAAATCTTTTTGAAACTTGGCAACAAAAATAAAATCATGTAATATAATCTTTATGAGATCAAATACAAATTTGATATTGCAAGAATATTAACAATATTGCTAGAATATTCAAATAAGTGCAATATAAAATCATGCAATATAATCTTTATGAGATCAAATTTAAAATACAAATTTGATATTGAAAAAATATTAATAATATTGCTAGAATATTCAAATAAGGGCAATATCATTTTGTCATGGCTAGACTTAAGGATATTTAATCAAATAAAATCCTTTTAATTAATATTTTCCACATTTGCCTAGCATAATAATATCTTGCCTTTAATCATATTTGCATACAATCTTTTCAATCACATAAATTAAATATGCACACGATCTTTGATAATATTCAAGAAAATAATTTTGATATGCATATAATCTTTCATATTTTCTTCATAATTTTTATTATGATTCTACAACTATATATTGCTTCTCTTTTCATGTGTTATATCTTTTGAATGCAACACCTTAATTTCTAATTTTTTGTTTCATCAAAATCTTTGTAATTACTAAGTAAGTCAACAGTTACGTTTGAGGAGAGGGCATTTAAATTTCAAAGTTCTCATTTCTACTTGAATGATTTGTGTGTCATAATTTAAAATAGAATATCAAACTAGCTAGACTAAATTATCCTACATAGTGCACTCAAACGTGCACTATACTAGTTTACCATCCAAATGGAATAGATAACTATGGTTGACACAAATTAAATTACTGGTTTTTGTGTAGATAGAGCATGATGAGTTCTCCCTTTTTGAGAGGTAGGACAAGAAGGAAGATAACATTGCCAGGAATGCATATATATGCTTGATATGTGAGAATTGTACCCGCTTTTTAGCCTATCGTGCATCAACTTTTTATCAAAAGTGTACGCGTTAGTTGTTAGAGTATGAAAATGGTGTTCTCGCACATTAATAAAAAAGAAATAATATTGTAATCACAAATTACAACGATTGAATTTTTATAGATTCAATTGATATGAAATGGGTTACAATATCTATGAATACAAAATCCTCTGATTCTTTCTCTCTCAAGGATGGATTTTCTTCTCTTCGACCCCAAACCCGACGCCAACCTCTTTTCTTCTGCGTCATTTTCCAGCCACCAAACGCCATAAGCTTACCGTTTTCTGACTCCCTGTGCCACCATTTGTTCAAAACCCAGACCGAAACCCAGGATCAGAGCTCCTCGTAGCCGCCACTGCTATTGTTCAAGGTGGGTGTCATCCTCAAAGGCTTGACTTTTGACATGTCAGTTTTAAACCCTCATAAAGTTATGAACTTTGCTCATCATCCTCCATCTTCTTCCATCCTTCACTTGGTTAAAATGCCAAGCTTTCTTACTCTTCACTTTCTTCATAGCTAAACCCAGAAATGTCGAAACCTGAGGTGTTGCCCCCAAAGCCAGACCCTTTGCTCTGTTGCTGCTGGAGGTTGACGATGGAAGCTTTTCCCATGGCTTAATCCGTGGCGTCTTTTTTTTTTTGGTAAAGTGCCATGCGTTCCTCTGTTTTTTTTTTTTTGACTCAAATACATGCTTCAAGCTTTAGCTTTGGTGGGTTGGTTGAAGGTATTGAACATGACACTTTGGATGGGGTGTGCTTCGTGCTTGGTTTTTTTTTTCCCCTTGATTTTGGTTAGTTTTGGTGGTTTGAACAAACTGGGTATGGTTGTGAAGAAGAGAGAGAGTGAAGGAAGACTCAAGCTTGGTCCCTGTTTTTTCTACTGTTGCTTGGCTTCTCTGGAAAATGGAAATGGCGAAGTCGTGTAGTCGCTGTGAACTTTCACCAAGGTGTTGGCTTGCTCTTTTGCTTGCACATTGCTGTTCATTTCTTTTACACTTTTGGGCTGGGGTGCTACCCTGAAATGTGAAACTCGCATCCTTTTTTTTTTGTGAATGAGTAGCTTGAATAAGGAGTAAAGAACTTTGCTCCCTTTTTTTTCTTTTAACCAAGCTATGTGTTTAAAAAAAAAGAATTTTCTTTATCCTCATCGAGTCATGGGGCTTTGATAATTTTGAAGAGGGCTTTTTTTTTTGTTTGAAGATCTGAGTTTACTTTGATTTGGGACTTTGATAATAGATATGAGATTAGTTTGATGTTGAATCTCTCACTTGAGTTGTGATAGACATTTATGCGTGCCCCCATGATCAAAGCTTGGATTGTGAATGATCACCCCCCCTTTTTTTAATGTTCATTGAGCCATGGATTGCTTGGAACCTGACCTTTTATTGAAATTTGCAATGTTGCATCATCTTGAAGGCTTGCCATTTTCTTTTAACGACTATGAGCAATGAAGGTGGTAGCCTTGACTAAAATGAGTTCGAAGGAAGCCACTTCATTAGTATGAAAAGTCTTCGCATGCCTGCTTATGCCATTGTAACGTTGCATTCATTTTATTGTTACACTTTTTTGCGTATTGCGACGTCATGCTTACTTGCTGAAAGATCGCATTTTTTTTATTGCTTGTGTTGATTTTTTTTTTTTGAATGCCAAGACCCCTCTTTTTTTTTGTTGCGCTTGTGTTGTTGCTTGTGCAGGTTGAGGAGTCATTTGAAGAACCACTTGTGACACGGTTCGCTGCTTGGCTAAGGGCGTTGAACGGAGCTGATATGCACAAAAGTGGTATAAAGATTTGAAGAACCACTTGCGACACGGTTCATTGCTTGGCCATGGGCCTCGAACGGAACTGATACGCACGAAAGTGGTATGAAGATTTGAAGAACCACTTGCGATACGGTTTGCTGCTTGGCCATGGGTCTCGAACGGAACTGATACGTATGAAAATAGTATGAAGACTTGAAGAACCACTTGCGATACAGTTCGCTGCTTGGCCATGGGTCTCGAACGGAACTGATAAGCACAAGAGTGGTATGAAGACTTGAAGAATCACTTGCGACACGGTTCGCTGCTTTGTCATGGGCCTCGAACGGAACTGATACGCACAAGAGTGGTATGAAGACTTGAAGAACCACTTGCGACACGGTTCACTGCTTGGACATGGGCCTCGACCAACGTTTTGATTGATTTTGCTCTACACTTATCCCTTCTTTAGCATTTATCTTGTCTAGACGCCGCTTTGCTTACTGATTTCTTTCTTAAAAAAGAATTAACTTTGTGTTTTCTTTTATTTTCAGGTGGTTCATAATGGTGCAAGTCGCGAGGAGAAGCTTGGCGGCAGAAAGGTGATGTCTTTGATCTCTTCTCTTTCATGCCCTCCTTTTTTTCGTGTGTGCTGTGTTTGACTGCACTTGGTGATTTGCTGATTTGCTGAAGCTGCCTACTTACTTATGGGTACTTGCAATTTTCAATAAGATTAAGTTGTTACGTAGTTCAACTAAGCATTTTTTTTATTTGTTTTGCCATTCACAGTTTATACTCTTGTGGGCCAGGAGTAGTACACAGATTTGGCTTGAGTGAACAATTTATGCTCTTGCTCGAAGCTAGCATTTTCTTGATATGTGTACAGTTTGGACTCTTTTTCAGGAGTCTTCTTTTTTTGAAATGTGCGAACAGTTTAGCGTCCTATTGGGGAGTCTTCTTTTTTAATGTGCGAACAGTTTAGCCTCCTGTTCGAGAGTCTTCTTTTTTTTGAATGTGAGAACAATTTAGCCTCCTGTTCGGGAGTCTTCTTTTTTTTAATGTACGAACAGTTTAGCCTCCTGTTCGGGAGTCTTTTTTTTTAATGTGCGAACAGTTTAGCCTCCTATTCTGGAGTCTTTTTTTTTTAATGTACGAATAGTTTAGCCTCTTGTTCAGGAGTCTTCTTTTTGAATGTGTGAATAGTTTAGCCTCTTGTTCAAGAGTCTTCTTATTGAATGTGCGAATAGTTTAGCCTCTTGTTCAGGAGTCTTGTTTTTGAATGTGCGAACAGTTTAGCCTCTTGTTCAAGAGCTCTCTTTTTGAATGTGCGAATAGTTTAGCCTCTTATTTAGGATCTTTTTTTTTCAAGGGAAGTCGCTGACATCCTGGCTTGCCTCGCAGCTGGAAGAAGCTTGCTCCTTAGTTCTTTTTTTTTAACTAACCTTAGCCCCATGGCCCGTGAGAATTATGACGCGCCTCTTTACTTTCAGCGAGTCATCCACCTTCACATCCAAAGTGGCAACATGCTTCATGCGTGAAGGAACTAAACTTTGGACTTAATTTGTTTTTACCAAGGCAGCTGAACACTGAATCCTTCTTTTGGGAAGGCGATGAGATTGACGACATTTTGCATATCTTGATTCTGGCGAAGACCGAAGGTTTAGGTTGCTCATCTTTTTTCAACCTATGAAAGACAGAGGCCTTCAGGATTTTACCCTTTCCAATCCTTCTAAACACATAAGGGTGTTGGCGCAATGTTGACGGTTGCAATCTGTCGAACACCGTTGTGTTAGGGTTGGTCTTGGCATTTTCACCCTCATTATCATCAACCTCTTTAGCTGTGATATATTGCGTGAGGGCTTGCTTCTCCTTACGTCGCCCTGAAATCCTCACAGGTCGGGGCGTGTAGCTAAGACCAACTTTAGGCGTTGCCCCCTTCACTTTGTATGACCCTTTGTGTGTTGTCAAATCTGTAGGGCTTAACTTCGATCTCATGACCCAAAGACGTTGGCTGGTTGAAGTCATAGTTGGACGTCTTCATTAACTTGTGCACATTAGGATTACACCCATCGTTGATGTGCATCTTTGATAGCTCACTGTCTTCTTGGAGTGATCCTTTAGAAGAGGCAACAAAACCAAGGAGAAAAGCCTTGGTCCATTTGCTTGGGTTCGCCCTATGAACTGGAAGCACACCCTTTTCTTTGAGAACGCAACAGCTTGCTTCATTGAACTTGCATTCTACCTTAGTTGCACTTTTAAGATTTGTACATTTGAAGACTGGCGCCACTGAATTTGCCGCGACATTTGCTTGCTTGACATACGAGACTGGAATTGTCATCTCATTCTTTTCTTTCCGTTGTTGTGGATGGATGCTGCCATCACCACTTTCTTCATGAGGGACATTCTGCTCTTCATTTGTCTTGTCATCGTCAATTTCAAAACATGAGGTTGTGTAGACAGCCACACTATCAAAGAAGCTTTTTATGAAGCATTCTCCTGAGCCCTCTAGCACTTCAGCATGATCCATTTTAGACTCATCAGCCTCTTGCACTGTAACGTGGCCAACTTCTACTATTTCATCCAAATCTAAAATAATTCTCCCTTCCTCAGTCAGTCGCATTATGCGTTTTTTGAGTGTAATGCACTTTTCAAGAGGATGACTAACGATTCTATGGTATCGACAGTATTTAGGGTCGACGGTCCTCCCAACTTCTTCTGTGCGCTTCGGCTCGGGCAATTCGATGACACCCTTTTCGAGTAAGTCATCTAGCATGCCTGGCAAATCTGAGTCAGAAAATGGATACTTCTTTTCCTGAAGTTCTTTTAGTGTGGGACGCTTATTTGACACAACCTTGAACGATGGGCTCTTCTTGCCCCCTAGTTTTAGCTTTTTCAGAATGCGAATTGGCTGACTTGTAGAGGTGGACATCGCTTCTTTGGTCATGCCCTTAGAAAAGTTAACATTCTTCTCGAACTCAACTTTGTCCCTATTTGATTCAGTAGAATAGAAGGAGTTGGTGCCACGACTAGCTATCGTCACCTCCATGTCATGCGCCTTGGTCGCCAATTCTTGAAAAGTCCTAGGTTTGCTCATTTGTAGCAGGTACAACAAGTCCCAGTGCATGCCTTGGGTGCACATTTCGACGGCGGACGCTTAAGAGAGCCAATCCTTGCACTCGAGGCTAAGTGCGCGCCAGCGGTTGATGTAGTCAAGAACTGGCTCGTTCTTCCACTGTTTTGTGTTTGTCAGCTCAGTCATGCTGACAACGCGCTGAGTGCTATAGAACCTGTTGAGGAACTCTTACTCCATTTGTTCCCAGCTATCAATGGACTCAGGTTCTAATTCGGTATACCAGTCAAAGCTAGTATCTTTCAATATCCTGACGAACTGTTTCACCATATGGTCGTCGCCAGTCCCAGTATTGTTGCACGTTTCAATAAAGTGCGCGACATGTTGTTTTGGGTTTCCTTTCCCATTGAATTGTTGGAACTTGGGGGGTTGGTAGCCGTGGGGCATGCGAAGAGCATCCATCCTCTTAGCGTTAGGTTTGGTGTATAAATAAGTTCTGCGCGAACCTTCACCTAGCTGCACCTTAACAACATTTACTATCAAGTCTTGGATTTGCTCAATGGTCATTGATCCAGATGACTTGACATGTTTAGGGGTGCCGCCTTTCTTTGACTGCTTGTCGCTGTCAGAGGCTTCAATGTGGATTGACATTTTTTCTGAGTCATCACTTTCTGAGTCCTTTGTGGAAGATTGAGCTGACCGTTTTTCTAACTTCCTCGTCAGCATTGCAATCTTTTCTTCTTGAAGCTTAATGCGCGCTTCCTTTTCTTCGTTGTCTCTGGTGATTTTTTCTAGGATGGATTTTATGTTAGTCATATCCTCTTCCAGAGTGGTTGTACCTGTCATCATGGCTGGCATGACAACAGTTTTGGTGGACTCAACTTCAGTTTCTGACATGCGCGCCCCCTTCGGTGAGGGCGAAGAAGAGTTACTGTTGTAGTAGTCTTCAACCTCGCAGGTTGGAGATTGAAGTTGGACGTTTTGAATTTCACCCATCCAAAAGGATGCTTTTTGCTGCGTCTTCAAGTCTTGGAGTTTGGTTGGGGGCAGCGCAGTTTCCCCAGGAGCGGTCGGCGCAGCAGTTTTTGCCATACTTCTGGTCTTCATTGTGCACGCGCACTTGCTAGAAGTGACGCTCGCTCCACATGATGTACGCGAAAGAGATCTTGTGCTCTTCTTCTTCGAAGCTTGTGCGGCAGCGTTCTTTGTAGCCATGTCTTCGTTGAAGATGATGTTCTTATGACTTGAAAGTCTTGATTTTTAAGAGAAAGAGATGAGAGGTAGAGATGTCCCACCGGGTGTGCCAAATTTGTAATCACAAATTACAAAGATTGAATTTTTACAGATTCAATTGATTTGAAATGGGTTACAATATCTATGGATACAAAATCTTCTGATTCTTTCTCTCTCAAGGATGGATTTTCCAACCTTGAATAAAGAGAGGTATGGACCTATTTATAGGAAAGTCTCCCCCTTGAAAGTCAAGACAGGCCTTGACTTGGGTTTTGGGCTTTGACCTAGGTTTTGGGCTTTTTAGTCAGCCTTTATCCTAGACTATTTTGACTTTCGTTTGTTCGACTTTGATTTTGACTTTGATTTTGACTTTGACTTGGGAGTCTCCCGGGTTTGAGCAGAGCATTGACTTGGAAGTCGCCTCGAACTTTAACCGGACGTTGACTTGAAAGTCGTTTTTTGTTGTTTGACTTGTGAGTCGATGTTGACTTTGACCGCGCCATCACTTGAACGTTGCTCGGGCTTTAGGTCTTGATTCGACTTGGCAGTCGTCTTGAGCCTCGATTTGGGCTTTGACTCGAATTTTAACTGAACCCGGACTTGGTAGTCATCTGGGCTTCAATTTGGGCTTGATTAAATTAATTAAAAGGGTTGGCCCAATTAATTAATTAAATTTAATTTTGGTACGGCACGAACAAATTTTGAGTGCCTACAAATATAAAAGTGGGTATTGTTTCATATTGATAAAATTAAAGGGTTTGAGCATGTATATAAACGTATGAGTTTTTTCACACATTATCAATTGATTTTGGGGTGAAATCTCATTTGAACTTCTATGTATGACTCTTTGTTTAAAGTACAATTGATATAAAAAATTTAATATGATATCAGAGTAGGTTGCTCGATTTTGGTTTGTCATTGTCCCCATTTGATTAGAATTGTGTGCACGTGTTGGGCACGTTGGAGTATAAAAGTAGTGTTGCCCACGTAGATAAAAATAAAAGAATATAAAAGTCGGCGTTGTCTCACATTGATCAAATTAAGAGGTTTGAACATATATATAAGTTCGTGAGTTAATTCATCCATTGTTAATTGATTTTGGGTTGAAACTTTATTTGAACTTGTGTAAATGACTCTTTGTTTAAGGCTCAATTGATATAAAAAAATTTGACATTAGTAAATCAATATCTGTAAATGCGTTTAATTTTATCGACTATTTCTTTTTTTATACATACTTATTAGAGACCAAAATGTTTTTTAGCGCTTATTAAAAGTTGATGTTATGTTAGCCTTTCACAAGAGCTTGTTAGATTGGTATTGAAATCTAAACAGAGATGCTTTAGAATTCGAAAAAGATAGTATAGCAATCATGGATCTTTTTTGTCCCATATCCAACAAATGCTATATTCTGAGCCCGATGACATTTTACCAAACGCCTCCCCCAAAAAAAAAAGCGAAAGGAACTTTCTTAGAGAGAATTGGAGAGAGCATCAACGTGGTCAGAGCTAGCTAGTCACAACTCTGATTTTGAGTGCCTAAATATTATGTCAGATAACAGCATAGGTGGCTGGCATCAGACGGAGTTGTGACTTTGGACGGCCCGGCGCCAATGACAAAATAGGTGGCTGACATTATGTCTCTCGTCATATACGTCGAGAATGCCAGTGAAACTTGATATGAACACTCAAGCGGAGAAATATGTTCGATCGAATTGACTTATTTAATAAACAGATTTATTTTGTATGGTTTTTGAAAAAAGTTTAGATTTATATAAAATTGATAAATAACGTGTTCTTAAACTAAACAGTCAAATTATGTCAATTTTGGGTCGAGCTCGGTTCGATTTCGATTTGGGTTTGGTTTGCATTTCTCTCAGTAACTTCGCATCAAATTCATGTCTTGTTATCATGTCGAATAAGACTTTCTCAGTTCTAATGAACACCCATTTGATGGAGCGAAAATGATATGGGGTATTGACTCAAAGTCTCAAACACATACACATCAAATGAAAATGAGATGTGGGAGTTTGGTTGAGAAGGTGAGAATGAAATTTTAATCTCACCCCTTAATTTTTAATTTAATGGCATAAATTAAACCCAAAACCTTATCTACTAGGGAGGAAAAACAGCTCCTGTCAGATCATCCACCACTCTCGTTTTCTCTCAGTCTCTCGTCCCATTCACAGGCAGAACTCAGTACTGTGATTTTGTTCATGTTTTATGCTTTTTTCGTTTCAAGCCGTCGAAAAAATTGATTTGATCGAAATAATTTTTTCATTTTATGTTGTTTGGTAAAATAAGGAGGAAAAAATAATTTTCAGGAGAAAATAATTTTACCCCATTTGAAGGAATTATTTTCCCTTGAAAAAGTTGGAAAAACAATTTTCCAAGTCTAATTTTCATTGCTCAATTTTATCTCTCGTTCTATTTTCTTTTAATTGTGCCTAGAATCACTCCATTTTCATTCTCATTTTGCCTCTCATTCTTCCCCTCTTCTTCATGTTCATCATGTTCATCAATGATTTCCATCGTTAATCTCTATAATTATTTCTTGAGTTCTCTGATCTTATTACAGTTGTCTTTTTGAAGAATTTCACAATTTGAGACACCCATTGTCTCCTCGTTCGTCATTTTCTTTAATCTGGATTTAATATCACTCAAAGTCAATTGGATAATCTTTGGGAATAGTGAAAAAATTGAGATTCATTAATGTTGACTCTCTCTTTTGTTGGGTTTATTACTGGATATATTTCTTACTGATGTTTTAGGTTTGATTTTGAAGAGGAGAGAGAAACAGAATTTGTTGGTTTGGTCGAGTCAGAGTAGCAAGCAGGGAAGGGGGTTGATGGTAAAACAAAATGAAGTGAGGACGAGAGCTTCATTCTATCAAATAGCAAAAAATGAAGTGAAAAAAAATGATTTTTTATTCTACCAAATAGCTGAAAATGTAAGTGAAAAATCATTTTTCTTGAGAAAATGATTTTCTGAGAAAATGAATTTTCCCTCTACCAAACACACCCTAAGAAACAGAGAGAATGGGCAGAATAGGCATGAGTCTTCTATATTTCTGCCGGCGTCGAAAAGAGCTGGTTGTGGCTAGCTGGGTTGACACGTGGTAAGTAGCGTAGCCAGGTTTTGACCCAACGGGTGTCGGGCTTAATTAGTGTTAGTGAGGGATTCATTGTTAGATGGTAGTTAAGCACTTTTTTACTCATTTTCTGAGCTTAATGACGAATTTTGTGATGCAGCGTTTGTACCGCTTGGTGGCTTAGTTATCTCATTGATAAAGTTTTTCATTTCCAACTGAAAAACAATCACTCCTAACTTAAGCTTATGAATTCTTAGTGCTTGTATCAATAAACAAGCAAACTAATTCCTTTTAGAACTCAAGAGCATAGGAATTTTCTAAATTAATTTA
>JACYFF010031952.1:15837939-15851657 GCA_017589665.1 Selenicereus undatus | reverse complement strand
AAGCAGCTAAGAGAATAACGGGGAGTTCAAAGTGGTCAAACTTCGAGGCCCCTATGCGACTTTAATTTGATGTTGAACTTTCCACTCTAACATAGCGTCACTTCTAAGGTGCACCCATTGTAAGATTTCATCGGAAGGGGGGAGAGGGTTCGGGTTTGGCTGACACCGCTCCCATTGCCAAGCTTGTTTTCGAAAATATAATAATCTTATTAATATAATGTTAAATGACACATACAATGAAAACCATATATAAGTAGCTGTTGATCTAAAGCATAGAGGCAATAGCCAACTTCTAAATAATTAGCACAAATCTTGTTGATATTTAAAGCTGAAACCATGAGTATCATGTCATAAATAATCTTTTATGACTTGCATCTTTACCGATCATGGAGGACTTCAAAATTTATGATAAAGGAATTTAATAGTTGACTTTATCTAATGTTTTGGACCATGCCCATTGACAAAACTCTTATAAGAAGATAAACTAACATTCCCATCAAAACACTTTCAATAAAACTGCCTGTGTTTCGTTATCAAAACTAACTAAATAGATATTTCTGGACACTTGTTTTTTATCGCATTCGAGATTATCTTTGGGTTTTACTTTTGTTTTGTATAATTTGTGACGACTATACAGGGCCTTTGGGTGAGACACTAAGAGAATTGAACGAGTGAGAGTGCATTCAGAGATCAAGTGCAAACCAAAATCATGTTCTAAAATAAGTAGATTGCAGGGGCTACCTATGTATGGTCTATTCTTTTTTGGGGTAAATTTCGGCTCTCATTTCTATTTTATTAATTTCCACTACTTCTCACTCTTTTTCATTCATTTCCACTTCTCAAAGACAAATATCACGTCTTCTCCCTTCTATTCCCTCCTACTCCTTTCCACACATTAATATCATTAATTTCACCTTTCCCCCACTTCATTTCTTTCCATTTATTTCCACTTCATTCTACTCATTCCCACTTTGTCCCATTTTGTTCCATTCCTTCTTATGTTATTCCCGCTTCATCCTTATGAAAAGAATCCCACGCAAGGTAAGTGAGTAAAGCTAGACTCTTGAGTGCTTTTGGGTAGTGGACCGTAGCAATCTTTCTTTTCTAATAAAATTTATTGGGTTTGCCTATTATGATCAAAATCAGACCGAAGTTCGAATAAGAATAAGATAGAGAATAGAGGATCCTGAATTGACCCGATCAAATCATATGGACTCAGGGTTTCCGATCTTATATTTGTTCACCCAAAGAAATTTAGATTAGATGATATACAATTAATCCTTTTTACAATGTGAAGTAGTTGGAAGTCAAAGGTATTTTCTTTCAGGGGGATGGATGTTCTTTCTTTGATAGGATTTTAAACACATTGTGATATTTATCTCTTGCCATCTTCATTAACAACAAAGCTAGAAAAATCTAAATACCCACTTAATAAGATAAGAACCACTGTAAAACAAAATATATAATGTATTGTTAAGAAATTGAAATGGGTTGCATACAGAACACCTCAAAGAATATATTACAAAATTACTATAAATGGCGATTGTTGTGTAAATTTATCTAAGTTAATGGGTGATAAGGATCTGAGGCTGGGGTTCACCACACTATTATACATCACGAATCGTTAACTAAATCATGCAAGCATGCCCATACAAACAATTGGAATGGAATGATTACAAATTGAAACACATCTACATCTTCTATCAAAGGTCGTTAGACTAACTGATAAATCCTAGTTATCTATTTTCATAAAACTAGAATTGTTAAAGCCACGAAATTGAGTAATTAAAATTTCCCAATTGATCTCGATTGTTTTCATATCAAGATACTCAATCGCTCACAAAGTCGCACTAGACAAAGGATTCAACTTTTGTTGATCTCCTAAATCTTAATTAAGAACAATGAAATAAGTCCCTTTAGAAACTTTCTTCAAACACTTGGCATACTAAGCAAGAATACAATACATAAGAACATGATTCATAAAGAAACTAGAACATGATTCAACCAAGCATAACAGGGGTTATTCGCCAACCCAAGATTGGGAATCTAGCCTCTAAACATATTCAAAATCATAATTCCTAACCCTAATTTGATGAACATGGTTGAACATAAAAACTTGAATTGAAATTACAAAGAGAAAGGAAAGGGATACAAGCTTGAATTAATCGCGACTATGAATTGCAAATTCAATCTTTAGTCAATCCACAAATCAAAGCAATAAAGAGGCTTCAAAAGTGCCTCTAACAAAAGCTAATTTCCTCTTAAGAAGAATGCTCTCTTAAAAGATGAAAAAAGTTCCCTCATTAATACTCCAAAACGGCTAAGTAGCGTTGAAAATCGCAGGACGCACGACCATGCTTCGACACTCGGCCGGTCGTGCATAATTACTAACTCAAAAGACAGGGTCGTACAAAAATGCATGGTCGGACGTGCACTTCTGCAAGAACTTTCTGCTTTCAGCATATAGCCATGCAAAATCTGCACACCTAGTCATGCACTTTCTCAACTCAAATTGTGAATTCAACATGGCCGTGCTCATATGCACGGCTGGCCGTGTAGAAGCTTTTACTCTAATTCTTTAAGTTTTGACCCCATCTATTGACTTTTAAACTTCTTTCCTTGGCGAAACATCGCTTCCTTGCTCATCTATGGGCTGATGGATGCAGAAATCCTTCCAATTGGGACCAACATACCTACAAAAGGCAAATTAGTCCAAATAAAAGAATTGTGAGCAAAGAGAAGCACATATGGTCAAATCCTCCATGTAATCAAAGAAACATATGGGGAAGATTGGTAAAACTAAGGGGTTAAAGATAGCGAAATTAGAGGTTTATCAACTCTCCTAGGCTTTTCTCTTACTTGTCCTCAAGCAAGACTATCAATCAAAAGATCAATGGGTAGAGATTCGCTTCAAAGCACCAACCTCATCAGGCAAGCAATGACAACTAGATCAATGAGTATGGCAACTCACAACTAAGGAACTCAATCAGGGCCAAACTCTTCATTTTCAAAACACATGTTCCAAAACACGCACAAGAATTACTGGGGCATGATGCAAGAATAGACACCCCATATCAAACTGCTTAGCTATGTCGTCCTGCCTCCTTCTAATTGTTGGTGAGCTAGTTAGACTGATAGAGCCTCTCCTTTCAGGGTAAGAAAATATAATGCCCCCCTTGGGTGTTTAGGGTAGAATTGTCACTCAAAGTCGTTCTCAATGCATGCATACTACCATAAGCTTGGTGAAGCTCTCAATTCTCCACTATTGAGGTTATATACACAAGTGTCAATCATAAGGCTTCTCAAGGATTGTAATAGGGTTAAGGGTAAGGACAAGAAGGGAGAGGTTTAGGTAAAAGGAGCTAATTAGTCAAGTAGAGAGCGATCAACAACTCCCCACCATCACAAGACCATTACCACCATCCCAGATTTGAAAAGCAAGGAAAGGGGTTGAAATAATTTATTGGGAGCTTCCTACGGAAACATTTTATTTACTAGCTCTTCTCTTCTTCTTTTTTTTTTTCATTTCATTTTTCATCTTTTCTCCTCCTTTTTTCCCTTTCTTTTGCAACCTAATAAGGCAAAGGTTAAAAAAACAGTTTCAACTCTCAATCCTGAGAAGTGAACAACAATCACAGCTAACCACCGAAATGCATCAATAAGAATAATTTCCAACCAACATAGCTCTACTAACTTGTTTTAGGGTATGATTGTTCATTTTAGGCCATAGGTTAAGTAGATATTGGTGAGACAAATGACAGGGTAAAGCTCAACAAGGTTAACAAACAGATCATAATATTGCACGATGGCCTTTTGGCTCATGTGATTTGTAAGTCAATCGAATGTCTTAATCATATTAACATTATGCACATGCCAAACGTGATTTTGAAAAGAGCCAAGCCAAATTCTAAAGATGCACACACATGAGGGTTGAACACTCATGAAGGAAAGTTTTTTAGGCTATGTAAATGAGTAGCCATTACAGGATCAAAAGTCTCACTAGTTCTTCTACCACAATCTAAAAGCTAGCTCAACTGATTAGCAAACTACCAGAGCTCAACACTTCACATCATAGCAGAATTACAGGGGAAAATACACAAACACATAGTCCAGCAATCTAAACATTTTCACAATCCATTTTTACACGATTTTTGCTCTAGTCAGATCACATTAATCATGAACTATCACAATTATCAATCCGACTCATCTCCCTTTGAATGTCATCATAAGAGGGGGTTTTAAAACCTTTTTTTCTCAAAATTTTCAATTTTTTTCTTTTTTTCTTTTTTTTCAAAGTAATAAATCTACCCAAGGTAATAGGCAAGTAGAAAAATGAAGAGAAGGGTCAGGGAGATTATCTTGTGATCTTATGGAAGCCCTACTCAACATGCTTCCACTTGAGGTAATGGTTAGAGAGAATATACAATGCATCACCTATCTATATGCTTTATCCTACATGCTCTACTAAATAGAACATAATATTAAGACTAACACATCCTATATATGCACCTAAACTAAAGATGAAACGTAAGACCTTGATGCAAGCATGCTAAACGGGTGGATGAATGTACGCTACCACAACAAACCACATAAATCATGCACCAATGATAGTCTCAACAGCCCAAAGTGCACCTCCAATCATCATCAAGACCAACCAAGAGCTCACAACCTCACCACCCCCCATGCTTCAACCATTCATTCTCCCCAATGAAAGAAATAGACATACGAAGTAAGGAGAAGGGGGTATACTCACAATGCATCAGTATGGGTCAGGAAGGCCACTAGGCCCCCAATTAGGGGGAGGTTAGGGCAACTAAAAGTGTTCATAGGCATAATACACATGGTGCACAAGGTTTCGCTATCTGTAGTCCCACTTATCCTACCGACGGAGGAGTTCGCGTGGTCCTAGGAGTGTTGTTCGCCCATATAGTCGAGCCTTAGATGAAGGCGAGTGAACTCATCGATAAGGAACTGGTGGAAAGGAACCTCTTATGATCCAGATAGGCCGACCTCATCATGGGGATCTCCAGCTGTGAGGAGCTAGGGGTGGAACGACGTCCCCATGGGTAGCGCCCATGGCGTTCCCACCTTGAGGGGGAACCTTAGTGTTATCATCCTCATCATCACCCTCAACATCAATTTCATTATCATCACTCCAGTTGATTTCATTGATGACAATGGTCTTAAAGGGGTTAGGTAAGGGAAAAAGGGTATGACCATGATGGCTCACCCACACTTGGTTACTCACCATTGTTGAAATGTCCATATGCACACAAGTGGACAAGTTAAGGCGCGCACTTGCATGAAGAATGGGCATAAGGGGGAAAAGATTCCCTAACCCCAAACCATGAGCTAAAGCAGTAACAATGTCTTGCTAACATCAATGACCGAAGAGCTACTCTTAGCTTGCTCCTAAAGCTAAGTAAGAACATGAAAAATGGTGTTTATGTGAACCCCATGTAATGTCGCCCATTAGATAAATAATTCACCTCACCTAGGGACCCCCTGACTCTCATATCAAGGAAAAACAATGTTCTCCATAAGGCATTGGAGGTACCTAAGGACAAGGTTGCATATGAATGTCGCTTTGCTAGAGCGAGAAACATAAGGGGGCGTATCACAGGTAATTATTTTAAAAATCACCCTTACTATATTCCCGGTGGACAAATTTGGTTGTGCCACCAATAGGGAGTTGTAGCAATTCACTAAAGAGTGTTAAATTCATTTCATAAGTTAAATCGCCCAATCCAAAATGAATGTAACAATGTCCATTGTTATACTCCCGTCTCTCATCAATGACAAATGAACTAAAGAATTCCCAAATCAACTTGGCATACACTGGGAATCGCAATAGCACATATGATTGCCAACCCAACACACCAAATAGGGCATTCAAATCATCCTATAAGCACAATGCTTTTAACAATTCAATATCAATATACTTAGGTTCACTAATTATTCTAGAAGCCAAAGCATCATAGCGCTCACATTGTGCATCATTAAGAAAGACAATACCATGCCTGCTAATTGCATTAGGGAGTTGGGATTGTGCATGATTACCTCACGGTGGGGTTGGTGGGCAACTAGCCAAACCAGTGGTAGCCATAGTGGCCTTGGAGGGTCGTTTGGGAGTGGAGGCTTTGTTCTTTGTAGCCATGGTGGTGGAGCAAGAATGACTAGGCATTGTAACCAAAATACACAATGATCACTCGAAAATCAACAAATCAACCTCCCCACTTAGCAGATGAGCCCAATGAACAACCAATCGACCCGAAAGAACCTCGAAAATCAAGCAAAAAATGTGGAAATGAGAGGGTTGGGGTGGTTGAGGTGGAGGTGGAGGTTGGATATTTGGAGGAGAGAGCAGTGGGGCATGTTCGGTAGACCTGGCAGCTGCAACGAGAATGACGATGGAGGGTGAGGGCGCTAGAAGTGGAGGATGAGGGTGAGGGCGCCGGTGAAGGTGGGGTGGTAGTTTGGTGATTGTTGTAGATTTTGGGAGAATAGAGTAGAAGAGAGAGAAATTAAGGGAACTGTAGGGCGGCGATCACCAGCGAGTCAATTTAGGTGGGGCTAGTGAACGGCGACAGTGGCGTACTGGGGTGTGTAGGGAGAATAGAGACCAAGAGAGAAAAATTAAGAGAGGAGAGAGGAGAGAGTGGTACTGGCGAATGGATGGGTGACAGGGAGGCAATGGTCACTAGTGGTTGGGTAGGTGAGGGCGTCGGTAAAGGTCGAGTGGGCGGTTAGGTTGTGTGGTGGCGATTTGGTTGAGAAAGGAGAGAGAGTTTCGAGTGAGAGAAAGAGCAAAGAGAGGGAGGTTGAGTGAGGCTGGGTGGAGTTTTAAACCCAGGTGCACAGCCATCCGTTGTGCGCACGAAGTTTCTCCTCTGACAGACACGGCCGTAGGGATTATGCACGGCTAGTCATGCATCTGGGTTGACCCAAGAGTCTTCCAATTTTTCATCTTTTTGGCTCCTTTTCTTTTCTCTCTTTTTCACTTCTTCTGGTTTTTTTTTTCAAAAGCGGTAAAACTTGGGTTGCCTCCCAAGAGGCGCTTATTTTAGGTCCCGAGCTTAACCCTTACTGTCGTTTAAGTGGAAAAGGCATTGAGGAGGTTGAAAGAAACCTTCTCCTCAATCAGGTCATGACTGGCTATGTAATGTTTTAGCCTCGATACATTTACCTTAAAGGAGCTTATAGTGTTAGTCCCAATCTCAATGGCTTCATATGAGTAGACCTTAAGAACTCTGAAGGGACCCAACCACCTTGAGTAAAGCTTGCCAGGAAACAACTTCAATGTGGAGTTGAACAAGAGAACTAAGTTGCTTTCCCAGAACTCCCTCCTATTAATAAGCTTAGCATGTCACCTTTTCATCCTTTTCTTGTAAATCTTAGAAGTTTCATAGACATCTAAACGGATTTCATTAAGTTCATTCAGTTGTAGTAATTGTTTCTCCACCCCCCCCCCCCCGCCGCAGTTTTCATATCAAAGTTCAAATGCTTAATGGGCCAATAGGCCTTGTGCTCGAGCTCTACAAGAAGGCAGTATGGCTTACCATAGATCAATTTGAATGGTATGGAGCCAATGGAGGTCTTGAACGCCATAGACCATTATCTAGCTTATTCGCCCAATCTTTCCTTAATCTTGCAACTGTTTTCTCTAGAATAGCTATTGAACCTGAAATTTTAACAATTTTTATACCCTTCATTAGCTAATATTTGATTGAAATAAATTATTAATTTAGGATTTTAATATTGATTTTTATTTATTTTGTAGGAATTTGAGATATTCGAAGAATAAATGAATTGCTTGAAGAAGAAAAAAAAAGAGAGAAAATTGCATCAAAATTAGACTGGGTCATAACAAGCAATTGATTGAAAGAAGAAGAAGAAGAATCAGCCCAGCAGTAGCCCATCTTGACTGAGCCCAATTTCTCCTTCTTTTGCTTCTCCTCCCTTGGGCCGATTATTTTTCTCTCCCTTTTCTCTGGCCCATACGCTGCCCCAACTCTCTCCCTCATTTTTCTTAATTATCACATGCCAGGCACATGACAACTACCCATTCCCCCTCTCCTGTTCTTCTTCTTTTTCGTGCTCTGTAGTGAGCCATACCAGGAATGGGCATGGCGGTCCTTCATTTCCCTCAGCAACCCTTCGCCTCTCTCACACCCAAATCGCAGCTCCCTTTCTCTCCTCCTTCAATCATCATCTTTAATGCTTCCATTACCACGCCCATCCGTTGCCTACCAGTATCATCATAAATGTAGCGGTTTCAAGCATTCAAGGGGCAATTACTTTGAGGACAACCAACAGATTTTGGATGGGTTCTTTGGGGTCTTTAATGACAGATCGAAACAAAGTACATCAAGCGAATAGGGGGGTTCAAAAAGAGAGGAGTGTTAAAAATTCCAGATTTCTAGAAAAATTAGGATTTTTTTGTTCGAGTTGTTTTAGGGTTCGAATTTTGTTCAATTTTTCCTATTTTCTCGGTTTCTAGCTCTAATTTTTGGCCTTCGAAGGTCTTGTAGCGTTTTTGTGATTACTTGAAACAGTTAAGGCATCTGATTTGGGTTGAGAAATTTGCAAAATGGGGTTCAATTTGAGGAGTTATTCGTTCGATTGCCAATTTTTACCCCTCCCCTGATGTCGCTCCTTCTGATTTTGCTCCATTTTCGTACGTCTATTTCAGTGTGAATTACTTCTGGGTTGTGGAATTTGAGTTGAACTTTTGAAATCTGAGTATGGATTCTGCTTGTTGCTCAATTTTTCCAGTTTTAGAACCCTTCCTCTGAGATTATGCTTAGTTCTGAGTTTTCAATTTTGAGTAAAGACATTGGTGTTTACTTTGGAATCTTGAAGCAATTGCATCGAACTCAAGCATTTCATCCTTCACTGCATTGAAATTGATTCTGGTACTTTGACTGTTTTGGGGCTGGGTCGAAGAAGTTGGGAGGTGCGAGGTTGATTTTGCCGTTCCTTTCGTTTGTTTTACTTTGCTCAAATTCGATTCGCAATTGTTTGAGTTCTGTTTTGTAATTTGGTAATTCATTGAAGTTGATTTATGATCATTAGTTACTAATTAATAGAAATTTCAGCATAAAGTAATTTAGTAGCCGAAAATCACAATTCATCCCAGAGGACGACACCCGTAAGTACTACAACGTTAACCGTATATTTGCGGAAAATCACAACAATAGCTTTGATTTCATAGTTGGAGATCTTGACTTGGCCACTAGTTTGAGGGTGATAGGAAAGCCCATACTTATGGTGCACTCCATACTTCCTCAATAGAGCTTTGAACTTTTTCTTTATGAAATGCATCCCATTGTCACTAATAAGCACCCTAGGGACTTCAAAACAAGAGAAAATGATCTTCTTGAATAGCTTATCCACTTCCGTTGAGCCACTAGCAAGGCTAGCTATGGCTTCTACCCACTTGGAGACATAGTCTACTGCAACTAGAATGTACTTGTTGCCTCTCAAAGATGAGAAAAATCTCATGAAGTCAACGCCCCAAACATCGAATATTTCAACTTTAAGGATGAAATTAAGGGCATTTCATTCTTATGGGATAATTTTCCCATCCTATGACAAAGATCACAAGAGCAAACATAATTGTAGACATCCTTGAATAGCGAGGGCCAGAAGAAACCCACTTGCAACACTTTTACAGCAGTTGTGGAAGTGCTGGCATGCCCTCCATATTGGGAGTCGTGACAATCACAAATCATGCTCTGGATATCCTCCTCGGGAAGGCTATACCTGTAGATTCCATCTTTGCACAACTTGTAAAGAAATGGTTTCTCCCAAAAGTAAAACTTGATTTCATTGAAGAACATTTTCTTTTGATGGGAGGACAAATCATAAGGTGAGATCCCCAAGGCTAAGTAATTCGCAATATCTATGAACCATGGACCTTGCCTCGAAAAGATAGCCAATAGGTGCTCATCAAGAAAGGCATCATTAAGGGGGACATCAGGGCTCTCAACATTGAGCCTAGAGAGATTATCAGCAACCATATTTTCGGGCCCTGCTTTGTCCTTGATCTCTAGGTCAAACTCCTGTAAGAGTAGAATCCACCGGATGAGGCAAGTCTTTGCATCCTTCTTCTCAATGAGGTGCTTGAGAGCAGAATGATCGGTATATACAATGACCTTGGAGTAAAGGCGACAAGGTTGAAACTTCTCCATTGCATACACAACTATAAATAACTCCTTTTCAGTTGTTGTATAGTTCTGTTGAGCCTTATCCAGTGTTGTACTGGTGTAATAGATCACAATAAGCTTCTTATCTCTCCTTTGCCCCAAAACTATCCCCACTGCATGATCGTTGGTGTCGCACATGATGTCGAATGAAAGACTCCAATAAGGTGGTTGAATTATGGGGGCAAAAATTAGTGCCTTCTTAATCCTGCAAAAATCTTCAAGGCACTCATCAGTAAATATAAATGGGGCATCTTTGGCCAAAAGTTGAGTAAGAGGCTTAGTGATCTTAGAGAAATCCTTAATAAAGTTACGATAAAATCTCGCATGACCAAGAAAACTCCGCACTCCTTTTATAGATATAGGAGGGGGACAATCGCTTAATAACCTCTATCTTAGCTTTATCGACCTCAATGCCCCTATCATAAATAACATAACCTGAAACCACCCTTTCTTATACCATGAAATGACACTTTTTCTAATTCAATATTAAATTGATTTCGTCACACTGGCAGAGTACCTTAGTCAGATTTGCTAAACACATGTCAAATATACCTTCATAGACAGAGAAGTCATCTATGAACACCTCCATAGTGTTCTCAATAAAATGAGAAAGATGATAATCATACAGTATTGGAAAGTGGCAAGGGCATTACATAACCTAAAAGACATCATGCGATTGGCGTAGGTGTCATAAGGGCATGTAAAGGTCATTTTCTCCTGATCACTTGCATGGATAAGAATCTAGAAGAAACCTAAATTAGCCATCTACGTAACAAAAGAAGGAATGTCTAGCCAATCTTTCCACCATCTGATCAATAAAAGAAAGGAAAAGTGATCTTTCCGGGTGTCTTGATTCAATTTATAATAATCAATGCACATGCGCCACCCAGTGACAGTCCTGGCATATATGAGTTCGTTGCGCTCATTCTCAATGACGATCATACCACCTGTTTTGGAAACTACTTGAATTGAACTCACCTATTCGATATCCGAGCTAGAATAGATGATACCAATGTCAAGTATCTTGATAGCCTCCTTTTTCACAACCTCTTACATATTTGGATTTAAACGTCACTAAAGTTGCCTAGAGTGTTTATGACCTTTATCAAGAAAGATGCAATGCATGCAAAGTGAGGGCCTAAGTCCCTTGATATCGTCAATGCTATAACCTATAACAACCCTATGCTTCCTGAGCACTTCCAATAATTTTTTAAGTTGGGGGTCATCTAGTTTAGCCTCAACAATGACAGGGAACTAGTGATCAGGGTCAAGAAATTCATACCTGAGATGGGGAGGTAGAGACTTTAACTCTACCTTGCGCTCTTCTCCTTCTCTTGAGAGGCTTGAACCTCCACATTGAGAACCTTCTTAGGACATTGCCTACGTGTGTAAGCGGTCGATGCATCGAGGAGTCTAGCATACTCCTCTTTTTCTCGTGTTTGAGATTTAGAAACATCAGAACTGATCATAACACCCTCGAGAAGGTCTTTGATAGAATGACAAGTCATAGCCTCCGTGTGAAGTATCTCTTCCAACACATCCACTCTGCAGTAAGTAAAATCGAGAGTGGGGCTGGCCATAGATTGTGATAGGTGAAACTCTACCTTCTCATCCCCTACTTGAAAGGAAGCCTGTCATTCTTGACATCAATCATGGCTCTCGTTGTAGCAAAAAAGGGTATCGTTAGGATGATAAGGATGTGGGAGTCTTCTTCCATCTCTATGACAAGAAAATCATAGGGAATAAAGAACTTTCCTACCTACAAGGGAACATCTTCCAAAATACCCAGGAGGTACTTGACATATCTATTAGTAAGCTGCAATGAGATGGTATTATGCTTCAAGTCCCCACTTGCAGCTTCTTACAGATGGGGTACGACATTAGGCTCACGCCAGCCCCTAGATCGCATAGTGTCCCACTGATGACTATATTCCCAACAAAAAAAGGGACGGAAAAACTTCCTGCATTCGAAAGTTTGGGAAGAAGTTTGTTTTGAATAATGACACTGCACTCCTTAGTGAGAGACAATGTGGCATTCTTAAGTAACTTCGCTTTGTTGGATAGCAAATCCTTCGAGAATTTTGCATAAGATCGCATGTCAGTGATAGCCTCCAAAAAAGAAATGTTGATGTGGAACTTTTTCAGCATCTTAAGGAATTTTCTATACCTATGCTCATCTCTAGCCTTCACTAGCCTCTTAGGGTATGGAATATGAGGCTTGCAAGGCTTCACTGGAGATGAAGAATTCTCAGCTTGAACCTCCTTTGTCTTCTCAACCTCAATCCTCTCACTTGGAGTTTCAATTGAAAGCTCCTCCTCAACACTATCCTCCTTTGTCTTCCACTCTTTAGAGTGATAGCATTCATTTGACCCTTAGGTTTGCTCTCAGGTTAACCTAGTAGGTGTCCCTATGGTGATAAATGACTTAGTTGTCGGGCAATCTAAGCAATCTAGTTTTCCATCATTTTTTAGTGAGTTATCATAGTCTTAAATTTATAACTTAGCTGGCTGACTGACTCGTCAAGGGCTTCATTAGTCTTAATTTGAATTTGGATGAAACGTTCCATGAGACTTACCAGGTTGGACATTTGTTGAGAGGGTTGGGAAGGTAGGTTGTAGGGTGCTTTATATTGGAAATCTAGGGGTTGGTTTGCATTGGGTGGCATAGTGCTGTTGTTTCTATAGGAGAAGTTTGGGTGATTTCGCCACCCTGGGTTGTATGTGTTTGAGTAGGGGTTATTTTGTGGGCATAGGCTGAAGTTTTGCATAGCATTGGTGTCCTAACCTCCTGGGAAGTTGCCTTGATAATCAGTAGCTATATGCTTGGATTCCACAAATCTCACAAATAATCCTGGCCTCCTAACAGCACCAGATAAGCTACCTACATTAGGAGCCCCTAGCCTATGAAATCTTTGAGCAAGGGCATCAACTTAGGATGGTAATAAAACTTGTACCAATTTAAAACTCGCAAAACCCGTTGCCATTTAAAATCCAAGTGGGTGGTAAAAATGGGTTTAAAATAGGTATGTTGTGGTATTGACAAATAGGTACGAGTATAGGTATATCCCTCAACCGTACCATACTCGCATCCTACCTGTACCCATTTTTATAATAAGAAAAAAATTATTTTAGTTCGACTTTTTTCTTATTTAAGTCCAATCCAAACCCTTCTAACAAGAAATTAGTCAATAATGTAATTGATTTCACATTTCTAAACAATATATTCCTCTAATATCACAACTGTGCAATCTTATCATCACAAAAATATATATTGTGCTTGGACATGGGTTCCATATATGTATTAATTTTCATTCTCTATGTGAACCCAGATAAAACCCTCAAACTCGCAAAACCTGATGGGTGTGGGTATGAGTTTCATTTTTTAATACCCGATGGGTACGGGTACGAGCATGATTTCAAAGACGGCGTATGGGTAAGGGTATGGCTCAACTCGCCCAGTACCCCCCATTGCCATCCCTAGCATCAACCATGCAAGAAAGCATATTCACA
>JACYFF010031952.1:15779271-15804985 GCA_017589665.1 Selenicereus undatus | reverse complement strand
TACAGGCTCCAGAGCTCAAACTGCAGACAACATCCAGCTACCAATCAACAAGGATCAAAGTCAGCTAGCTCAACATCTTCTGCAACCTCAAATTGAAGTCCACTTCAGAGTTCTTCATCTAGTTCATCGATCGAGATCAAGCAACCTCGCCCTCGCATCGACTAATATGGTCAACTACATTCAACATTCAACATCCGCAGAATTCAGAACTCAAACAGCAAAGAGCATCCAGCTACCAAGCGAGAAGGATCAACACTTGTAGAGCTTCAGAAACTACAATCAGCCACTTGCAAATCAAAATCAAGAACAGTCTGCATAGTTCTTTAGCTGATTTGCATCAACCGAGATCAACCATCACGCCCTCGGAGTATTCAAGTCATTAGGAGATCGAATCAGAGGATTATTTCATTGTATTAAATTCAGAGATAGTACCTACACATTACATTAATACCAAATTAAATTTGTTTCTCAATTTCTTGTCTAATTTATTTTAGGCATAAAATTTGTGTTTACAGACTCTATTATGAAACATCTTCTTTGAGTGTTATATGAATTTTGACATATTTGAAATTTGATATTAAAAAAAATAATCCAACGTGAATCTAATTTAAGAAAGATTAAAAACATATTTACGCTGAATTCGATTAAATAATCCAATGCAATGTAATCATTTTAAAAATCCCAATATAACGAGAGTCTTGACTTGCAACAATTTGGTTATTGACATTTTGGTAATTGTGTTTTTACCCAAATATTTTTTTGTTGAAATTTAAGTAAGCGTCCTCAAAAATATTGTCAAAAATTAATGGCATTTGAAAGAGTGTAAATAATGTGATTGCAATTTTTATGTCAATGTCGAAGGTTTTTGACTTTTTTAAGTCTAAATAATAAATATGTGTGTTAGAAAATTGATGACGATTGCTACAATTGTCAATAATTATAAAAGAATAGCAAATCAAGACTTTTTACACAATGTCAATTTAAATTCAAGGGAAAAGAAATTGAGTCAGACTGATTTGGATTCAATTCTCTCACTTCCAATCGGTCCCCTCAGAAACTACATGATAACCACATTTAAACTTAATTAATTAACAGTACGTGGCCAATCCTAATGCTCAGCGAAATTTTTGACAATGAAATATCAAAGCCTATATGTGACACATAAATAATTATATATTAAAAATAAAATATATAACAAATATATCCTAAGAATAGATATATAAATTAGATATAGAAGCATATACACACCAGTGTACGTAACCGAATTCTCGAGGCATCCTAGCCAGCATTCAATAATCAACTCCCAACCCCCAAAAAGAGACTTCACATCATCAGTATTCATCTATAAATAGAACCAATTAACTAGCATAGAATATCCAACCATCCTCAAATATAAGCTTATACATTCTCTACTTATAATTCCTCGTATATCCTCCTAGTTTCCCACCAATCAACCAATGGCTAGCTCATCTCTTCTCAAGCTTACTTGGGTGGTTTTCCTATGCATGGTGGTGGTTGCACCCCATGCAGAAGCCGTGATAACCTGTGGTGTGGTGGCAAAAGGCATTGCTCCATGCTTGACTTGGTATGGCTACCACCCCAGTTGATAGAACGAAGAACTGCTTGTGGATATCTCAAATCATCTGCTGCTTCTACTGGTCTTAACTACGCATATGCCAATGCTCTTCCAGGCAAATGCGGTGTTAGTGTGCCATACTCTATTAGCCCTAACACCGACTGCTCTAAGTATGATCAATTTCTTCCTCCTTTTTGTCCTTAATTATGTTCTTCGCCGGCCTTTCAAAGTATAGAAGGAATTTGACTCGAAATATATGATGTCAATTGCATAAAAATGAGCTTGTAATCACAAATTACAAAGATTGAATTTTTTATAGATTCGGTTTAATCAATTTGGGTACAATCTC
Organism: Selenicereus undatus; assembly: GCA_017589665.1. Lineage (NCBI taxonomy): Eukaryota > Viridiplantae > Streptophyta > Magnoliopsida > Caryophyllales > Cactaceae > Selenicereus > Selenicereus undatus. The sequence continues at coordinate 15,803,060 of JACYFF010031952.1, read as the reverse complement.
TATGAATACAAAATTCTCTGATTCTTTCTTTTTCAATGATGGGTTTTCCAACCTTGAATCATGGGGGGTAGATGACTATTTGTAGGAGAGCCTCCCCCTTGAAAGTCAAGATGGGTCTTGACTTGGGTTTTGGGCCTTTCAATCAGGCTTTACCCTAAACTTGTTTGACTTTTATTTGTTTGACTTTGATTTTGACTTTGACTTGGGAGTCCCCCGGGCTTGGGCCGAGCACTGATTTGGAAGTCGCATCAAGCTTTGAACGGATGTTGACTTGAGAGTCGTTTTTGACGTTTGACTTATGAGTAAATGTAGGGTTTGACCTTTGACTTTGACTTTGACTTTGACCACTCCATGACTTGGACATTGTTCAGGCTTTAGGTTGTGACTTGACTTGGTAGTTGTCCTGAGCTTCGATTTGGACTTTGACTTGAATTTCGATTGAAGCTGGACTTGGGAGTCATCTGGGCTTCATTTTGAGCTTGCTTGCGAGTCTTTTGGGTTTGACTTGTGAATCTTTGGGCTTGATTAAATAAATTAACATGGTTGGTCCAGTTAATTAATTTAACTTTCTTTTGGTATGGCACAAATAAATTTTTCGTGCCTAAAGAGCTAACATGTTGATAAATCTCTATGTCTTCTTTGAGTCTAATCCTGTTTTTTTTACTAATTAATTGCACAGGATGAACTAGAAAGACATATAATCATCGACCAGATGGGAGCAGCAATGGATTAGTAGAATTGATAATAAAATGGGTATTGCTTGAGACCCATCTTAGCGAGTCTCTTATATGTCATCTACTATATTTCACAGGTATTGTTGTTCCATGCAAAGTTTTATGCTTATAAATTACTAAAACTATTACTGAACGTTTTATGGAGCTTAATTCCAACTTGCATGTCCTATGACACGCTAGTGTGTTGTATGTATCCTTATTTCCATCACCAAAATAGAGAGTACCATCTTATTTTGCATTCTTGCAATATATCTAGTTACAGTCATGTCGAATCAAATTTCAAACTTTAAATTACACTAATTTATTATTTACGTCAACTGTTACAATTGAGTGATTTAATGGAAGCTATTAGAACGTGTAGATATTCAGTAAAATTTAACCCAAAAAAAACAATAAATCAAAGCATGTGTAGACTCGAACCAAAACCCACACCAGAACCGGCCGGGCCATCAGATGGGCTACGTAAGAAAGAAAGCGGGCCGTGTACCCCAGAATAGCTGCCAGGTTGAAAGCAATCACATGGGCCTCACGGCCTTATGTTCATCATACTATATTGCGTCCTTTGTAAAGGAAGCTCCGTTTTCAGTATCAATTTATCATAGTTGGTGGAAATGCTACGGCTGCCCATATGACGATCCTCATCCTAGGGCAAAGCAATATTGAGCTAAAAGCTCCCATGTAGATTAAGCTTAAACTCATAGTTGATGGTTTAGAAAAGGTCTTATATTATATTTTAGCACACATTTTTGTGTAAATTCCTTTTAGACTTGAGATAGGAATGTTATAATATCATACTATTTATCTTGTGCAATAATTCGGTATAAAAATTAGTAAGATTCAAACATAGTGTCTCTTGCTCATACGGAGTTTGACGTAATGTTCTATTGTAGAATAATTGGGCCATAACCACATGAGCTCACGGGCATGGGACAGGTTGAGCCATACCCACCCCTCGGCCCTCCTCCTCTTTAAAAATGAAACACGTAACCGTATTGAACCCATCGTTTATTAAAAAATAAAACCACGGCTATACCAATCGGGTTTGACAAGTTTGCATGTTTTATTCTGATATACATAGCGAATGAAACTTAGTACCTATATGCAATCAATATCCAATCAAAATATACATTTGGGCCGGTTATTATAAGACAGTAAAATTATTGTATTCTTTGATTTTACTGTTTAGAATTATGACATCAAACAAATTGTTGGATTAAATTTTGCTAGGAGGGCTTGTATTGAACTTCAACCGAGAAGACATTAGTCGAAATACTTTTATCTTAATGTAAGACCAGGTATGGGCGGTGGGCATGGTGCAGGTGAGGCCCGTATCTATACTCATTTGGCAAATACTCGCTCCAAACCCATTTAAAATCTTTTTTACCACCCATTTGAATTTTAATTGGGCTAGATTTTTTCCAATCTTAAATGGGTACGAGTTTCATTGTTACCTTAAAATCACAGTAACATCATTCTAGAATCAATTGACGAAAAGTGAAGACTAGAGATCATCTCCTAATTAAACTTGCATATATGCTTTTCAAAAGAGCTTGTCTTATCAATACTGGATAGTATCCACTTACATATTCCAATAATAAACACTAATTAGAGGCGGAAGAAATGGAAAACTATAATTTAAGAAATGTAGGTCTTCCAACAATGGGAGTTCTTAATTTCAAATTTGTCTCACTTGGAGCATTATATTACCTGATCAGGTCTTAAAAAAAATCGCCATATGATATATGAGAGACTAGCATTATTATTACTAAAGGCCTGTTCTTTTCGTTGGTCAATTTTAAAATACCAACCTCAACTTACCTCAATTCACTTCAATCTACTTTAACCCACTTTCACTATTTTAACCAAATTCAATTTATCACGTAAAAAAAATTCAATTCAATTCAAGCTACTTCAACCCACTTCAACCTACCTTAATCTAATTCAACTCACTTCACTCTTTTACCTATTTCAATTTACCTACAAAAAGAACATGTCCTAATAATGTGAAAATGGGGTAGCAAAGGTAGGCTAAGAAAACAATTTTTGGATAAAGCCAGACCAGTATGGGCAATAAAATTGAAGGAAGAGCCAGTCTTGCAGACATTGGATCATGCTACCAATTATTTTATCTATTTGTTCATTCATTTATTTATTTCTTTGCTGAATGGAGACGTAAAAGATTAATGGAGACTAGAATTATTATTTTTGCAGACATTGGATCATGCTAGCAATTATTTGGTGAATGGTGAATGGAGATTTTTGGTTGAGATGGTTGAAGGTCCAGAAATAGGTTTATCTTCTAACACGGATGGCTACTGAAATTCGAACTTGAGCTCGCTCAGAAAGGCTTTGATACCATATTAAATTTTTAATATTAATTGGGTATTCAATAACGAGTCATGTATATGAACTCAAATGAGGTTCCAACCCAAAATCAATTGGCAATGGGTGGAGTAACTTACAAACTTATATACATGCTCAAACCCTTTGACTCTATCAATGTGGGACAACTATATCTTTGTATTTCATCAATGTGAGATAATACCCACTTTTCATTCTCCTACACGTCCCCTCAGTCCCTCACATGTAGACTACTAATAAGGCCCAATACGTGCACATAGTTTTTTAATCAAACGGAGACGGTGGTAAATCAAGATCGAGCAACTTGTTCTGATACTATGTTCAAGAACCATTTCAACCAAAAGCTTTAACTTGGTTGAAGGTACAGGAATAGATTTATCCTCTAACATAGCCCAATTAATTTATTTTTTATAGCAAAAAAAAGGTTTTTTGTCCTAGATTTTATATTTGGTAAGACATTAATTTCGTTTTTGAAGAGATGGCAATTAACCTTTCTTTCTGTGCCTAGCATGCAGAGTCTAATGAGATTTATATTTGATGTACTAGAGCAAGATGAAAAATTGAACAATAAATTCATTAAACACAAGTGCACTTAAATGGCTAAATTAGTCAACGAGATCTTGACATATATAATTGTTACTACTAAAATCTCGGGTGAATTAGATCATAGGTTTGGTTTTCTCTCCCCTATTGTATTAAATTATATTACACTGTTCTCTGTAATTTGCTGAAAGAAAATCAAAAAGGACACCCCCCCCCCAAATTGAGACTACAATTATCCATAAAAGATATATTTAACTTTATATGAAATAATCTTACAAAAATCGCTGGTTAATTAGTTCTTAACAAGTTTATTTATATTTAGAAATACACATGACCAAGTAATTTCATGAATTTGCAGTATATTGTGTTAATTTTTACTTTGGTACCCCTGCAATTCAATGTGCATTTTTATTGGCCTTTCTCTTTCAAAACGTCGGTAGAAAAGACAAGCAAATAAGAGAAAGGCGTCCAAGCATTTCAACAATCAACCACCTGCCATAATTTCTTCCCATACCTTCAATAAATTCAAAATATTGAACTACCCAATATTTGCACCTTCGATCCTGAAAGCACCTCTATAAATAGACCCAATAGGAACCTCTTAAAACCCACCAAAATCCCACAAATCTCAATCAAACACATTGTTTCCACCCAAATTCTCCATATTACCCCTCTTAAGGCACCCTAACCCCCAAATGGCTAGCCCAACTTCCTTCAAGTTAGCTTGTGCACTTCTCCTTTGCATGGTGGTGGTTGCACCCCATGCAGAGGCAGCCATAACTTGTGGGACGGTCACATCGAAATTGGGCCAATGCGTTCCCTACTTGAAGGGTGGGCCTGGCCCATCTGACCCTTGTTGCACCGGGATCAGGACCCTTGACGCCATGGCCGCCACCCCGGCTGACAGGCAAACTGCTTGTGGGTGTCTCAAAACGGCTGCCGCTGCCATCAAGGGACTTGAGCTCCAGGCGGCTGCCGCACTCCCCGTCAAATGTGGTGTTAGCATTCCCTATGCCATTAGCCCTAGCATTGACTGCTCCAAGTATGATTTCGTCACTCTCACTTCTTTGATATTGCCCTTTTTCTTTCATAGGTTCATGTACACATCATGTAGCCGTGTCCTTAAGCACCGTTAGCAAGAGAATTAGTCTAAAATTTCGTAAAATGCACGCCCACAAAAATTAACTGATAGTATTAAATCATATCAAACTTGGAACTGAGACATTGTTGTAAAAATTTTGTAGATCCATTATTGTTTCCGTTTCTTAGATTTGGCTAACATATCCTAAAATGAGTTGTTTGAATTGGTTAGTTTTGAATGATCTTGCTTTAATTGATTTCCATTGTTGTTAATTTACAGGGTGCATTAAAAGGATGAATTTTCTGAGAGACTGAATCGATGAATCTATCAAGTACTACTCTAGTTGGGTTGAATAATAAGAAGAAAGAAGAGTCCTAGTTATTATGAGAGTATCTCCATTTCAAAGGGTCTCTCATACTTTATCAATTTCATGTCATGGATTTGACTTGTACCTTCTGTTTCTATTTATTATGAAGTATTACCACTGTTTCCTATCGAATTTTATGTGGAATTTGATGATACAGTTTCATGCAACATCCGAATCCAAAACCAAATAGTCTTATGCATTAAAAAAATAAAATGAGTTTTTATTTTGTTAAATTGTTAATATAACCCAATAACAACCCCCCAATATCACTTCATAGGGAAATAATCTTACTTAAAGACTCAGATCGCCCTAGAGGAGGGTGAATAAGGTGACTATAGTAAATTAAAAACTCAACTTAACGAATTAAGAGTAAATGCAGAAATTAAATAAAGATTGAACGCAACGATATTTTAACAAGGTTGGGCCTTAATCAGACTTAAGTCCCCACCTAGAGTTATCCAACTCTAGGATTCAATATTATGCTTTTATTATTAAGATGAACTTACTCTATCTCTCAGAGTTACATCACTCTAGAGATCCAATCACTTAGACCAATCCCTTGGTATAAGCTTGGGTGGAGTTGACCTCACAAACTCTAAATTCACTTCTTAATAATATTTTTCACCTCAATATTTGATCACAAGAATAACACTCAGTACAATGGTTCAATGTAAGTGCTCAAGTGCAGTATTTCGTAATGCTTCCTAGTGAGTTTGTTCTGCATGAGGTTGATCGCTATGTATAGCCTTCAACACTCTTTAACCAAATAAGGAAGTTCTATTAGGATATGCTGAAATGGCATTTTAGACCCTTGATTTTTGGTTGACAGCATCTGTTTTGATTCTCTTCCCATCCTTGTTGCTGTTTTGATTTTCTTGCCTTTCTAGCTACGATATGATGTGATACTGCATATTGTATTTCAAAAATATGACAGAAAAAATACTCTAGAATCAAGAGATAATATTCCCTTATTTGGTTCATATCATACCATATAATTTCATTATGGCAAGTATTGAATGTGAGGCCATAATCTCAGCAGATTGCTTAATTTGAATGCTCAGCAATTGAAATTCGAATCATGAATCATCTTGAGTGATTGTCTTGATTTATTTGCCAAAAAGATCATGCATATCTTTTTAAGCATCCACACGTTTCCTTTAGTCACTTTCTTTTTTAATCTCACAATTTTTCCTCAAGCCTTTTAGTTAATTTTGATGTTTCATCAAAACCTTTTCTTTTTAGCCACTAAGAAAATTCAACATTACATACCTCAAATTAACAACTCAGACAAAATTTATATTATTCAATATTAATGCATTTGTATCTAACAAATCAATGACAAATTGACAATTAGCTGGTGATTTAATTTCCCTACAAGTTTACAGTAGGGATAAACATGACATTGACAATAAATAATAACCAGCATCCGCATTTTAAAAAAATAGCGTTCTAAAGTAAACAATCGCATATGATCACAGAGGGATGGCCTCATAGGTGTCATGTGGTTGGAGTAGGGTAGGTTTGGTTGTGGTTTTTTCATATGTTGTGTTTGTATGCAGTTAACACATACATCTGGGAAGAGATAGTTTTAGCACATAGATATGAGAAGAGATAGTTTTTGCATACCTCTGTTTGTAAGGCATATTACTTTTATCTGCTATGTTGTACCTATGTTTTACATAATTACTGTCACTAGCTTTTCAATATTTCTTAGTTCATCCTCTGCTACGTGTCATTAGTTTTTTTCCATAAAATATATTCGAAAATCCTTTTTCTAAGAAATGGTTTCACAAAATTCTTTTTTGTAGGTCTCTTGGAATCAGCCTCTCTACTGTAGAGGTAAGGTTGCCTATATCTATATCTCCTTAGACCTCGCGAAAATGAAACCCACACTAAGAAGTGGTAATGGTGTTGTTGCTTTTTTTTTTTTGAATTTCCATATATTAACCACTATGGCTAAATTTGGCTACAAGATCATAGATTGCTTAGAGTGTTCACAATAGAGCCCACATTTAATCCCACTCAAAGGTAAGTTTGCTTAAATTATCTTTTCTCATTGTATTCTGTTATATTTGGAATGAGAAATCCAATTTGTGGGTTCAAATATGGGCAAGAATAAGAGAGGGCTCCATGCATCTGGAAAAGTACTACAAGTTGTCATTTATTTTATGGGTTTAACCATTCATAGCATACCATGTAGATTATTGTGGGGTTTATATATATATATATATATATATATATATAGTCCCCAAAATTGTCCTCCATATTATGGAATTTGATACCTTTTTATTACCAAAAAGAGTTTAATTTTTTTAAGTATTATATTTGATGATGTATAATAAGTGGGAATAAAGTAGATTGGAGATTATTACAGATGCTCTTACAGATTCACAGGTTTCACACATTTAACATTACTGAAAAGAAGATATAATAGTAGAATATTAACCTTTGTTAGAGTTGGTTAATGTATCATGTCTAGGGCTGTCAAATAGGTCAGGTCGGGTCGGGTTCGTGTTCGGGTCGAAGTTAAACGGGTTGAAAACCCCCCGACCTGAACCTGACCTGTTTACTAAACGGGTTGAAAAATTCAACCTGAAACCGTTTAACATTTAAACGGGTTAACATGATTTTGACCTGTTTAACTCGTTTAAGTTAAACGGGTCAGAATCAGGTACCATTTACCTGTTTAACCTGTTTAACCCACTTAAGTTTCAAACTTTAAATGAACATATGTGTGAGCCTGAGACTGCAGCTGAACACTTTGTAAACAATATATGATTACATGAATTCTTGGTATACCAACTACTGAACAAACCGGCTTCTGAGGAGATCAGTAAGTCCTAGAGATCAGTAGCGAGGAGATGGGGCGAGGGGAGTGGAGAGGACATGGGGAGATCGGATTAGTAGAGAGGATAAGAGAGGGGCGACTGAAGGCTGAAGCAACTCAAATAAGCTCTAACTCTGTGAGGAGGAGTGGTATTGCGAATGAAGAACTGAAGAAGGCAAGAAACCTTTTATATATAGGGTTTTCACTTGATAGGGTGGGCTTTATGGGCTTAGGAACAAAAAATGTGAAAAATATAAAATTTGAACTCCCCACCCCCTAGCCAAAAATCTGAAAATTAAAATTTTAATGGCCCCCAAAAATGTTCAAAAAAACTAAACATAATTATATACCGATAGACGGGTTAAACGAGTTACTGTAAATGGGTAAACGGGTTGACCTGTTTATTTAAACGGGTTAAATAGGTATTTTTTCGTGTCGAAAATTTCAACCTGAACCTAACCCGTTTAATTAAACGGGTTAATCGTATCAACCCATTTAATTAAACGGGTTGAAAATCTTTACCCAAACCCGCCTAATTTCGTGTTCGGTTCGGGTCGGTAATCGTGTCGGGTCAGCTTTTGACAGCCCTAATCATGTCGGGTCGGATTCGTATTCTTGTCAAACTTAAACGGGTTGAAAACCCCTCAACCTGAACCCGACTTGTTCAATAAATGGATCAGAAAATTCCAACCTGAACCGTTTAATAATTAAACGGGTTGACCTGAACCTAACCTGTTTAACTAAACGGATAAAACGGGTTAGGTTCGGGTTACCCATTTAACCACCAACCTGTTTAAGTGAAGCATAATTTTCAAACCAAAAAAGCATTTTCCCACACAATATTATACATTTTCCAGCTACAAAATAATAGCAAACTTCCACCACGCTAACTCACTAGGATGCATCACAAATGCGGAAGCAAAATCTAGCAGAATGGACTCAACAAGCAATACCAACTTTGTTTTTACAGACTAGGAAATACAAATAAAAAGAAACAACTAAAAGTCACAAACAAACTACTTCAATTACAAACCAAGGACAAGCTAAATTTTCTGAAATTATGACCAAAAACCAGCAACAAGCCACAACCAAATCCATTAAATAGAACACAACCTAATTATCCAACCCATATTTTTGCCCAACTCCACTACCAACCTTACTCTTGGACGCAAGAGAAGTTGCTCCTTCATCACCTAAGTTCATGCTTATCACATCCCCACACAAATCATCCAAATTGAGTTCCACCAGCACAATTGCTGGTTCAAATGTGAAAAGACAATAAGGGGAAAAAACAAAATCAGTTATACAATCAACTAATGAGCCAAACATACAAAACCAGAAACACAATGAACAATGACTAAAAATTAGAAAGAAACATCACCTTCTTGACCATATAGCCAATCCCTTAGGCAAATCATAGATTCAAGTGTTTCTGGCTTAAGTGAACTACGATATGCATCAAGCACTCTCCCCCCAACACTAAATGCAGATTTAGATATAACATTTGATAAAGGAATTACCAACACATCTCTTGCCATTTGAAAAAGCACGGGAAATCGGGACCTATTCTCTTTCTGAAAGCCAAGAATATCATAATTCTCAACACGGGGCAATTTGTTGTCCTCCAAATACACCTCCAACTTAGATTTAGCCACATCTTTAGACACATCATTTGAATATTGATCAAAGTCCTAAAAGATGACAATAAGTAAATTTCAAAACTAAAAATAAAAACAAATACAATAAGTTCATATAATCAATAGCTTTCTTTAATAAAAGAAAATTATACCTCCATCCATGGATTGGAAGAATCTTGCACATTAGAAGCTTTGCCAATGCTAGAAAATAAGTTGGTAGCTGAACAAGATCCATTTGCACCTTTCAAATATTCATCAAACAAACAAAACAATTTGTCTTTCAACAAAGACAACTCAATCACGTGATCAGCTTCATAGATCTTCTTAAAGGCCCACTCAGCAAGCTAAAATTTATATCGAGGATCTAAAATGGTGGCAATAGCCATAATAGTGCTAAATTCAGCCTAATATTTCTTAAACTTAGTAAACATTCTGGTTGCCATACTCTTCACAAAGCCATCTCCATTTTCCATTTCCTCATTCAACAAGATTCTCACTCTCACAACATTAGAAAAATTGAGATTCGAGGTAGGATATTTTGACCCAAAAAATGCACATGTCACTTCATAAAAACTTTCAAAAAATCACAAAGTTTCTCAATCTTAGACCATTTATCATACCTTAGGCAATGAACAAAGTTTCCATCAACCACCTCTAAATGATTAACCACCTTCTTATAATAGAGAGCACTTTTAAGCATTGATGTAAAATTTCATCTAGTTGTAACATCCTGACGGAAACCTTTAGTATACACAAGATCTCACATCCTTACTGATTCAAGAAATCTCTATTTTCTAGCTTGAGAACCTTTACAATACTTAACACACTCTCTAATTTTATAAACAGTATCATCCATATGTTTTAAACCGCCATTCACAATCAAATTCAAAATATGAGCACAACAATGCACATGAAAATAATCACCTTCACACAAAAGCCTAAGTTGGCTTTTCAACATATCAACACAAACATCATTTAATGAAGCATTATCAACGGTCAAGCACATAACTTTCTTATTAATCCCCCAATCTTTCAACAAAAGAAGAATTTTTTTAGTTATAGATATACCATTATGGGGAGGCGGCAATTGGGAAAAGTTCAAAATTCTCTTTTACAAAGTCAAACTACGATCAATATAATGGGCAATAAGTGAAATAAACGCATCTGTATTGATTGAAGTCCAACAATCTGATGTAAAGGAAACTCTACTAGAGAAGGAGTGAAGTATTGTTTCAACCTTTCCCTTTCATGTGGAAACAACTTAAGCACATCACTTTTAGTTGTTCTCCTTGTAAACACTTTAACATCAGGGTTTAAATAAGAAAATAAGGCCCTCACACCCTCATATTTGCAAAACTGAAGAGCAAAATCATGTTTAACAATGCATGCTGCCATCAGTTTACGAAATTCCTCTGCATCAAACTCAGAATGCCTATTCCCTAAAGAACCAAACCTAATCAGTTGACCAATATCTCTAAAGTTCCTCTTCCTACAAATATTTAAATGCCTTTTCAAGTTTCCAATCCCATTTTTGCTATCCCCAGGCTAAACTTGCCCACATTTCTCACACTTACAAAACAAGTTACCATCTTCAAAAGGTTGAAGAAATTCATAATGTTCCCAAATATTGGAGGTGAGCTTCCTTTGACGCTTAAGGAGCTTACCATCAACCACTAGCTTATAAGTCCAACCTGAACAGTAGCAGTCTTCTGAACAGGCATGCTATCAATCTCAGCCACTCTTCATCCCTATTTGAGTCTACTTCAATAGGGACAAAATCATCCTCCAGTATAGTAATTTCTGAAATCAATACACATTGGATTACAAAATAAACTAATGAATGATCCACAAAGTGCTAACTAAATAAGTGTGCTAACTGAATAGAAACAAAGTAAACCCTAAAAGCATAAAAACTGAATAGAAACAAAGCAAACCCTAAAATCATGAAACTCAATAGGAGTGCTAACTTAATAGAAACTAATAAACTCAATAAATCACTGGATATATCATCATCCAAATATATGAACCCCATAGATTAATCACTACACAGATATGTTTCAGAAACCCTCAAAACATATCAAAAAAATTGATCAACTCCACTACTCAAAATATTACCGGACATATACAGAAGCAAGATGAACCATCACTTTAATATAATTATGCGAATAAGAAACAAAAGAAGAGTTTTATGATGCAAGTAGGGTTCAAAATTCATATTAGATCTAGTTCAAAACCATGAAACGAACTCAACAAATCATTCAAATATGAGAATAGCAGTGAACAAGGATGAAGTTCAATTAAGAGGGAGGTCGAGTTATGTACTGATTTAGTTAAAAACGCAAAAAAATCTCAAAAATTCGTATAACCATGAGATTAAGAGAGAAAAGAAAGAGATATGGACATACCCGTACTTAGCGAACTGAAAGTTTAGATCTTGTTATGAGAAGAAGAACTTGGCAAATTCAGCCTTCAATACTGAAAATTAAAGAGAAAATTAGTGTTAGGTTTAGATCTTGTTCAAAATCTTGAAAAGAACTCTCAGCGGTAGAGATGATAACAGCGTGCTCGGCGCACTAAGAAGAGATCAAACTCGTAGCAGAGGCGCTGAGGAATTGAGGAAGAGGTGAGGGTCGAGAATGCGAGACTGAGAGAATTGAGAGGAACTGAGGAGGAGGTGACTTGAGGGCCGAGTGGTGAGACGGAGAGAAATGAGGGATGAGAGTCTGAGAGTTTACGACTGAGTTAGGTTTAGGGTTGAGAGAGAGTTCTAGAATTAAGAGAGTTTATATAGGCAAGGCCATTCGGGCATTAGAGTTTTCAGATTTAGTGAGGTAATATTTTTTTCTCTTTTTTGTTTTGAAGCTTATCGGGCCACTTGGTGTTTGAACTCCAAAATTTTAAATTCTCCCCCCAAAAGCCCAATTGCCCAAAGCTCAATATTCAATTCTCATTTAACCCGTTTAATTTAAATGGGTTAAATAGGTTTTTTTTCGTGTTGAGATTTTCAGCCTGAACCTAACCCAATTAATTGGACGGGTTTACCGTGTCAACCTATTTAATTAAATGGGTTCAAACTTTGTAGCCAAACCCGCTTAACTTCGTGTTGGATTTGGATCGGTAATTGTGTCGGGTTAGTTTTTTTTAGCTCTAACCTTAGTTGATAAAATTTGATGGATCAAAAGATACTGTTCATCAAATCTGCACATTTCATATTAAAAGTTTCTTGAGACTTTGAACCCTCTCCTCGTTACATGTGGGCCTTAAGCTTACCCTGGAACCCATATGAAGTTGAGCCTGGCTAAAACGTTTGATGGTCCATGAGAAACGAAGAGTTGTATGTTTTGTGATGGTAAACATATTGCTCTAGTTAGGCCCTAAGGGCTTGGCCACACATTGGTCTGGGGACCAACCCTAAGATCAGCCCAGTCTGCCCCGACTAGCCACATGAACCAGAAATAGAAAGGGTTCCGCACCTTGCTTTTTTCTTTTTTAAATAGATATGTCATTGGATAGTCTCATAATTTTTTAACCAAAATAGTTTGAAAATAAATACAAGTTCTAATAATAATTTATAGAACAAATAATTGTTTTTGCACTATGTGATAAACTAACGTTGAAAAAAAGACAGGATCACCCAATAAAATATCCTTTAAAAAATTGATTATACCCTTTTGAAAACTTCTATTATAAACATAACTTGCTTATTCGCATCCAATATCCATATTTTAAGTTGGACCTCTCTTCTTTCTCGTCATACATTCTTGAGCATCCTAGTATCGTTATTCCTGAATCTGCAATGCCTAATTCCTGACATTTCTGCTCTGTAGTTCTCTGCAATTCATGTGTTCGAATACCCAAGCAAATTGGCGACTTAATTCACTCCATATTCTCCGGTCCAAGCTCATGTGTTTGTAAAGATCTTGAAAGAATTGTATCTCCCAATCAAATAATTGGAGATTGATACTATGATAGAAATGAGCCTAGTTAGACTCAGTTAGAAAGTTGAAATCTAAGTGAGTTTGATTATGTTCTATTTCCTTTCTCTAGGGTAGTTGAAGCCAATGATTTGCAATTGAGGATCTTTTTAATCTATAATCAAACAAAACTATTTTCTTAATACATTTAAGCCCTTTACCTCCATCCTACAAACGCTTCAGTTTACTCTGATGTACAACAAGAAATTGAAAATTTTGAAAAAATATGTCCATTTAAATATGCTTCAGTGAGCTCAAACTCAAGGACTGGTTAAAGGTTAGAATGGTATATATACTTCAATCCCAAATCCCTACTAGATTAAGTAGGTTTTTTTTTTTTTTTTTTTTGGATAGGGAACCAAAGAAAATATATTAATCAATCATGGAAGGACAAAAATCACAGGCTTACCAAGTGAAAGTCACCAATTCATTAACCTTCATAGCCACAGGCTGACCGGTAAAGACATATGGCATAGAGGGTAGATGTTCCATCAATGAATGGAGTGCTCTACTGGCCTCCCTCTATTTCTTACACATAAGAATTACGTAGATTATGTAGATTCAGCTTCCTTTCCATCTACAAGGCATACCTACCAGTCTAATATCTTTAAACAAAAGAAAACATCAAATGATTCAAACCCAATACCCTGATTTCACATAACAACATTGACAGGAGCAGCGAAATTTTAACCAAATCTAAACTCATGAAAACTTGCTACATGCAACAAAACAATCAGAGGCTATTTCTTCAACAAACCTCCCAAATTTAATTTAAGATATTGCATTATTTTATTTTCAAGAACGAAAGATTGAATAACTTGTGTCTCCACTCCTTTTTTTTCCCCATACTACAGGGTCACTAAAACCCAATTACACTTCACCAAGTTGCCTTGAAATGACATTTGCAAGCTCAACAAGTAATTGACCAACAACAACGATCAAAACGATCCTTGCATTCCAGCCACTAGATCATGTCCCAAGTTTTCATGCATATTTTCCTTAATCATGCGATCTAATCCAACGGCTAGAAATCATGTTTTGAGTGTGTATAATCTCTCCTTCAGATGTTGAACCAATCACAAAGGACCTCCAAATGGAGGGAAAAAATGCATTTGTGCAATGAACAAGTAATTACCAACCCCCGCCCCCCACAAACCAAAGTACTCTATAAATGGGGCCATTCAGACATCGCACAAAACATCAATTGCCATAACACTTGAACCAGCACCTCCAACTTAAACACCCAAAACCCCCCTCTATCCAAGTAAGACCCACCCTCTCTTCCAAAGCTTTAGCTTGACTAATGGCTAGCTCAGCTCTTCTCAAGTTGGCCTGTGCAATTTTCGTGTGCATGTTGGCAGCTGCACCCTATACAGAGGCAGCAGTGACCTGTGGCGTGGTGTCGAAGAACCTAGCACAATGCATCACGTACCTCAAGCAAACAGGGAGCGCGGTACCATCTACTAGTTGCTGTGCTGGGATTAAGACGCTCAAGGGCTTGGCTTCCACCCCAGCAGATAGGCAGACTGCGTGCGGGTGCTTGAAATCGGCTGCTGGTTCTATAAATGGTATTGACTATAACAAGGCAGCTCAACTCCCTAACAAATGCGGTGTCTCGGTTTCCTATGACATCAGCCCCAAAACCGACTGCTCCAAGTATGTCCTCATACTTCATCTTTCTTCCATTAAATAAAATCCACCATGTTTAATGGTCTAATTGCCATGTTCAATTTCAAGTTTCTCAAATAAAACCCCTAAGTAAAATCCACCATTTTTAATGGTCTAATTGCCAAAAAGCTTAAAGCTTAATCCTAAAGGACATGGTTTCATGCGTAAGTACTCATGTTAAACATGCAGGGATAAGGGCTACCCTCTTTCTGATGAACCTAACCCGCCTTTTCGCTTTCTGATTTGCCTTCTGTTTGCAGGGTGAACTAGATGGATGATTTTCGGGCATAACAAAAGAGCTGTTTAACTGTTTAAGTGACTCAGTAGCGTGAAGAATAAAGATCATGATGGGGGTCCTATCCCATATACTTTCTACTTGATTCTTATCTGTACCTTTGAATTATCATAGCTATCTGTCATATATATAAGTTGTGTTTCTTATATACATAATAAGACCAGTGTTCACTCTGTTTCTGGGTTTGAAAATCGAGGATTATTGAAACTTGAATCACATGGCTTTTTGAAAAAATGAAACAAAATAAATTAGCAACTAGATGGTTGATTGCTTTCCCAAAACAAGAATAAGAAGACATTAGACCCCCCCCCCCTTAAAAAAAACACACAAAAAGACATTAGTTTTGCCAAAAACATCCAGTCCCCTGTGTAGCTACCAGCAAGAACAACAGTAACACCACCACCATCAGGTGTGGATGCTGCCTGCCACATGTGAGCGACATATATCAATGTGGATCGATCTTTAGAGACTGATTTAGAGATACCATACCCTTAATCCCCAACGTGTTGCATCGCTATTCATGAATTTTGTAACGGCACACCACAAACCAATAGTTAACATCCCGTGAAATCTAAGATTTGCTCCTATATTGGTTACACGAACTTAACATCTATGGCCTTTACTTTGCCAGTATTTCAAATAAAAGAAACGACACTGACATGACAACATCCATAGTTGCAGGTTTCCAACATTTTAAAGTAAAGAAAATGACATGAAGGATGAATCATAGTGCATTCTAACATTGAACAAAATGACTAGAGAATGGATCATAGTGGATACGCCTATCAAAACATGGGCATCGATAACCCAAACAATCAAGCCAAGGCTACCGCCAATTTCCCAGGGACCAAGTAGGTTTCCCTATAAGACAGACCAACCATATATAGATGCTTAAAGATCCACTAATGTCATTTATTCAGTTCTATGGCATTTGCTGAATCCCAAATATCAACGAATGTAGATAAACAAGAAGACATGTAACAGAATAAATTCAACTCTTTTGGTTGAAATCCCAAAGCCCAGGCAAACGATGACCAAATGAAATTATAGAAGTTATGTCTTTCCTGATTTATTAGTAATTGTGAAGTGCCAAAATATCTCAAACTGCTGAAATAGTAGCGAATGCATTGAAAATAAGAGATCAAAGATGCTTTTATAATGTCAATGACAAAATTACTTTGCTTATGAAGATTGAAGTTCTTAAGAAAGCAGGATATCCATTTACACAAACACTAAAATGGGAGTGTTGAATGAAATTGCATAGGGACTAACCTCTTGAAGCGTGTGATTCCTAGATGTCTTTGAACCACGAACAATGCGAGTGTTGCAATCCGGTGGCTACTAGAGTCCCGGAAGATTCACGTCTCAAAACCCGATTCACTGAACGGTAGTGCGTTTTTCCAGAACTGAGAGAGAGAGTATGAGAGCTTGACCAAACTGCCGCTTCTGTTTTGTGTATTTTCTGGGTAATATTTAATCACTGAGATTAGATGAGATTTACCCCAAGCTGCCACCCCCCATTTTTAGGCCACACATCCCTAAAAATGGGGGGGAAGTGGCCGTTTGACCACTTTGCTAAAAATAACCTTCAGCTCCCACTCGGCCACTTAAGCCGTAACATCGTCTCTTAACAATGTTTCCTCTCAAAAACGCGTCATACCAGGAATGAGACGTGCGACCATAAGTAACAGGTAGCGCTTTGTTAAGATACCGTCAATCTAACAAAGACACTTTCAACATTGGCGATGTTACCCCGAATCATCCTCTCATTGCTAACGACATACAACGTCCCTTTATATCTGATATATCATATGGTTATAACCTCAGTATAACCGCCCGGGCTGATATAGCAATGGTGGATCGATTCTTCCTTAGACACCTATAATGCTTCATTTTAGCATGACAGCTTTCCTAATGTGTTCCGCTGGACTATCTATTTTATAGCCCTTGGAGTTCACATCAAAGTAGCTGCAGCATACCTCAAATCCACATTACAGTTCTAGGTCAAAGGGTGTCATCTAAATAGACCACGAAGT
Source organism: Selenicereus undatus (assembly GCA_017589665.1). Taxonomy (NCBI): domain Eukaryota; kingdom Viridiplantae; phylum Streptophyta; class Magnoliopsida; order Caryophyllales; family Cactaceae; genus Selenicereus; species Selenicereus undatus. The sequence goes on along the minus strand of JACYFF010031952.1, from coordinate 15,785,537 downwards.
CTATAGGGATCACATAGTGACAAAGAAGGGATTCAATTGTCACTCCCCAGGTCGACTTAGGCACACACAGTATGAATGTGTGTCATGGTATAACTCCCACTGAGGTGAGCTGTCACTTTATATACCATGCGAATTACAAGTCCAGTTTTCACTAAAAACTGACCCGAGTTACTTGGTTACTGTACAAAACATAACCTTGATACTCAAAATTCGGCTTTAGGCTTCTATATAAGGTTGTATTATATTCGATTTACTTAAAATCTCATCTTAGACTAACTAAGGTGACTATTCATTATCCGCATCATTTAAAATCGCGGTAATAATCAATATTGCACACCTAGTGCCAATATGATCAAATCTTATCCTTCTCGCCACTTAGACGTCAGGATTGATCATCCATGTGATAAGATAATCAGAGGCCTAGTGACATTTAGATATGCCTAATCAAACAACCAGAATACCGTAATGAACATTTCAGGAAAAAGAAACATCAATCTTTATTCAAAAGAAAAAATTCATTACATATGTCCAAAACAAGACATCCCAATTAACTAAAACCTACGAAGACCTAAACTCATCACATGAGTTTTGAACGTATCTCTAGGAGTAGGTTTAGTTAAGGGGTCAGCAACCATCTTACTAGTATAGTAGGTAAATACTTTACAATGACTTCTTTTAACTTTATGGCGTTTCTTACAAAATGATAACGCCTTTTAATATGCTTAGCCTTCCTATGGAATTTAGGATCCTTAGCATATTGGATAGCGGCAGTATTGTCGCACCACATTTCCACAGGATCATCTACTCTCGGAGTGAGGTTGAGATCCTGAAGAAAACTCCTGAGCCAGATCGCTTCCTGAGCGGCGAAGCAGCAAGCAACATACTCCGCTTCCATGGTTGATAAAGCTATGCACTCCTGCTTCTTGCTGGACCAAGATATGGCTCCCCCACCAAGAGTGAAGACATATCCTGAGGTGGACTTAGACTCATCCAAGTCACCACCCCAGTCAGCATCAGAGTAACCTCTTAATTTCAAGTCCACTCCTTGATAGCAAAGTACCAAGTCGGTAGTCCCCCGAAGATAACGCATTATCCTCTTGACGGCTTGCCAATGAGCGACTCCCGGGTTACTTTGGTAACGACTTACCAAACCAACCGCGAAGCAAATGTCAGGCCGTGTACATAACATGGCATACATTAGGCTACCTATAGCACTAGCGTATGGGACATTGCTCATCTTCTGTTTTTCAACTTCTGTTTTAGGGCATTGCTCTAGACTTAAAATCAAACCCTTGTCTACTGGAGTATCGACGGGTTTGGAGTAATGCATCTGAAACCGTTCTAGGACTTTCTCGATATATGCCTTTTGGCTTAAACCAAGAAGTTTCTTCGAACGGTCTCGAAGAATCTCCACACCTAGGACATACCTAGCTTCACCCATGTCCTTCATCTCAAAGACGGAGGATAACCACCGCTTGGTGGCATTGATCATCTCCATATCACTTCCAGCCAGTAGAATGTCATCGACATATAAGGTAAGAAACATAATTCCTACACTTGTCCTTTTGACATATACACAGTGATCTTCTGAAACCATCGTAAAGCCAAACACGGTGATGGCTTCATGGAATCTGAAGTACCATGCTCTAGAAGACTGTTTGAGGCCATATATGGATTTTTTAAGGTGACAAACCTTGTCTGCCTGACCTTTTGATACAAAACCAATAGGCTGGACCATATATATCTCTTCCTCAAGATTTCCATTTAGAAAAGCAGTCTTCACATCCATTTGGAACAGTTCTAAATCCAAACGGGCTACTAGCGCCAGAAGTAAGCGAATCGAGGCTAATCTCACCACAGGAGAAAAAGTTTCCTCGTAGTCTACACCCTCGACTTGGGTGTAGCCTTTCGCTACTAAACGGGCTTTGAACTTATCAATTGACCTGTCTGCCCGACGCTTAACCTTGAAAACCCATTTGTTTCCAATGGCTCTGCGTCCGGGGGGAAGGTCAACTAGATCCCAGACTTCATTCTTTGCCATCGAGTCCAACTCATCTCTCATGGCATCCATCCATTCCTTATCGTTTGGTGATTCCAAAGCCTCTACATAAGAGGTTGGCTCTTCTATTTCTAAAGGAGCACAAAAGAAAATTTCCTCTTCGATTTGAAAATACCGTCGAGGAACTCTTCCACGCTCACTTCGTCGAAACACTTTAGGACTTGGCGGTCTAACCTGTTCAGACTCGGGATCCGGATTTCTCCCCCTTTTCTTTTGAGATACAGAACCTCGAATAGGACAAGAACCACTCCCACTCACCCTTTGGGGTGTGGGTTCCGGAGAATGAGGACACTCAGTCTCTGGTTGAGTGTCCTGAACAGGCAGGTCTCCCTGCGTCTCAACAGTAGGTACACTCCCACTATCTCTAACGTCAGGGAGATGCATATCCTCGGTGTCTTGGGCAGTATACAAATCCTCCCCCTCACCGAGAGATAGGTTCGTTTGTAACTCATACAATCGAAAGTCCTTGTTTATGTCACCAATACTAGGAAACTCATCCTCAAGGAAATCGACATTTCGGGAATCTAATTCCTTCATGCCTCCATCTGGATGTTCTCCATACATCACATAACCCTTTGAATGTTGCGGGTATCGAATAAAGATCATCTTGGTGGCCCTTGGACCAAGCTTACCATGTTTATGGGTTGGGTTATGCACATAGCCTGCCGAACCCCATGATCGTAGATGGTCCAAGGAGGGATGTCTACCATTCCATAACTCATATGGAGTAGTAGGTATACTCTTGCTAGGTACTCGGTTTAAGATGTAAGTGGCCATTAGCAAGGCATCACCCCAAAAACTAATTGGAAGATTAGCTTGGGCCATCATTGACCTGACCATATCAAGTAATGTGCGATTCCTACGCTCAGCTACACCATTTTGCTGCGGAGTGTATGGAATCGCTAGATGTCTTACGATACCCTTTTCCTCACAGAACGCCTTGAACAAATCAGAAAGGTATTCACGACCACGGTCGGTTCGAAGAGTTTTAACTTTTCGTTCCAACTTGGTCTCTACTTCTGCGACGAAGCGTTTGAACACATCTAGAGCCTCGTGGCGGTGTGATAATAGATATACATACCCATATCTAGAGTAATCATCTATTAAAGTGAGGAAGTATACAGCACCACTACGTGCTCGAACATTCATTGGTCCGCAAATGTCGGAGTGAATGAGTTCTAAGGGAGTAAGCGCTCTAGAAGCCTTACCAAAAGGTTTCTTAGTCGCTTTTCCTGCTAAACAAGGCTCACATATAGGTAGCTTAACCTTAGTAAGTTTGCCTAATAGACCTTCTTTAGCAAGTCTAGTCATTCTATCTTGACCTATGTGTCCAAGTTTAGCATGCCATGTTACAGAATCACTACTAGAATCAACAGATGACACAAAAACAGAAGGTGCTTTACTAGAATAATAATCATTATCTAAGTCAAGCACAAAGAAATCGTCTACCAAAGATGCATGGCCAAACAAATTGCCACCATACTCAATGTTCAAACCATCAGTTTGCGAAACGAATTGAAAACCTAATTTCCAAAGAGAAATATAAGAAACAAGCGAACACCGCACCCCAGGTGCATAAAGGGCATCGTGGAGTAGCAACGAATTTCCTCCACGTAACTTGAGTTTGTACATTCCAACACCCAGAACATCCTCTGCAGTCCCATTACCAAGTGTCACAGTTTGTGTCCCCACCGGGTAAGGGTAGAAAGACACAAACCCCTCCTGGTCTCGAACTACGTGCTTGCTTGCTCCCGAATCTATAATCCAATTAGGAAAAGATTTAGCAACAAATGCATGGGAACAAACAAACAAATCATTAGTAGGGATTGAAGAAGGTACCTTGGCCTGAGGCTCGGGACAATCCCGAGCAAAGTGGCCCTTCTTCCTGCAGGCATAGCACGTCACACGTGCCATGTTCTTCTCCATCTTACCCTTGGGTTTCGATTGCTTCTTAGCAATCCCACCTTTAGGGCCAAGTTTTTGTGAGGGACGAACATTTTTCTTCCCTCGCTTGAACCTGTTTACTTTCGGCCTGTCCACTCTGGCAACAAATGCTGAGGGAGGTGGAGCCATTGCCCTGAGGCGCTCATCCTCTAACTCTAGGTGCTTAGCAATCTCACCAAAAGTTTTGATGTGAGTACTATGCACCATTAGAGTGAGAAACGGTTTCCACTTAGGATCACCTTGGTTTAGTGCACGCAAGAGATTGTTTCTTTGGTCTTTCTCCGAAAGGTCTATCCCGCCAGCTCTGAGGTCTCGAATCATGGACTGCATAGTCCTGATATGTTCAGCTACGCTTCGGGTAGAGTCTATCACGTAAGACATCCACTTAAGATGCATTGCTTGTAGCCTCGTTTCCGAAGTCTGACCATATCGGATTCGAATGTTGTCCCACATCCCTTTAGCTGTGGGAAAAACCTCGAACTCACCGATTAGATCGTCGTGCATGCAATACAGCATAGTATAGCGTGCCTTACGATCCTTTTTACACCACGCTTGGTACTCAACCAAGCGTGCCTTGTATTCCTCAGTGGCAGTGATATCTTTACCATCATCGTCCGTTGTCGCAGGGGGTGGCATAATGAACGTTATGTGCTCTAGCACATCACGTTCTTCCAGGAGAAACTCAATCTTCCTGTGCCACATATCATAGTTGGACCCATCCAACTTGTTACTGGTGGACAAGTCAAAAATCATAGAGGTGTTCGAAGCCATATCTACAAGTAAGAAGGAAATAATGGACGTTTAGACATATCATACATATAATAAAAAAAAAAAATCTCAAAAACTATCATTCATATTTATATGTTCGAAAATTTCGCTAAACTCATAATCATCACATACTATATGAATTAAGAATTTGAGGAAAAATTTGATTATTATTAATCCACAATAAACATATTCTTATGGATACAACGTTAAACATATTAACATTCAAAAACTAAACATCACTAAGACGTCAAAAGAAGCATAATATAAAACACATTTAATTTAAGCTTAAAAATAAAGAAGAACTAATCTCTTATTGATTCAACACACACAGCGTATATTGTTGCTTCACATGCCAATTAATAAGCATAAAATTAACTAATAATTGAATTAACGATGACATGAAACTCATTCATATATGTAAATTGATTTAATTGGCATGTCCGAAACAAAAATAAAATCGAATAATTGCATGATACATAATCATAACAAACTGACTAACATATTACGTCAAACAAATTAACATAAATCATTTTAACATCACAGAAATGTCAAAAAAAAACTACGTAAAACAAATTTACTTAATAATTTATAAAACAAATTTACAAGTTCATATCATGTGTTATTAAACATATCTAAACACATGCTCATCACATAAACACATTCATGGTGATTGTATCACAAAAATTACAATCATTTTATCCTAACTACTAAATAGAATAGAATAAAAAAAATGATTAATTATACTAACAACAACTAATTAATCACAGTCGTAACCTAATTAAAAAAAATTTTAAACTAAAAGACAAAAGGGCTAATTCCAAAGTGGCAAAACAAAAAAAAATAAACCACCAAACATTAAACCCCCCCCCCCTTGGTCTTCGGTCATTTCCAGACCCTTGCTTCTCGCATTTTTCCGAGAGGCTCTCACCTGCCTCTCTCTCTCCTGCTATTCTCTCTCTCTCTCTACACAAGAGACATGGCATTCGGCTTCCATGGTTTCCGGCACCGAGCTCTCCATGGTTTCCGGCACTAAGCCTAGCCGTCTACCCCCCCCCCAACCAACAAAACACCAAATGATGAACCGCCGCCCCCCACCGGCCTCTAAACCGCTCTCGATCTCTGTTTCCAGCAACCTTATGGAAGAACCACCGTCGCCATCACATAGATCGGGCGACGACGATCTCACCGGTACCACCCACTCTCGGAACGCGCCACCTAGGCGGCGGCGCGTGGGTCACACGCGCCGCCCTATGTTGGGTTTTTGAGGGTTCGATTTGTGCAAGGTTGTAGATCGGGGCGTTTGGAGGTCGGGTCGAGGAAGAAGGAGACAAACGAATGGCCTCTCGGCGGCGCGTGTCACACACGCGCCACCCTTCCTCGGGGTTTTGGCGGCGGCTGATGGTATTCAACTCTACCTTATCCTTTTTTTTTTTAAACTAATAGTCTGCTAGCATGACCGTGGCTGGGAAGGGTGGGAGGCAGAGGGTTCGAAAAG
>JACYFF010031952.1:15750151-15779171 GCA_017589665.1 Selenicereus undatus | reverse complement strand
CCCCCCCCCCCCCCCCCAACGCATATGAATTGAATTTCAAACATATATAAAATCCACAATATCTTGCATTAGCATGTCGAATTAAACCCATTAATCATGCTATTCGGGAACAAAAACAACTAGGCAGGCTCTGATACCACTGTTGAATGAAATTGCATAAGGACTAACCTCTTGAAGCGTGTGATTCCTAGATGTCTTTGAACCACGAACAATGCGAGTGTTGCAATCCGGTGGCTACTAGAGTCCCGGAAGATTCACGTCTCAAAACCCGATTCACTGAACGGTAGTGCATTTTTCCAGAACTGAGAGAGAGAGTATGAGAGCTTGAACAAACTGCCGCTTCTGTTTTGTGTATTTTCTGGGTAATATTTAATCACTGAGATTAGATGAGATTTACCCCAAGCTGCCACCCCCCATTTTTAGGCCACACATCCCTAAAAATGGGGGGGAAGTGGCCGTTTGACCACTTTGCTAAAAATAGCCTTCAGGGAGCAAACAAAAGTGCATGTGAGTTGTATCTTATAATAATCCAAACGTTGACAACCATGTTCATAGTAAGTGTGAGACTTCAATTACTTAATAGCACACCTAAAATTTCTAAGTACCTTCAATTCAGAATGAAGGTGTTTCCAAACATAGCAAACAATCTAATTGATGAGGACCTGCAACTTTTTATAGGGGAATCTTAGCATTCAACATTAGCAGCTGCTACCAAAAAACCACTTGAATTCTCTGACATAATTGCGCCATCCTGGGTGGTTCCATACTTCCATATTTTTCAGTATTCACATCGATTACTCTATAAAAGCACCTGGATGGAGGGTTTGCAATCCCTCAAGCCATCAAACTTAACCCTGGATTCTCTCCCATTCTTACCCATCCTTCTCTCCATCTCTAAGAAATCGTTATCAACTTACTCATAAGCACTTTAAAACATGGCTAACTCACCTCTGTTGAAGTTCGTTTTCGCAGTTCTTATGTGTATGGTGCTGACTGCACCACACATTGAGGCTGCCATTAATTGTGGTGCAGTCACTGAGAATCTTGCACCTTGCCTTCAATACCTAAAGTCAGGCCAAGGACCGACATTTGACTGTTGCAAAGGTGTCAAGACCCTTAAAAGCATGGCTGTAACCATAGATGACATGCGTACTGCATGCAGATGCATGAAATCAGCAGCAGCTGCATTCCCTGGATTCAACCCTGCGTACACAGCTGCACTCCCCAGCAAATGTGGTGTCAGCATTCCAGGCAGCGTAGGCCCCCAGACGGATTGCTCCAAGTATTGCTCCCCTAGGCCTCTTTAACTCCCATCCTTCTTCCAATTAACTTATGACGGCATACATCTCATCTAACACAACACGATTCCATCTTAGTAATTGCAACATGCCGTCCATAAGGCTTAAGGCTAAGGCCAAGTAACTGGTACTTGATGCAACAAAACAGGATTTTTAGCTTTTTACAGATCTAATTTCCTCCTTATTGCTTCTTATGTTGTGTTGCAGGATAAACTAGGCTGAGTGTTTGTCGATCAGTCAGCAGTGGCAGAGCTCTGAAACACTAATAATAAAGCAAGATCAAGAAGGACTACATTCTGCATGTACTTACTACTATCAAACATCAGTAATATGTGTTACCTACTTTTAAGAGAGATGGACCATCACTTGCATATATTGAATGAATGCCTCGTTTAATCTCCAGCAGGGTCTTAAGTTTCAACCCAACACTACAAAGCCTTACCATTTATGAAAGATTTTTGCTTTGATGATCTAACAGTGGACTTTATTTGCTTTTCATACTCTTCTTAATTTCGACACCAACATGGCACGTCTGATAATTTCTGCTAACTCGATGGTAACACCAGTAGCAAAGGTTGAACACGGGTCAACACCTTAACTGACCTTGTTTAGCTTTTAAGAGTGTGAAGAACAGAATAAGAATCTCATATGGGCTGAAAATTTTCCATGAAATTTTTTTGCCTCATTTTTTGGTCCCATTACAGTACGAACCAGCGCTTCCACTCCAAGATTCTGAAGTGTATTAAGACATATCTTTCTGAGTCAGACCTTCAACCCAACAATAGTGATGTAACACATTTGGGCCCTGGCTGAGCCCAACTCCCTTTGGGCCTTGTTACTAAGATTTGAGGATTTGAATAACAAATTTTGCAAATGCGATACAAATAAAATACTTTAATGAAATAGTAGTGCAAAGCCACTTTCAATGTCTTGAACACAGTTCTCCATACACTCGTCTATCAACCTACAAGTCACCAACGACCCACAAAAGAAAAAGAAAAAGAAAAGGAAAAGGGCATGCAAATCCAAACTAGCATTAAAATTAGCCATGCAACAGATTTTTTTTAAAATCACTCCTGGCTTTCATACCTTCCCCAGTTAAGTTGTTCCGACTTTTAAGAAATGTCTCCTAATTCCAAATTAACTACGTCACCAAAAAAACAAAGAGATATTACAAACTTGCATGGGATTAGGACTAATTTCACTCGCAATTGTAATAATCTACACTTAAAAAGATATGATTAGTTTTTTTTTTTGGGCTTTTTAGCATATTACCGAAGTCGAAGTATTGTTATTTGTTGGTACATAAAGGAGTAGAACTTTCGCATTATAAATAATCTCGCGATCCATTCGCAAAAGTTGAACTCAAAACCTTGATTAAGAGAAATAAGTGTTAGATCACATACAACTTTTTTTTTTGTTTTTTTGAGTGGAGGATGGATGTCAGTTGACACCACTGACATCAACTTGCCTCCGCCACTGCCACATCATGATAATATTATTAGCTTTATATAGATGCTTTCATAATACAAAGTATATCCTTATTGGAAATGATCTATCATGATTCACGATCAAGCCCCTCATTGGAAATACAAATAAAAGTTCCATACGGTGGCCTGATTAAAAAAAAACCTATTTCTTTGGCGTCGTCTATCACTATAACATCTCGAGGAATTGACACACTCAACCCTTCCAAACTCAAAAAAGCTCCAAGTATACGTAGACAGCATTGAATGGAATCCAACTTCCAACCACCATCCAATTCACCTCTTTCTATCCTCATCTCTATATATAATCCAAATGCTCTTGCCCAAGAACTCCACCTCTCCCCTTCAATTCCCAAAACAAACAATCACGATCTTATACTCAACACCCCAAAAAGTAAACACGTAGGGGGAAATGGCTAGCATTATGAAGGCAGTAGTGTGCATGGCGGTGGTTTGCATGGCGGTGACGGGCGGTGCGAAAGCGAGATTGACATGTGGAGGGGTGGTGCAGAGCCTGAAGCCATGCTTGCAGCACCTGAAGAGCAGCGGAGGAGGGGCGGCGCCACCTGAAACCTGCTGCGGAGGGGTTCGGACCGTCAAGAAAATGGCTCAGACCACCGTGGACCGCAGGACCGCTTGCCAGTGCATGAAGACAGCGGCGGCTAAGATTCGAGGGTTCAACTATGGCGTCGCCTCTAAGCTTCCTGCCCAGTGTGGTGTCTCCGTCGGTTACATGTTCACCCCCAACCTCAACTGCAACACGTACTTGTTTCTCTCTTTTTTCCCCCTTCTATTACTACTATTATTATTATTATTTTGTTTCATATTCATATTTGGGGGTTGATGTTTTTTAATTTTGTTGTTTTCAATTATGATTTTGCAGGGTGCAGTAGGCTTCCCTTGTGGAAAAGGACGGTGCAAGAATATAGGCTCAATCAGCATGGGAATTATAATAAGAAGTGGATTTTCAGTTAGAGTCTCCTTTGTGTTTGTCATAATAATTATGGACATGCATATCATCTGTAGTTGATATGTACTCTGAATTCACATTAATGATATACAATGAACTAATTCCATACATGGGCAAATTCTCTTATATCACTGCTATGTAGTGGATTTCAATGCAATACTAAGCATGTAACACATTTAATTACTATTGTATATTGGGTAAAATTAATATCTAGTGCAACAATAGTTAATAAGTCTTGCAGTTAGATGTCTAACTCAACATTTTTTTTTATAAATATTTCAATATTTTGAGTAAAAATATAACATTTATCGGAAAATATTGCAATTTGAAACAAAAATATAACATGTGTTTAAAAATATCGCATTCTAGAGTAGAAATGCAACACTATTTTATGAATGTTGCATTTACAATTATATTGTCACAAATATTGCATTTACTAGATTTAAAAAGTAACATTTATATTGAAGGGTTATGCTTTGAAGGCTACCACAGTTGAATAAGTAGGTTGCTCTCTAAGAGATCATCAATAAATACTACCAATAAGAAATCATCTTTAAGAAATTTAATATGCACTAGCTAGGTGCCCACAAAGGTGCTCAATTCAATCGAAATGTTAGAAAATAGGCTATTTTCTTATTATCATCAATAGATATTACATCCAAGATAAATACTAAGAAATTAAAGAAAACAAAACACTAATTAAAATTGTAATCACAAATACTCAATGACCTAAATAGAAGTTTTAGGTAATAATATTCCAAGGCAAACTGATGGATTAACCTTATAGAGGATGTCACAATAATCATATTTCGTCGATTATATTTGATTACAGTTTGATCAAAAAATAGTATACAGTTGAATATGAGATATTACTTAATGGTTCAATCGAACGGTTGTGCATCACTGAATTATCTAACATTAATTTGCATAGTCACTAATATTTAATTAAACTTGTGAAAGACAAGCACTTATAATATGGTAAACAAAATAATTCACTGCTAGATCTGTAAACTGTTTTTGAGAGAGTGCACCCAAACATAGGGTTTTTTTGGGTTACAGAAGCTCTACCCTTCACCCTGTACTTATACGACTTAGAGAAACTGTGCAATACATACTCAATTCGTTCCATTTTTATATTCTTAAATAGAAAAAATGCACATTTTAAGAAAAATTATATGTCGCCTAATAAATAATTATTGTTGGTAAAAATGAAGCAAAATCATTATTTAGTAGCGCATTTAATGAACATTTTGGAAGGTAATATTGAGATAAAATAGATGTTAATTAGGAAAGTAAAAATGGAGCGAATGGAGCACCTCGTGTGCCATTTTAGATACAATTACAAAATAAATGGTACAAGAAAATTGCAAAAAATAAAGGTTGGATAAAAACATATTGGAACAGTGACTGACGAGGTGAGAAAAAAATGGTTTTTGATATGCCATATGCCTAAGAAAAATGAACTAGAGAGAGAGAGTAGTAGAGATGAGAAAAGGTTAAATCTAGTGCTATAAATTAAAGAAATGCTATCAACACTGTTCTCCTCTTACTTTTTGGTACACAACTCATTCACAGCCTTTGATTACTCACAGTGTCACATCTCAACCGTTCATGATGTTGAATGAGTTTCAAAATTTACATAAAAAAAAAAAATGAAAACATCGTAACTGCTCTTAACACGTCTTTTCAACTTTCTGTAATTATGTACCTGATGCACACTCAAGCTCTTCGCCCTAGCTCCAGGAAACTCCTCCTCTCCTCCTCTCTATCTCTCTCTCTCCAAGTAATGATATCTTTTTCTGTTTTCAGCAATGGTAGATTGTGAAATGCAATTTGTGCAACAAGCCCAAATAATGGCGAGGGCATGCAAACTATAGCTTGATACCTTCCAATTACCAGGTTTAATTTATAAGTATAATATTGAGGTCAACGAAGAACTGGCATAAAATGGAGTATGAAGAGGTCAGTTTACTCTCTTTCTATCTCTCTTTTTTTATTATGGGTTGATCATTAGTGAATCTGATTGTAGGACTTTCAAAATCTCCATACAAGTAGTTAATCTCTAAATTTCCTTCTCATGGCTGCCCCTTTCAAAACTTTTATCTCTTCAGAAAATCACCTTTGATACTCTAGTTTCTAATTTTAACTGCACATATCTAATTTCTCATTTATTGCATTCTAACTCTCTTATCTATTTTGTCATCTTATCGCCTTCTTTTATAAATGTCTACAGAGAGAATTTGAGAGGATGGTGTTCTGGAAATTTTGGTTTTGTTTTGGAAGGGAGGCCAGGTAACTAAAAATGGGAGTTTTATAGTCATTGTTGTGGGTAATTTCTTTTCCATGGTTTTTAGTTGGCTTATTTTCGTCCATTGGAGTACCTGGGCCCTTTGGACGTTAAATTTACCTTTCAAGAGCTACAACTACTGCCTCTTATACTCCCCCATACTAATGCTCCTTTGATTCTAAAGGTATTTGCATACTCTACTCATTTCTCTTTTTTATTTGTTTCTTTAATTATGTTTCCATCAATTATCAATCAATTATATTTATAAACGCATCAAACATAGCAGATAAGAAAAGAAATTTGAGCAATTTTAATTTTTCGGATGTTATGAAATAGTTTTATTTTTTTTGTTTTTCAATATTTTTTAAATTTTTCATTATTTTTTTATTTTATATTTTTATTCTTTATTTTTTTATGTTTTTATGTTTTTATTTTTTATTTTTTATTTTTTTGTATTTATTTTTATTTTATATTTTATATTTTTATATTTTTAAATTTTTTTGTATTAATATTTATTTTTCATTTTTTATTTTTTAAATTTTAAATTTTTTTTTTATTTTGTGGTATTTATTTATTTATTTATTTTATTTTTTTATTCTAGAAAAACAACCAACGGAAAATTCCAAAAAAATAAATACAAAAAAAATAAAAAATATGAAAATAAAAAATAAAAAAACTAAAACTTAAAAAAATTTAAAATTTAAGAAAAATAAAAATAAAAGTTCAAAAAATAAAAAAATAAAAAAATTTAAAAATTAAAAAATAAAAAAATAAAAAAATAAAAAAATAAAAAATAAAAAATAAAAAATACAAAAATAAAAATACAAAAATACAAAATACAAAATAAAAAAAATAAAAAATTACAAAATTTAAAAATTTAAAAAAAGAAAATAAAAAAGAAAAAAAAAGAATAAACAAAATTAAAAAAATTTCATAATCATTAATTACTATCACAATAAAATTATTGCATTATAAAACAAAAAAATATTAATAATCAATACTTCAATTTTATTCAACTACATTTAACTTTCATCCACACTCATCCACTCCTTCCCATACTTTAAAAAAAAAAAATACTACACTCACCCACCCATTCCCTCCGTTTTCCACAATCACCAATTCCACAACCTTCATTTCCCACTGAAAGGAACAAGATTTGAGTTATTGTAATTTCTCAATTTTATAACTATTTTTCTGAAAGTTGGAGGTCGGTGCAACTTGTCAATTACTTTTAACGATTTTGGTTACAAATTATTCAATTTATGAAGGGGTGGGTTGAGGTTGGTTTTTTTTTTTTTTTTTTTTCAGGTGGGTTGAAGTTGGTTGAAGTGAGTTGAAGTTAGTAAATCTAAAAAGACTTGAAAAAAAACAGCGCCTAAGTGTTTCAACATCTTTTCATTGATCCCCTCCTCCCAATGTCATCAATTTTAGGTGTCTTCATTTGATGTAATTTTTATAAGTATCATCATTTGATTTAATTTTTATAGGAATGGGAACGACTATGGGTCATTGTAGCTAAGGGATATAATTATACCTTTGGGTTTTAATTGGTTATATAATTATGTTAATTTATGTGTGATTTGTTTCATGGTTTGGTTCGCATGATGCTTTGAATTCTTTTCAAATTGATATTTTATTGTGGTTTATCATCAATTACGAATTTGATACGAATTTGCAATAAGAGTGATATCTGGCCCTGATAATGTCACCAAACATATTGTGTATAGAGAAATCAGCCTGATTGATGATGATGTATATTTTATATTTATCTTTTTAATTAGTGCATATAGTATGGATGAAAAATGTTATATGGATTATCCAATGCCAAAGCCAATACCCCCCCAAAAAAAATGCATTCCTATAGTCATTAAGCTAAATACATGTAACATATATATATTTTTTTTAGTAATATCCAAAACCTTCTTTTCTTCCTCATATCCTACCTCCCCATGTCACTCTTCCCATACCTATAACTATGCGAATTGGATTATTACATGTGGCCTCACCATATATTGTACGCCTATGCTATGAGCTGACTTCTACTGACAAAACATATTTTTCATTTAGATTATGCCATATACATATATAATTATACATTCATCTGCCTTCTCTCGTGCGTATTATTCTTTTTGAAGTATTTTGAAACAAAATACATGGAGTATTGGTTGGGGGATGGGGGCTGGGATTCATTTTCATTGATAGAAGATTGTTTTTTTGGTCTTTTTAACTTACATGTCGATTGTTAGCAACTCAGTCAGCATTTGTTTTTTTTGTATTTGGGGGGTTTTTTTCCAGTATAATTTAATTATGAGCAGTAACATACATGGGCTATTAGTGCTCTACATTTTAAAACTTCCATTTTTTTTCCCATTCTAAAACTTTATAGGTTTTATCTATTTGGGGGGGGGGGGGGGGAAGGCGCAACCTAACATATAAGTTATTTTGCCCCTTTCTTTTTGAAAGGAAGAAGCTAATAACATATTGTGAATGTTGACAATAAATGTTAATGCTTTTGTTAATGTATCCAATTCATTTTTTATAAGTATATTCATTTTTTGTCATGCATTACAAATTTTATACAAATTTACAATAAGAGTGATATCCCTAATAATTTCACGAAAAATGTTGCATACAAAGAAATCTTCAATGACGTACCTCAGCCTGATGGATGATGTTGTATATTTTATATTTATTATTGTAACTAGTGAATAGAGTATGGATGAACAATGTTTTATTGATTATGACGTACATAAACTTTCCACCTTTCTCTCTGTTTTTTCCCCTGTATTCATTAGTGAGGCTACTTCTCTTGATTATTACAGTAGTTTTTTTTTTACAAGGGTAAAAGAGATATAACACCAATGTTAGATGCCTCTTTTCACAAGAGTACGCCTAACTACATCTTCAACTAAAATTGTACTAAGAAATGGTGAAAAACATATATCAAATGAAAATGAATCAGTGATGGAATGATCGAATTTAGACAGCTAGTCGGCTACCATATTTGCCTCTCTGAATGCATGATTGATGACGATTTGAATGCCTTGATTTCTCCACGTTTGGATATCCTTAATAATATAATGGATATGCCAAGAAATGTGAATCTTCCCTTCTATAGCCTGGATGACTATCGTGTTGTCGCCTTTCACAATTAAATGGTCGAACCCCGCTTGAATTGCCAAGTTTAACCCATCGCATAATGCTCTAGCCTCTGCCACTTATATTGAAGTGTTATTGTAGTAAGCTGCTCCTACCTTGAGTAATTTGCCGATCCAATCTCGGATGATGAAGCCTCCTGTTGCTAAGGAATTATTGAGTGATCCATCGAAGTTAAGTTTAACGAACCCTGGAGGAGGGGGGTACCACCTCACAAGATGAATTGAGGTGGAAGGGGAGAAGAAGCCCCCCTTAAAAAAGTACCAACCGACATACAAGTTCAGATTCTCTATTCTACATTAGTTTTTTTTTTTGCCCGTATTAGGCAAACAAGGGGATTGAAAATTTCATTTTTGAATACCGTTGCATTTCTAGATTTCCAAATGCTCCATAATAGGAAAGAAAACTTTTGTTTTAACTATGGATTATGAGATGCCTAAATCCAACCTAAGTTGTATGATAGGTCTTTGAATCCCGCAGGAGAAACACTGAGAGGAAGCCAATGATATTTGTCGGCAGCATCCCATACCTTATTGACTATCTGATAGTCTTTAAATAGGTGCTCTGCTGACTCAATGTCACCAAGGCATATAGGACATACAGGATCGATGTTTAGTCCCCTTCTCAAAAGGGTGCCTCTCAATGGTAGACCTTTATGATAGAGTTGTTATAAGAAAACTTTGATTTTAGGCATAGTATCAATTTTTCAAATCCATACATTGCACATAATTTGGATGTTTATCTTATTTTATTTTATTACCATACATTGCATATATGCACATATGGAAAATTGAATTATTATTTTTGGCTAGAATTAATAAATTGAACTTTACATAATTTGGATGTAAATTTGGGAGAAGACATTTTTATTTTTAATTATTAACTCACTCTTTTTACATACATTACTTACCTTTTTATTATTATTACATTGTTACTATATTTGTTCGTATATTATTATTATTATTATTATTATTATTATTATTATTATTATTATTATCGTTTTTCAAATTAGCCCTTGATAATTGGGCTAACGTTTAATCAACGGGCAATTCAAATATTTATTAGCACTTGAATGAATTATTTAGGAGCACAACGAGATCTATTTTGAGGCTACGTCGTCGTTTCAACCTGCGATGCACAAATATATAAACATGTACATAAAATGGTAAATTGAAATCGGGCGCCCAACTTGATTAATTTGTAATTAATATAATACAATGTAATTAGTTGATTTTAGGTTCGGGCCATTACACCTCTACGCTCCTATAAGATAAAAAAAGGGATAGTAATAGAGTCTTATACGGAAAACAACTGTCCACTGATAATATGCAACTCATCAACACTTCAAGGCCCCCTCCCCCACACACAAAAAAGGTTGGGAGGTTATAGAGTCTTAGTTTAGAAAAGCGTGAGGTGCATCGAGGCACAATAGGCCAGGTGCAAGGTGTGAGCCTCGAGGCGAAGGGCGTGCCTCAAGATGCACGAACGCTTTTATAGAATAAATCAAAAATTTATTTAGAAAACATATTATTCCCAAATGAGTCATACTTCCATCACTACAATGATTAGATACCATTAACTGTTTAACATGTTCCATGCTACAGATTACATATTGTCATTACACTTTATTAACTAACTCATATTTCAGTTGTTCTCAGTTATGGCATTATAGGATCAGTTAGCATTAAGAAAGTGGAGTTGATAATACACAAATAGTTCCATCACTAATTGACTGTTCATATGAAGTTAGAGCTAAATTCAATGGTACCATTACAAACAACCATGAAACACAATTGTCGGTTTACTTTTATATGAAAGTTATAACAAGTAGCAAGTCCTAGCCTATACAGGATACATTTCATTGTTTATACTATGTAATAATAAAAGACACATACTTCACGAAATGGAGTATTTAAAAAGCTAAAAAAGACAAACACAAGTGACAAATTAAAATTCTCATACATTGTGGGGCGCGGATTATGGTCGAAGTGAGGCGAAAGAGCGACCGGATTATGGCCATTAAGGTTTTGGTGGGTTCAGTTTTCGTGAACGTGGTGAGTGCATACGCGCCCCAGGTAAGCCTGCCGGAAGAAACTAAAAAGCTCTTCTGGGAGGACCTAGATGAGGTCACCCAAGGGGTACCTCAAAGTGAGAAATTGTTCATAGGAGGAGACTTTAACGGCCATATCGGCGCGGAGGCAGCAGGATACGATGGGGTCCACGGGGGGCTCGGTTTCGGAGAGAGAAATGCGGCAGGGGTCACTGTGCTGGACTTTGCGGTGGCCTTTGATTTGGTGGTGGCCAACTCCTTCTTCAAGAAGAAGGAGGACCACCTGGTGACCTTTAAGAGCATTTCTTGCAAGACCCAGATTGACTACTTCCTAACGAGGAAGGAAATTCGGAGATCGTGTAAGGACTGCAAAGTGATTCCTAGTGAGTTGTTGGGAACACAACACAGGTTGCTGACTTTGGATGTAGAGTTCAAGTATCCTAAGAGGCTCAAGAGGAAAGCAGAAGAACCCAGAATTAAGTGGTGGACTCTCACAAAGGAGAAGGCAGGGTTAATAGCGGAGAGACTAGCTGCGGAGAGAGTTTGGAGGAGGGCAGAGGACGCCGACTCGATGTGGGATGCTGTGGCGGATTGCATCCGTAGGTCGGCTAAGGAAACTTTAGGCCTTTCCAGGGGAGGCGGCAGCAGGATGGAGGGCGCCTGGTGGTGGAACAAAGAGGTAAAGGAGAAAGTCAAGGCAAAAAAAGAGGCTTACGCGGAGTTCATGAGCAGCAGTTCAGAAGAAGAGCGGGGTCATAAGATGATTGGATACAAGGCGGCCAAGAAGGTAGCCAGACGGGCGGTGGCAGTAGCAAAGAGTCAGGCGTTCGATAGACTGTACCATAGATTGGGGACGAAAGAAGGGGAGAAAGAGGTCTTTAAACTGGCTAAGGCGAGGGAAAGAAAGACTAGGGATTTGGGAGTGGTAAAGTGTATCAAGGACGAAGAGGGTAAGGTGTTGACTGAGGATGCTGAAATTAAGGAAAGATGGCAAAGGTTCTTTGCTAAACTCCTCAACGGAGAAGGGGGGGAGACGACTGTAGTAGGGGTGGAGGGTGTAGCGATCAGCGTGCGGGCGACTTGATAACAAAGGAGGAGATTCGGGAGGCCTTGAAGAAGATGGCGCATGGGAAGGCAGTGGGCCCGGACCAGATACCGGTGGAAGTGTGGAAGCTTATGGGGGACGTGGGTCTAGGATGGCTCACGGAGCTTTTCAATGTTATTTTCAGAACGGCCAAGATGCCCAAAGAGTGGAGGGCCAGCACAGTCATCCCACTGTACAAAAACAAAGGGGATATCCAGGATTGTAATAACTATAGGGGCATCAAGCTGCTTAGCCACACTATGAAGTTGTGGGAGAGGGTGATTGAGAGAAGGCTGCGAGAGAAAGTAGAGATTTCAGAGAACCAATTTGGTTTCATGCCAGGCAGGTCGACTACTGAGGCGATCTACCTCCTCAGAGGGCTCATGGGCCTGTTCAGGGACAGAAAGGTGGATCTCCATATGGTGTTCATTGACCTGGAGAAAGCGTATGATAGAGTTCCAAGGGAGGTATTGTGGAGGTGTTTGGAAGATAAAATGGTGTCGCCTGAGTACATTCGTGTAATCAAGGATATGTACGAGGGAGGACGGACGAATGTTAGGACACCAGGAGGGGTCTCCAAGGACTTTGCTGTTAGTTTGGGGTTACATCAGGGTTCCGCCCTAAGCCCGTTTCTTTTCACATTAGTGTTGGATGAGCTCACTAGAGGTATCCAGGACGAGGTGCCTTGGTGCATGTTATTTGCAGATGACATCGTCCTTATCGATGTGACTAGGCAGGGGGTGAATGACCGGTTGGAGAGTTGGAGGCATACACTGGAGGCTAAGGGTTTCCGGTTGAGTAGATCAAAAACGGAATACCTTCACTGTTGTTTCAGTGGAAGGATAGAAGAGGGGGGAGAAATCCTACTGGATGGGAGGGCAATACCGAAGGTCGCCAATTTCAAGTATCTAGGCTCGATCATCCAGCAGAATGGGGATATTGACGAGGATATTAGCCAGCGGATTAGAGTGGGCTGGCAAAAGTGGAAGTCAGCGTCAGGGGTGCTGTGCGACAAGAGAGTGCCAATGGGTTTGAGAGGCAAAGTCTATCGGATGGTAGTAAGACCCGCGGTTCTCTATGGATCCGAGTGCTGGCCTCTAAAAAAGGCGCAGGTACAGAGGTTGATGGTAGCTGAGATGAGGATGATCAGGTGGATGTGTGGTTTTACGAGATTGGACAGGATTACGAATGGGGTTATTAGGGGCCTAGCTGGAGTGGCCCCCATAGAGGAGAAAATGAGGGAATCGAGGCTCAGATGGTTCGGCCACGTGAAGAGGAGAAGTGTGGCCGCCCCGGTGCGGAGGTGCGAGACTATCAGCCCACCAGGCGGTAAGAGAGGGAAAGGTAGGCCAAAGAAGAACCTAGAAGAGGTGGTTAGAGAGGATCTGAGAGTTGTCGGTCTCACGGAGGTCATGGCTCAGGATAGGAGGGTGTGGCGGGACAGGATTAAGGTCCCTGATTGTAGGGGACCGGCTCCGTAGGGGGCAGTAGCCTAGGCGGTGTAGGGTGGGGTGGGGTGGAGTGGGTTTTGGTTTGCTTGTGTGCAGGTCAAGCTTTTCCGGATGGTCACGACACCAAGCACCCACGATTTGTCCAGGTATGTCTCCACCCCCTTTCTCTTACTTCTCTTACCTCGGTTAATGGTTTTGCAATCGTTTCCCATCCAAACCTTTTTCTCAAAACTGTTTTTTTGTGGGTCTTATGGAATCAACCTCTCTATGGGTAGGAATACCGGTAGGGGTAAGGTTGCCTACAGCTGGATCTCCCCAGACCCCGCGAAAGCGGGACCCACTTTGGGAGTTTGTTGTTGTTGTTGTTGTATTGTTTTAAAAGGGACCTTCCCTCGTACTTTGTTTTAGAAATTCTGACTTGCACCAAACTAGATACGGAGCAAAAACAGGGAGCAAAACACTTGTACACATAGTTTGCCCCCTGAAATATTGTGATTGACATTTTCTGATTTATATTTGAGACAATGTTGTCCACCTTTTGTCATTGATGGGAACAGATTGAACGATGCCCACTGTAGTATTTTAACTTATTAGTTAGGACAAACCACACTGCATAAACTCATCCTACTTTCCAAAAGCCTACTTGGAGATGGACATACACACGAACACATTTCCCTAAAAGTTCAAATTCCCAAATTGTGTATGAAATTTAGATAGTTAACTTTAATAATTAAGCAACGACTTGCCCTTAGGTAGGCCTAACATGTTTATATTAGGAAAGAACCCAATGAATTAAACAGAGTTGAGATAGCATGTAACTATGCATTAATTAAGGATTGCTATCAAAATATGCATTTCAGACGCCAAATTGAACCTTCTTAGTTAGATTTCGTGATTTAATTCAACAAGTGTTATTTTTTTTTAATATTAATTGGGTCTTTGATAAAGAGTTATGTATATAAACTCAAATGAGGTTCTAATCCAAAACAAATTTGGGATGTGTAGAGTTTTTCACAAGCTTATATCATGCTCAAACCTTTTTAATTTTATCAATGTGAGATAACACCCACTTTTATATTCTTTCCCTTTTTATGAATGTAGGACAACACCCACTTTCATACACCAACACGCCTCCTCACCTATGGGTTTACTAATAAGGCCCCACACGTGCACATAATTTTAATCAAACGAGGACTGCGGCAAATCAAGATCTAGCAACCCGGCTCTAAAACCATGTAAAATAACTCCTAGGTTTAGAGAGAGAAGGGGAAAAATTTTAGTGACAGAATCTGTGTATCAGCCTCTCCATTAATTACTACCCAATACAACAATGCATGCTCGGCATATATACAGGTGTCCTTCCTCCTCTAATACACAAGGTGTTATAACGGATGCAAGAAAGTATGAACAAACTGACAATTACACACAGATTTAACGTGGTTCACTAACAATGTGCTAGCTACGTCCACATGCAGAAGAGAGAAATAGTTTTATTGATGATGAAGGAATACAGAAAATACGCATTACATATATAGGGTTTAGGTTTTAGGGTTAACCCTAGCCCATACATCACGTAGGTCGTGCTAGGTCTGCAAAGGGGGCTACAGAAAATATATTCAAGGCATTCTAAAAAATCTCCACCTTGACTTGAATCCTCTCATAGCAACAACAGATGCACCATAATAGTGTCAGATCTCTTCTGCCTCAGATTTTTGCTCTCCAAGAGACAAATTAACAACTTCCAACATTTAAAAAGTCCAAACAATGTTAGAACTTGCTAACTGGAACCAGCTTAGTGAACATATCAGCAGGATTGTCAGCAGTACCTACTTTCTGTACTTGAATTCTCTTTTCACTTCCCAGGAAATGATATTGAACATCAATGTGTTTGGTCCTCTCATGGTGAACTTGATCCTTGGCTAAACATATGGCACTCAAGCTATCACAGTATATGGTAGCTTGAGCATGGGGTAGACCAAAATCACTGACCAGTCCTTTTAGCCAGATTCCCTCCTTGGCTGCTGCTGTCAATGCCATGTACTCTGCTTCCGTAGTAAACAAAGTAACCGTGGGTTGCAAAGTTGCCTTCTAGCTTACAACAGAACCTCCAAGAGTGAAGACATAACCAGTCATTGATCTCCTACTGTCCACACCTCTAGCATAATCAGAATCTGAATAACCTGACACCAAACACTGGGTATCACCTCCATAGATGAGACCAACATCAGACGTACTCCTTAGATAGCAAAAAATTCTCTTCACAGCTTGCCAATGCTCCTTACCGGATTCTCCTATGAACCTACTGACAACACTAACAACATGTGCGAGGTCAGGTCTTGTACAAACAATTGCATACATCAAACTCCCTACTGCACTGGCATAAGAAACTCGAGACATGTATTCCTTTTCTTCAGCAGTTTTAGGAACAAATGCAACAGATAGGTGGGCATTTGCAGCACTTGGAGTATCTATAGGTTTTGCTGTAGACATGCCAAATCTTGACAATATCTTTTGAATATAGCTTTTCTGTGATAAGAAAAGCTTCTTCTGACTTCTATCCCTATAGATCTCCATACCCAAAATTTTCTTTGCTGGACCTAGATCTTTCATCTCGAACTCAGCACTTAAGAGACCTTTCAACTTCTGAACATCAGACTTGTGCTCTGCAACTATCAGCATATCATCAACATATAGCACCAAATAGATAAACGAACCATTTGTTGCCTTGTTATGATATACACAACAGTCATATAGACTCCTGTTATACCCGAGCTGTATCATGTAGGTTTCAAACCTCTTGTACCAGTGCCTAGGTGACTACTTTAGTCCATATGAGGACTTCTTCAGATGACATACATATTCTTCTTTCCCAGGGACTTGGAAACCATCTGGCTGAGCTATGTATATATCTTCTTCCAGCTCTCCATGTAAGAAAGTTGTCTTCACATCTAATTGCTCAAGCTTAAGATCCTGATGTGCCACCATTGCTAGTAGTACTCTGATGGAAGTATGTCTGACCACTGGTGAAAAGATCTCAGTGTAGTCTACTCCCTTCTCCTGATTGAACCCTCTTGCAACTACTCGAGCTTTGTATTTGATACCCTCAGTAGGTGATATCCCTTCCTTCTTCTTAAAGGCCCATTTTCAGGTGATGGTTTTTCTATCCAACGGTTGTTTTACTAGTTCCCAAGTCTTATTCTTTTGAAGTGACTCCATCTCATCTCCCATTGCTGCAATCCATTGGGTAGACTCGGAACATGTGACTGCTTCTTTATAGGTGGACGGCTCGTGAGGATCCACATCTTCAGCAACCTGTAGTGCATAAGCCACTATATCCTCGAAACCGTATTTCGTAGGGGGCTTCCCGAAATTAGCCCTCCGAGAGCGACAAAGAGCTAAGTTATGTTGATTAGCTAGCAGTGTGGGCTCGGTTTCTGCACAAGAATGTTGAGTTTCTTCCTATTGTGGTTCACTCTCATCATGAGTGACTTGGTGCTCCACCTGTTTTTCAACACTACCAGTTTCTGACACAATAACAGACTTCACAATAGGGTTAAACATTGAATTTTCATCAAATACCACATTTCTACTAATAATAACCCTATTTTCTGATGGAGACTAGATTCTGTAACCTTTCACTCCATCCCCGTAGCCCAAAAATACTCCCTTCCTGGCTCGAGGTTCCAATTTACCCTCATTTATATGATAATAAACAGGACAACCAAAAATTTTCAGATTTGAGTATTCTGCAGGCTTACCAGACCACATCTCACATGGGGTTTTGATATGTATACCTGTGTGAGGTCCACGATTGATCAATTAGCACGTTGTATTAACCGCTTCTACCAAAGCCTTCTAGCCAACCCAGCATTAGAGAGCATGCACCTATCTCTCTCCAGAAGTGTTTGATTCAGACGTTCTGCGACACCATTCTGCTGTGGTGTATTCCTGACCATTCGATGTCTAGCAATCCCTTCACTATGATAGAACTCATCAAACTCAGATGAACAGAATTCTAGCCCATTGTCAGTGCGCAACTGCTTGATTTTCTTCCCAGTTTGATTTTCCACTAATGTCTTCCACTGCTTGAAGTTGTTGAAAGCCTCACTTTTGTGTTTCATCATAAACAACCAAGACATTCTGGAATAATCATTAATAATTGACAGAAAGTACCTATGACCCCCCAAAGATTCAACACGAGAAGGGCCCCAGCAATCTGAATGGATATAATCAAGTGTACCTTTTGTTGTGTGAACTGCTTTCGAAAACTTAGTACGATGTAGCTTTCCAAAAACACAATGCTCACAGAACCCAAGATCCGTTACCACTTTGTGACCACGGAGGAGGTCACTCTTTGCCAAAATTTGCATCCCTCTTTCACTCATATGACCAAGTCTCATGTGCCACAACTTGGTCATATCATCCTTGTGAACCTCTAAAGATGCAACAGCAGCTGAAGTAGATAACATAGTACCTTGCAGTATATACAAAGTACCTCACTTGACACCCTTCAGAACCCTATCTGAACCCTTGCAGACATATAGAACTCCTCCTTCACCTTGAAAACTGAATTCTTTCGTGTCCAACAAACTCAATGATATTAGATTCTTTGTCATATGTGGAACATGCCTAACATTGTTCAACGTACAGAATCTACGATTATGAGTCCGTATCTGTATAGAACTAATTCCAGCCACTCTGCAAACAACATTGTTAGCCATAGAAATATTGCCTCTAGTCACCTGCTCGTAAGTGATAAACCATTCTCTACGCGGACATATATGGTAAGATGCCCTTGAATCTAGGATCCACACATCAGTGTGATGCATAGGTTCATCGGCGACTAGGGCTATATCTTCTTCGGACCTACTGTCACTTTCTGCGACAGCAGCAGTACCTCCTTGTTTCTCCTATTGTTGTTGTTGCTGCCTCTTCTTTTTAGGACACTGATTTTTCCAATGTCCCGTCTCCTTACAATAGTTATAGATATCACCAGGTTTAGGACCCTTAGAACTCGACGGCTTTGATTTCTTCTTCCCCGGATTCCCAGGTCTTTTACCCCCACTGGCTATCAACCCAACAGCCTCGGTACCAGCATCACCTGTACCAGCCGCCTTATGACGCAACTCTCTGCTATGAAGAGATTATCTAACCTCTTCCAGTGACACAGTAGCTTTCCCAACAATAAAAGATTGCACGAAATTTTCATATGAGGATGGGAGAGATACTAACAGAATTAGGGCAGCATCCTCATCTTCAATTTTGACCTCAACATTACGCAAGTCTAACATGATTGTGTTTAATTGATCTAAGTGATCTCTTAGAGACATACCTTCCTGCATTCACAGACCAAACAGACATTGCTTCAAGAGCAACTTGTTGGTTAAAAACTTCGTCATGTATAGACTCTCAAGTTTTAACCACAACCCAGTCACAGTATCCCAGTCTGCGATCTCAGTGATGATATCATTTGCAAGACACAGCATGATCGTCGCGTGTGCCTTCTCCTCCAGACTGGCCATCTCAGCGATGTCGGCGCCTGGATCTTTCTTTGCCAGCGATGCCCATAACCCTTGTTGCTTTAACAGGGCTCGCATCTTGATCTGCCATAGACTAAAACTGTTCCTCCCCGTAAATTTGTCAATTTTCACGTTCAAAGCGGACATCTTTCTCACCAGAATTCGGAAAAACCCTAAGGCTCTGATACTAGCTTGTTATAACGGATGCAAAAAAGTATGAACAAACTAACAATTACACACAAAGTTAACGTGGTTCACTAACAATGTGTTAGCTATGTCCACAGGTAGAAGAGAGGAATAGTTTTATTGATGATGAAGGAATACAGAAAATACGTATTACATATATAGGGTTTAGGTTTTAGAGTTAACCCTAACCCATACATCACGTATGCCCCTGAACCCCCAAACCAGGGCGCGTCGCTCCTGGACCCCGACTCGCTGACCGGTCAGTGAGACCACCGTGCTAGGTCTGCAAAAGGGGCTATAGAAAACAGATTCAAGGCATTCTAACACAAGGCTACAGCTAGATTCAGATAAAGGTCTTGAACTGCCCACTAACTACCTATACAACATTCCGGTAACAATCCTAACAAAATCAACTCTTCTACACCATGTAATCATCATTACGTGCTAAGATTTAAGCACCTCCCAAAAATCCAAATCCTAAGTTTTAGACTCATAAGAACATAGCAATTGATGGAGAAAAGGGGGACAAAAGAGATATGGAGAAGAGAATATGCACCAAAATTGAAAATTTGATTCCAATTACCATACGAAATTTGATTCCGCATTATGAATATTCAATAAATAAAGTTTATTAGAAGAAATTTGTTGATTAATGAATCCCAACTCAAAGTGTGCAAAGAAATTCACTTCTAGCAGCCACATTAGATTTTGACGGATTTTTTGACGGGAAAGACGAGAATTTTGACGAAAATTATGTCCATCGAAAAACCACTAGTTGAAATCGGCATTTTGACTAACCCATCAAAAATACTGACGGAAAAATTTTAACGGATCGTACTAACGGACTGACCACTTATCACTATCATTTTGAAGGATTTTGTGACGGACTGACAGCCGATCAAAATAATTTTTGACGGAATATTTTGATAGGATCAAATAATCCATCAGAATCGCAAAGACAGTACAGTGGCGTTTGGGGCCACATTTTTTACGGTATTTTTGATGGAACCAGTCAAAAGTTTTGACGGAAGCTGGAATTTCTGTCACAATTTTTTACGGAGTCCGTCAAAAATCCATCAAAAAATGTGCTTCAATAATTTTGAATTTTTACAATTTCCACTTTACACAATGTCGAAAAACGTCATCAAATTTACTAAAATTAGTGACGTAATGTAATTGTAAAATTAATAAAATGCACTAACATTAGGATTGTTTTAAAAGTACGTAAATAGTTTCAACATGAGTTAAAGAAACATAACAAAAATAGTGAAAGTACTTAATAACATTCTGAAACATAAGAATACACCAAGGACAAATATGGTATAAATGTAACTAATCATCGGAGTCATCACCCAATTTGGCTGTATCCATCTCATCATCATCTTCTAAAGGAGTAATTTCATTTCTCACCGTCCACCTTGTCAAAATTCAGTACATTCTGTCGAAATTTACTTCGAGATTTGTGTTGACCATATTCTCGTCAAAATTAAATTCTTTCTATCAAAATTTCCTTCACACATTTTGACACACCAAATACTCGTCACAAATTTCTATCAAAATTGAATATATGCTTTCAAAAAGAGATAGGATAGACATCAAAGAGATATTGCATAACAAAACTAATTATAATTTTGTGCTATACTATCCCATTATGGTCATGCAGACTTCGTTTGTGACTTTTAATACTACAAAACAAAGGCCATATAGAGACGGAATTAGCAACGGAAAACAGTATATCAATAATGAAAATTTTAAATCAGCAACAGAACTGGCGGCGGATATCGAAAGTCGTAACATGGCTCGTCTCTGAGAATTCAGCGATGGAAATTTATAATCCGTCGGTAGGTGGCGACGGAAACGGGGACAAACATCTTACTTTGGCGGGAACAAAACCCGTGTTAGGTGGCGACGGAATTGAGACGAAAAATCCGTGGCTTATGGCGACGGATGCCCAATTCCATCGCCACCTACTCTATTTTTTTTAAAAAAAAACCCATGTCTGTCGCCTATCCGTCACTATTTTTTTGTTTTTTTAAATAAATTTTTATTTTAAGTACCCCAAATACAATACATTTTATTTCTTGCAAGAAAATATATCAAGGGTATTCAACAACTCATTCCATGCAACTACTTCACTCGAAACATTTTCAACAATTTTCAATTCACAAACAACTCAAACATCACATTCAAACCAAAGTAATCCAAGTGTTTCATCACCATAGATCAAATATAAACCAATTCATAAAACAAAGTTCAAGTAGTTCTCAACATCGCCACGCATAGCCAACAGAAAAGTAGAGACAATGTAAATATATTCACATATGGAAGTAGACAATAGAGAGGTGAAGAAACAAGCAACTCAAAAGGAATCAATCATCGAGATCATACTCCTCGTCCTCGTCCTCATCCTCATTCTCTTCATCATGTTGTGGACGAGTAGAGACGATATGTTGTGATCCCGAATAGGAGGCTTCTTGCATTTGAAAGAAAGCCTACATTTACTGATTCATACTCAGCACATTTTGGCTTAGCATCTGGTTGGGCTCCTCTAGACTCTTATATCTCTCCATCATCATCCGATACATCTCAATTTGTGTAGTGAGCTCACTTCCCATGGTGTCCACCCTTTCTCTTAAATCATGTAGCTCCTACTAAGATGCAGTCGGACTTGTACATGCTAAAAACCATATGTATGTAGTAAGAATGTAGAGAGAATAACGTAACTTAACCTAAACTAACGTTGTGGACAATTTTCACATTTACAACTGAAATTAAAGTTGGAGTTTAGTATACCGGCTCGCTAAGAGGGACTAAAGTAGGGGGATTCCCTTATATTGACAACCTCATCCCCAATGACGTAAATACGACCCTTTTTGTTCGTGGAAGCCTTCACCCACAACTCATTTGGGTTTAGAAGTGGTTGAAATGGACATTGGGAGTTGTTCTGCGAGGTCCCTTCAGAGTTGCTGATTTTCTGCATTCCTACTCAAAGGACTCCTACAAAATCACAACATTTGCAAAACATCAAATATGTTAGATTTAATAAAAATATATGAATCACAACATAAGATTAATTATCGAGAATAACTTATGTAAGTTTATTGTGATTTCTTATCAACCCAAGGTTCATCTGGTTTAAAGGGCTTGCTTTGTGATTTTTACGGGGGGTCGTTCAGTGGTCGCTTGGGACTTCTCTCTGGCGATTTTAGGCTAGTTTTAGTTTAGATTTTAGTCAATAAAAACCTCAATAGGAGAATTAGATTAGGATGTTTTTAGATTGTATTTTGATTCGAAGCTTTGGATTTCAAGTTCATCAATTGAATAAAGCTTAAGTTCATCTTTCTCTCTCTCTTTATTTCACGTTTTTGTTCTTGTTTTGATTTTTGTTAGTTTAATTCTTGAATTCAATTTGTTTAGTTTAGATGCTTAGTTTTGATTGTTCTTTTATGCTTATTAGATTGATTGGATTAGATTGGTTTTCATTCTTCTCCCTCTCTTGTTCATGTTTGCTTTCTTATTTGTTAGTTTGGGTTTGAATTTGGGTTTTTGTGTTTTGTTGATGTTTAGTTGTTAGTTTGTGTTGATTTGGGTTGTGATTAGCCTCTTGATGGCTAATTAATCTTGTATTTGACATAACCATACCCAATCTATGCTTAGAACTTAGAGTTTTCCTTCACGCCTGCCAAGTGTTCGATGAAATGCTTGAGAGAGCTTTCACCCATATTTTTGGGAGATTGACTTATGCTGAGAGGTGAGATCAATTAGCTAATATGGGAGAAGGAATAGTCGAGTTCAGGACATGAAAATAGTATCCAAATCGAGCTAGGTCCGAGGTTTCTAGTTTTGTAGTCTAATTGGGTTAACCCCATGAAAATAGGTGGCTAGGCTAATTAGACTAGCTCATGACCCTTGAGAGAGGGCTTGGGTGGTCTTTGATGGTGCAACTGATCATCTCTAGTTCGTGATGTAGTTTGGGTAGGTTAGGACTCGTCTCGATTAGTTGGTTCATTGATTGGTCAAATCACAACTCCAAGTCGCTTTTTCTATATTTGTTGGCGTAGTTTAGTTTACCCTTTGTTTTCCTTTGATTTCGCCTACCTCGAGACGCTTTAGTTAGCCTTGGTAGTTGGAAACACAACTCTCTGCGGACGACACCCCAAGTACTCAACGATATACCTTGCACTTGGGGTTTATAAATATTAAAATTCTGTTTTTTTTCCCTAACAAGTTTTTGGCGCCGTTACCGGGGAATTGGCGTTTTTCAATATTGGGGTTTACTTAAACATTCGAGGCTAGGCCTTTAGAAAATCCAAAAAAAAAAATATCGAAAAATAAATTTTTTTTGAAAAAAATTTTTCCAATGGCAATTTTCCATTTTCCCCAACGTGAGCAAGAATTATTTTACCGTTATTGGGATCGTTTACATGCTTATCTTGCTCAATGTGCTTCTTGTGGATGTTTATATGAGAAATGGAAAATATTGCATGTTGTTGATGAGGGTGTGACGTGTGAGACCCGTGCTCTTTTTGAGCATTGAGATTTTTATGCTAGAAATGTCGAAGAAGTATGGGATTTTCTTGATTGGTTGGCTCGGGATACTTATGAATTTGAAACTGGTTGTTCTGATTTTTGTACCCCACCCCATTGCATCCCTAATTATGCCCCTCCTGTGTGCGAAATTTGTCATTGTTCTGACCACGCCAGTAATTCTTGTCCCTATTATATTTCTAATGAAAACTTTGCTAGACTTAGCAATATGATAGAGACAATGAATAAGCAACAAGTTGAGTTTGCTGAGTTTGTTAATGAACTGCGGGAGTATGACCTATCACCCGAGACTGACCTTAGTTCTAATGCTCCTAGACTTGATGTCAATCTGTGTGATGATGGTGCGTCTTTTCCTCCTCTAGAGTCTGGACTAGAGGACGTACTCGACCCTCCCTTGACCACTTCACTCATTGTTGCTTCATCCTTTCCTAATACCCTTTGGGACAACACTGCGTTTATCATGACCTTTCCTAATACACCTTCCCCTTTAACTCAGTCGACGGAGTTCAAGGTAGGTGAGACCATCAGCGCTAGCGCTAGTGTTGATGAGGATGATACTTGGTCTGAGTCCGACAATGTTTCTATTGAGGTGCATGATTTTCATGAGACTCCCACAGGGACTTCATGCATGAATGTTGTGGTTACATGACCAACTAGTCCTGATTTTATTGATAACATATCCCCCAACTCTCTCGATACATTCCATACTTCCTATTCCTGTTCACCACCCTCCCATTCCCCTAAGTGTTGTAATATGTCACTTATCGATCCTCATGTGATACTTGAGGGGAATGAGGTTGACTGTTGTAAGTCTCTAGGTGCTTTTAGAGGGTATGACCCCTTCCTTGATCCTTATCGTCTGTACCTAGAGGGCATGCCTAGAGAAATCGTATTGATTATTGCATTCGATTATTCTGCTGATTTCTCCCAGGTATTTGGTGAGTTTAAGAGGGCACTAACTTTGTTTGCTCAATCTTTACCAGTGTTCTCTTACTCACACCATTCTGAGCTGCATGCAGCAATGCATGATAAGCTCTTATGAGCTTTAACTGCATCCGAGCTGACGACTCGCATCTTGAGCGGCAAGGAGTGGCTGATGCTCCTTATGTCGTCGTGGAATAGTTCGGGTACATTCAGTACCCGATCTGGTATAATCGTTCTCACTCCCCCCCCCTTTATTTTTATTTTTCTTTTCTCTCTTTTTGTTTTTGTTTAGTTGTGGATATTAGGATTGTGTTTTTGTTGGTGATCATCTTGTGGTGAAATTTGGATGTTGCTGAGCCATTGATGGCTATGATCACCATTTTTGTGTTTTTATGGATATTTATTGTGTTGTGATTAGTGGTGTTGCTGGGTTGGTTTATACATGTTTTTGGTGGTGTTGTTTGTATATATGTGTGATCTTGTTTTTGTTTGGGTGAGATTGTGTTTTTGGGAGAGTGTGTTTGCTTGTGTATATATGTGTCGATTTTGTATGTCTTGTGTTTGATTTTGTTTTCTTTATTTTTGTGTGTTGGTGATGACTCACAGCACCCAATGAGGACATTGTGAGATTTAGGTGTGGGGGTGGGGTCGTCATCTCCCATTTTATTCTTGTTTTTGTGAAATTTTCATTATTTTTGTGTAATTATTTTTATGTATTTTTTTTTCAATTTTCCTCCTTTTTGTATAAATTTTTTCTTTTCCTTTTGAATTTAGGGGAGTTTTGTACTATTTAGATCAGTCTTAATCTCCGATACCTTGGCTATTAGCTCGTATATAAATATAATGTGTGTGATAGATATTCATCCCCAATCTGTCATTTTAGACCTCAGTTTTAACCCCAACAGGCCATTGTAATTTTGCAATCCAGTCCTGATTTATGTATTATCATCATCCTACATTCTTAGTTTTCCATGATTGACTCTCCCACTTGTTTACTGCACATTTCCCTTTATATGTGCTGGCACCCCCTTTTCCAAAACGAAAGCAAAAAAAAAAAAACAAATTCAAGCGCTACTGGGTGTATCCCTTTGAGGCGTGGCATGAGTTTGTATTGAAAAAATAATGGAAAGAAAAAAAAAGTGGGGAAGAAAAGAGTTGGAAATGACAAGTACCCCTTTGAGGCATGCGCTACTGGGTGTTACCCTTTGAGACAATACTGCTACTGGGAAGCCTGCTTTCCATGCTAGTCATTCAAAAAGGCAGCTTGTGTCAGTGAAGTGGGATTGAGTTTGGTTTTGGTTGGCCAAAGTTTTAGGATGATGATACACTTGCACACCAGGCACCAGGATGGATTCATTGTTGTCATGCGTCGTAGGGTAAAAAGCTGATGTCTGGATGTCATTCTTTGGAAAGATGTGTCCTGAAATGCATATAATGCTTGTGTACAGACTGATACTTGAGTTACTGGGGGGTTTTGGTTGATCCGAATATGTACAATTTACCCCGATGTATATATTGTGTTTTGTCATTTTCATTTTTCGTTTTTGTTTCTATTTTCTTTGTTTTTCCTTTTTGAGATTTTGTGGGTATATCTTCTGCAAACCTTCACGAGACCTTACTCGTCCACTTGGGGGAACCAAGGGATTTAAAGGGCTTGTTGCATATGCTAAATGCAACCGTGAATCCTACGAAAGTGAGTTAGGTTCCTAGGTTAGTTTTTCTTTTGTTTTGCTCGAGGACGAGCAAAAGATAGGTGTGGGGGTATTTGTTAGGCGATAATTTGTCGCATTTTACATGCCTTTTTCGCCTAATCTTATCTCGTATAACAATGTAATCTTTAGAGTTTTTCTTGTTTTATTCAGTATTCTTTGAGATTTTTACTTGTTTTGTCTATTCTTGCAGGTAATAAGTTGAACCAAGCAATTATCGCGAAAACGGGCGAAAAGGGGTCAAAACAGGCAAAAAGACGGAAAAATGGGAGCCAGCTGGCAGAGCCGGCCAGCAATGTGGCACGCCCACACCGTGCCACATGGCACGGTGGGGCCGTGCCACATAGGCACGGTCGTGCCTCCCCCCTGTTCGCCGTTTGCTCGGGTTTTTCTATTTAACCCTCATTCGTGCGTTTTCGTGGGGGGTTGCTGGGGGTTCGCTTAGGTCTTCTCTCTGGCGATTTTAGACTAGATTAGTTTAGGTTTTAGCAAATAAAACCTCAATAGGAGGATTAGTTTAGGATTGAAGATTGTAATGTTGGATTCAACTTTTGGATTTCAAGTTCCTTCATCAATTCAAGACTAAGTTTTCTTCTCCTTTCTCTATTTATTTCATAGTTGTTCTTGTTTATGTTTTGTTGGTTTAATTCTTGTGTTTAATTTTTTTAAGCTTTTATGATTAGTTTTCATTGTTGATTCATGTTATTTAGTTGTTTAGAATTGTTTTATTTAATTCTCTTTGTTATGTTCTTCAAGTTTATGTTCTTAGTTGTTAGTTTAGGTTTTGATGTGTTTGTGATGTTTAGTTGGTAGATTGTGTGGACTTGGGTTGTAATTAGCCTCTTGATGACTAATTGATCTTCTACTAGGCCTAACCATACCCAATCTATGCTTAGAACCTAGAGTTTTTCCTCATGCCCACCAAACGTTCGATGAAATGCTTGAGAGAGCTTTCATCCATATTTTTGGGCAATTGACTTATGCTGAGAGGTGAGGTCAATTAACTAGTATGGGAGAAGGAATAGCAGAGTTCGGGACATGAAAATAGTATCCGAATCGAGCTAGGTCCGGGGTTTCTAGTTTTGTAGTCTAATTGGGCTAACCCCATGAAAATAGGTGGCTAGGCTAATTAGATTAGCTCATGACCCTTGAGAGAGGGCTTGGGTGGTCTTTGATGGTGCAACTGATCATCTCTAGTTCGTGATGTAGTTTGGGTAGGTTAGGACTCGTCTCGATTAGTTGGTTCATTCATTGGTCAAATCACAACTCTAAGTCGCTTTTTCTATATTTGTTAGCGTAGTTTAGTTTACCCTTTGTTTTCCTTTGATTTCGCCTAGCTCGAGACGCTTTAGTTAGCCTTGGTAGTTGGAAACACAACTCTCTGCGGACGACACCCAAGTACTCAACGATACACCTTGCACTTGGGGTTTATAAATATTAAAACTCTGGTTTTTTCCCCTAATAAGTTGAGATACTCAAAGATGTGGCACTTGGGGCCAAATTTGCAGATGTTTTGTCTAGCATAATGAAGGAATGTGTAAATTTTTTTTTACGTTATTTGTAATTCGTGATAGGAAGTGCAGATGTATTTTACGGATATTTTGAGCGGATATTTTTTTTCCTTATGCGTTTGTAACAAAATATTGAAAGTTCTTCACTCAAACTGTAGATGATTGTTTTTCATGTACTGATGGCCTGATCTTTTCGTTGAAAAATATGGGTCGATAAATGAGTAAAGTTGGTTAAGATTGGTAGAAGTGGATTAAAGTAGGCTAAAGCGGATATATTTTTTGTTGAAGTGGGTTGAAGTAAGTTGAAATAGGTATTTTTTTGTTGAAGTGAGTAAAAGTATGTTGAAGTTGGTTGAAATTAGTTGAATTTTTTTGGTACGATGGGTAAAAATAGTGAAAAATAGGTTGAAGTTGGTTGAAGTGGGTTGAAGTGGGTTAAGGTTGGTTGAATTGGGTTGAAGTGGGTTAAGGTTGGTTGAAATTGGTATTTTTTATTGAAGTTTGTGAAGTTAGTTGATGTGGGTTAAAGTGGGTTGTGGTTGATAAATTTGGATTTACCAACGAAAAGAACCAGGCCTGAACATATGCATATTTTTTTCGTTGTTCGTATTTGGTTAATATATGAAAAAGAATATATCCGTAATTTGTTTTACGAATAACGAAAATTACAATTTTTTGGGGTAGCAAGGCCATGAAACAATATTTTGTACCTAAGTCAACAAAGAAAAATATTTTTTTCAGTCTAAATTTTTTTTTATCATCAGTAATTACTATCACAAACAAAAAATTACATTCAAAAAATAAAATACGTAACTTACATCAATTCTCCTATTTCGTTCA
>JACYFF010031952.1:15729753-15744546 GCA_017589665.1 Selenicereus undatus | reverse complement strand
ATACATACATATATATATACATATACATATATATATATATATATATATATACATATATATATATATATTTATATATATAACATCATTTCTCACCTATGTATTACATATATTTGTTTACTAAAAAAATATATATAAGTACATATATTAACTTACAATAAACTCTTGCAAATCACTCACTACAACTCACACAAATTTCTCACAATTTCTTCACACATATTTAAACTGTAACGCCCCCAAAATGCTAATGGCATGATTTACGAAAAATTGCATCGGAATATTTAATAATAGAAGACGCGACCGTCGTCCTAATAAGGACAAGGCTCATTGAAACCATTAAATCTTGCAACTCATGTTCACAATTAGAAAATCTATTAAACTGAAACACTTCAAGACCAAAGTCCACAATAGTTCAACTTCAATACGACTGACTTAATCATACCATGTGCTAACTCACACTCCACACCACACAAGTATGTTGAATATAGACCCAACTTGACCCTGAGATCGATCCCAACATTGGTGCTATGCTGAATTCACTATGAGCATATGATAACTTCCAAAAGGGCTTACTAAAAGGAGAAACATGTGATGCTTCATCACCTAAAATGGCAAACATGAAAATAATTCGAAAATATGAGCAAAAACTCAGCACATGCATTCCTATATTGTAAAATGAGCATAGAAACACTATTGATGGGTACCTGTCTTTGCAATTCATTTAGTTGGCAATAACAATGAAAATAAAAGTAATATGAAATTGAATTTGCTCATTATTATTTAGATGTGAACCCCTTGCAATGATATTGACCTATACATAGGTGTACACCTACCAATCCGATCAAGAATTGACCTGAAGCCAAACGGGTAAATGATGGGCTAACATCCTACAGATGATAACTGATGGGGTTACAAGTTAAATGGTAAATCTCTGCATAAACTGATTCATTGATAAACTCATTAAGAGTTGTAACTTGATAAACATATTATGCTTTCTGAAGACACATGCGATGGACGTACCTTGAGTCTTTAAAAAATGCAATCTGACTTTATAAAAGTCAACTGTTTCATAAATGTCATCTGACTCGAAAAATATGTTCTGACTTGATAATACTTATGTATAACAGGGAACAATAACTAGGCTTCGACTCTGTTTCATAAATGCCATTGTAAGTATATGTAGTCAATAAATGATCCTTACTCGCATAATAGAGTAAGTAAAAGTATGTATAATAGCAATTGAGTAATTAAATGGTATACATAACTTAGGTATTTCAATTTAACTTCAAAATTGAATTAATAAAAGTAATTAAATCCAATATAAAGCAAATGAAAGTAAAATAGACAACAATGAGATAAATGAAATTACAAAAGAAAAGGCCTTGATGGTGATAAATGAGGAAGTGGTTGTGGCCTTTTCTAAGATAGGTTGTTGATGTATAACTTGGTTCAAGAGAACAACAAGTACACTAGATCGGCTTGATAAATACATTTAATACATTCTGAATTGAATAAGTAATAAAGGTTTGAGGCAAAGAGAGATATATCTTGGTTCAAAATAGCACAAACTGCAATAACTTGGTATGATAAATATGGTTTCTAAATCACAACTCTCCCCTGTTCTCATATTTCATTCATAAATTCATTAGATATAGAATTCCACCTCAAATGAATCATTGAACTCAAAAGAAGCTATTAAGCTCACTAAGTTTGGTATTTTCTTTGTAAAATCCAAAAATAATTCAAAGCTCATAAACATGCTCTCAAATTGTGTACTTATTTTCTTCTTTCTCATTGATCAAGCTAAAAGCTCCATGAAAGTTCATGAATATTCATTTCCCCCTTAAATGACCTTACTTAGCCCAAAATATACAAAACGAGTGCATGATGAATCTCACTTAATCCTTATTATTGCTTTTTACACAATTACTCAAAATGCTTTCAAAAATCACCAATCTCAAAATAATCAACCAAAATTCATGAAATCTAGTAGGAAATTAAAAAATAATATGGATAATCTACAGTAAAATTTTCAGAACTTTCCTCCAAGTATACGTTGCATAGAAATTGCAATAACAGCTCGATTTCACCAAAGCAGGTCGGTTCACTTCAAAAATTCTTAACTTTCACCCTTGACCTTAAATCGAGACCTAAAATGCCGATATGAAAAGATTAAGAAGTCACAAAAAACTTTCATTTACAACACAAAACATGATTCCCACAATAGGGTTCCGAAAATGGGACTAAAGCACAAGGTTATCAGTTTTTGGTCCATTCTACACAGTTTTGGTAAAACGTCCATAACTTTTTCCACAGACCTAGGATTAAGGCAATTCGAAATCCATTTGAAATTTAACACACTGAAATATCTACCCACTAAAAATGATAATTTTCCCATGGCCTGATCATTAACAGTTTAATCCTGAAGTCTGCCCTAATTCCCTAAAATTTTCAGTCTTCACTGTTTTAGTTTTCTCTTCCTTTTTCACATAAATCCTCACTTGAAATCATTCCAAATCACCAAAAACATCATCATAATCATCAATAAAACTAAAGATTATAATATCAAACACAAATCAATCCATAAACATGGTTTTAACTTAAGCTTGAATAAACAAGATCATCCCTAAACCCTAGCATGATTGAAGCTTAACTTCACAATGATCAACACCAAAATAACTCTTATTTCTTATCAAAACATCATGTTCAATGATCACAAACACCAAAACAAGAATCAAAACTAAAATAAAAATCAAAACCAACAAGATCAAGTTTCAATGTTACTCACTTTGATTGAAAATAAGTAGAGATGGAGATGGGGTTTGGTGGTTTTGATGATGCAAGATGGTAGCTTTAGGTATTAGGATGTCGGGAGGGGTCGGCGATTGCTGGAAAAGTAGCCGAAAATCAGCCAAAACAGTGATGGCTGCTGTTGCCATGGGGAGGAAAAAGAAAGAGGAGAGAGAAGATGAAGTTTTGCATTGAATTGTGTTTTGTTGACTTAATCTAACTCTTTGGCTAAGTTTTTAACTAGAAAATGGCTATTTAACTAACCATGGTTAAGCTTAATCAAGCTAATTAGTTAGGTTAATAAGCAAACTTGTTGGGCTTCAAATTGGGCAAAAAAAAAAATTAGATTCGGGAAGAAAACGCTTCGTAACGATAACGATTTTGCGTAACTCAAAATTAAATTTTTGCAAGATTATGAAAATAATAATAATAATTATTATTATTATTATTATTATTATTATTATTATTATTATTATAACAATAACAATAATAATAATAATAATAATAATAATAATAATAATAATAATAATAAGTTCTTAAGCCATAATTATCGATGCCTATTATCGTTTCACTCGATATTTAATTAATCAACAAAACTTGAATTAAAAATCAATGAAACGTGAATTGCAAAATGGGACCCAAATGAAATATCTCCTAACCGGGATGATTAAATACGATAAATGAAAATAAAAAATTTAAATGACATAAAGTAATTCAGTAAATATATAAATTGAGTGCAATTTAATTCATAAACATGATTTGGTTAAGCAAATAACCATGAGTGATTAAATCGATAAACATGATAAATTAAATGAATAAATATGATTAATTAAATAAATAAATATGATTTAAATAAATAAATATGATTTAGGGTTGGGTTATTACAGTCTTTCCCTCTCAAAGAGTTTTGTCCTCGAAACTTATGACACTTGCCAAATGTATGCAATGTTGCTTTAAAAACACATGGGTCATCGGTTCCCATTGCTTCTCTCTGAAGATGTATAATTTGCCCAATGTACTCCGACTAAGGGCGTCTATATATTGTATAACTGCTTAATCCCATGTTTCAGTAGTAGATTCGGATACTTCTCATACAATAGCCACAATGAACTCAATTAATATGATCCAAAATTGATATTCTCTTCGAAAGAAAAGAACCTTGTTACTAGTGAGGAGGTACTCACTACTGGTTTATCACCTTGTCCACTAATGAAAACTGTTGTATACCCTTATAAGTACTCCGATACTATTATGAGCAATAAAACACGTCATATACGTGTTCGGGTTCAACAGGCAAGTGCAGTCAACAAGCTACAGGTTTTAACCTTTCAATGAATCATGAGGTCCCATGTAACTAGTTCCTAGTTGTCCTTGGATAGTCGATCTCTTACTACCTTGATTCGAAAAGCCTTTTGAAATACTTCATAACCCATCTAAGACTTGGGTTATTTCTTTGTTTTGCCAACACAACCCTTTTGTCGACCTTGTATCACCTTAACATGTACTTCAATTTTCCCTCTTAATGCTTGCTTGGGTTAGCTCTAACTTTATACTTAATGCTTCTTCTGGCTCACTCAAATATAATTAGATAGTGCTTGAGATTATGCCCTTATCAAAATGTCATCATCTGATATTCCTAATGCATCACATGATCTTCCCTGATCAAACTACTCAAGGATCTGCTCCCGGTCGATAATGGGCAATGAAATGACCATGGTTAGGGATGAGAGTGATGAAATTCTTAGCCAAGCGAATCATTGCATACAAAAGAAATTAACAATGAGACTAGAAAAGGCTAATAAGGGGGACATTATCATGGGGTGGTTAAAATAAAGATAACCATAAGTGTATCATGAATTCTGAAATATAATACCACAAGAATTGTGATTTATAAATATGGATCATAAGGGGTCCAATAAATAATCAACTAAGGAGAAAGATGGCCCGGTTATACTCAGGTTTAACTGATGAATTGAAAACAAGATGACAAGCAACTAGGGTTGTTCATTAATTGGTCCAGAACCGGACCGGACCGAAGACCGGCTTGGACCGGCCTGCACCAGATCGAACCTAACGAATCCGGTCCGGTCTGCGGTCCTTGGGATAGCCTTGTTTGGTCTTCAGTCCGGTCCCGGTCTGGACCGGGCGGTCCGAAGGACCGGACCATGGACCGGCAAACCAATTATGATTAAGGCTTAAATTAATAGGCTTTTAGTATATGACTATGTGAGTTTATTCACTTTATTGGGTTATTTTTTGGGCTTTAACGCATGCTTAAGCTTCAGCCTCCAGGTCATGTTGACGGTTCAACAAAGGCAATCATCAATCAGTTATCACTTATCAGTGCAAGTGCAATCACGTACGTTAACGATTCAACAACCCTAGTTCACCCCTTGCCTGGTTCACGTTCAGTACAGCAGCTGCCACTCGCCAGCCTTTTCCCTTTCTTCTCTCCCTCCGGCCCTCTGTCCCTCTCTCTCTCTGACTCTGCACTATAGTTTGCCAGTTCCACCGGTACTCCGGTAGTCCCACACTCAGCAGTCAGCACTTGGCATCCCATTCCCGTCAATATAAGTTTAAGGTATTCTTTCTCAGTTTCCTATGTACCGTTTTGCTGCTTGTCTACTTTGCTAGTTTGCTGGGGCCTGGACTATCAAATATGAATTTCTGTCACAGACTCACAGTGTCACTATGATATCATGATGATGATATGATCAATATGTGATGATAATGTCGTAATGATACGATATTGACATGATATCAAATATCAATTACTGTCACTGATGATGATGATATCAATATTCAATTACTGTCAAACTGTCACTGATTATATGGTAAGTATTATCTTTCAAGTTTTGAAAAATATTGTAGTTCTTATTTTATCATGACTTAGTGTCATGGCTGCTTGCTACCTTGCCACATTTTATCATGACTCATGAGAAAATCTTTATGAATTGTGAGGAAGTATTTACGGTTTACTGCTACTTTCTAAGGGAAAAGTATTTGACCACTAACGTTTGTTTTAAAGTATGTATTTTTTTTAAAAAGAATTAATTTTGGTGCAATTTTTTTAAAGAGTGTATTTTGATTTTCTTTGTTTGTTTTTCTACAACTATTTTGATTGAATTCTCACAATTCATAAATGATCATGATACATTGATATTTATTATTCAATTTTTGACAATGATTGGTGATGATATGATAAATTAATCATAATGACTAATGAGGGATAACTGTGATGTTGATATGATAATGATGATGACTTAAGAAACTTTTCTTTTTCCAGGTGCGATATTTAAGTTCCATTCTTGATTTTATTAATCATCACGCAGTCTCTTACGGCTTGTTCGCAAAATATAAGTTTTGTATTTTTATTTCTTAAATTAACATGATCTTATATATATGTTGTTACAATGTTATCACCGTATATATATTTTAAAATTGCTTGTCAATGCTAGATGTCGAGCTCCAAATCCAAAAAGAGAAGTAGTTTGGCAATGGAAGAATCATTTGACATGGATGTCGATCCAAGTGAGCACCAACCTAATGATCCTATTGAAATTGAGGAGGAGGAGGAGGAAGAGCAAACTCAAAGGGCAACAAAAAGCATGGGCAAGGGGAAACAAGTAGATAGAAAGTCTACTCAAAGGGCAGAGTGTTGGGATTATTTCGAAGAGATCAAAGAGAATGGCAAAAGAGTGGCCAGTAAGTGCAACTACTGTGGTAAAATATATAGGGATGAGTCCACTAAGAATGGTATGAAGAACTTGAAAAATCATTTTCCAAAGTGCCCTGAAAACCCGAATAATAAAAACAAACAGACACAAAGTCAGCTAGTTTTTGAAAAGGATCCAAACAATGAGGGAGAAACTAGATTGAAGTCATGGGTGTTGAATCCTCATGAGGCAAGGGAATCTATAGCCAAAATGATCATAATTGATGAGTTGCCCTTCAGATTTGTTGAAAATGTGGGATTTAAGCTCATGATGTCTGTTTGTTGTCCTTCACTTAACATGCTTTCACGCATTACCATTGCAAGAGACATTTATCACATATATGTAGATGAAAGGGTGAAATTGAAAGAATATCTCATACATTCATGTCAAAGGGTGTGTGTGACAACAGACACATGGACTTCACTTCAGAGAATTAACTACATGGTTGTAACTGCCCACTTTATTGATAATGATTGGAAATTGCATAAGAAAATATTGAACTTTTGTGCAAGTTCAAGTCATAAAGGTGATGGCATTGCTCTTATTCTTGGAAAATGTTTAGAGGATTGGGGCTTAGCACCTAAGTTGTTCACTATTACTGTTGATAATGCTGGGAGCAATAGCACTGCTTGTGTTGCCCTTATTAGTGAGTTTCAGCGACATGGTCATTTACTTTTCTCTGGTGGGGAATTCAAACTTTGGTTATGTATTAAACGTTTTGTTTTAAAAGTTTCTCTAGATTTGTGTTTTGGTTCTGTAATTAACTTCTAATCCCAATATCCCAATTCTCAAATCATTGAAATGATTGAATGATAAAATGGTTTATTGGTTTAAAAAATAGTCAAATTGTCCAACCAAATAAGTGATATATCACAATCCCAAGTAAATAAAAACATGCTAAACAATTGCTGCAGTGTTGTCAGCTAGTTAGCTGGACCGGCCCATACCCCAACCCACGAGCAGGAGCAGGAGTGCAGAACCTTGGACTCGGTCCAAAATCGGTCTGGTCCGGTTTTGACCGGTTTGGTCTCGATCTAGACCGATGTTGGACCGGTCCAGTCCACGGTCCCAAAAATACCAAAACTCAATCTTCGGTCCAGGCCGGCCCGATCCTGGACCGATGAACAGTCCTACAAGCAACGGAGCTTCAACTAGGTGACTTTATAGCCACAAGCAACGAGATAAGTGCAATAGATAGATAGGAAAAGCAATGTGCAATAAATAGA
Organism: Selenicereus undatus; assembly: GCA_017589665.1. Classification (NCBI taxonomy): domain Eukaryota; kingdom Viridiplantae; phylum Streptophyta; class Magnoliopsida; order Caryophyllales; family Cactaceae; genus Selenicereus; species Selenicereus undatus. The sequence goes on along the minus strand of JACYFF010031952.1, from coordinate 15,736,817 downwards.
TAGATGGATTAGATAAGCAAAGTGCAATAGATAGATAAATAGATTGGACAAGCAAAGTGTAATGGATAAATAAATGGATTGGATGAGCAAAGTGTCAACGGATAGATATATAGATTGAGCAAGCCACAATACGAACATGCCTTTACTCATATGGAGTCAATTAGAGTACAATAATAAGAATAAATAGAGAATGTAGAAGTTTATTTATCAAAATGTAATATATATGTGCGGGACTTTAAGTTCAAAATAAAGAGAGTAAGCAGATTATGACAATCGCATTCACCCACACTAATGAGAGTTGAACTACATTATGAATTCAGAACAAGTTATACAAGCTTATCATTTTGAATAAATGAGATGTAAGGTAGATATGTCAATCAGCTCTCAACAGAATGAACTACAACTCATTATCATGAAATAAAGATGATGAAAGTCGAAAGCACTGGAATGTTGACAACCATATAAGGTCGAATAAAAAAGTGTATTGCACATTTAACAATGGGTTTGCAAAGACATGGAAGATCAGGTTAATAGGAAATATCGAGTTAAAATGCAAGGGAGATTAAACAATATTAGATAGTATCAAGTTTTGAAGAAGAGACAAGCAAACAATTTCAAGAATTATTATAAAAGGGCATTCTTGCTCAAGATAAACTGTGGTTACATGGTTTAGGTGTGATATCCAAACCTCAAATCATTCATAGAAAATACTTCTGTTGTTGGCAGTTAATCCCATAAATAATTTATTTAAGGTATAGGGCACTTGTTTTTGATAGCAATCTTGTTCAACTCTCTATATGCAATACACAACCATAAGGTTCTGCCTTCCTTCTTCACACATATAAAACTAGGATTTCCCACAGTCACACACTAGGTCAAATAACTCCCTTCTGTAACAACTCATCTTACTAAATCTTTAGTTCCTTGAACTCTACTGGGGGTCATATGATAGGGGCTCTGAAAATGGATTGAGCACCTAGAAATAGGTTGATTTAAAAATCAATCTTTCTTAGGGAAAAACAGTAGTGAAAGTCCTCAGATGAAACATCTCTAAATTCACAAGCTGTAATTATGGATATGTATATACCGAGTGTGGTTCACATATCACTAATATTCAATTTATTACTAATACGACAATCCACTTGCTTGCACAGTATAATTAGGGCGGAAAGATGATTTTTTTTTCTCTCGGTCTATAGAAACACACGTCGAGTCTTTCCACATTTCTCAAACTAGTTTTAAGATCTTTACAAGTCATCTTCTATAAGTACACAATCAGTTCATCCCCATAATGACAACAAGGTCTGCCAATCAAACTGGATTGAATGCCCAATGAATATGTTTCCAGCAATACTAATAGAGGCATATTTATAAAAGATAACACATTCAACTGCTTACTGGTCTCAGTAAATTTAAAAGACAGGGAGACGATCTAAAGTGTAAAGAGCTACAACCACACCATGAACTCTTACAAAGATATTTCTTTATTGGTTATAAAGGATAGGCATGTAAGTTAAATGAATGAAAGAACGAAGATTCGTAATGAAAGATAGGCATATAAATGTCTTGCATATACAAGACATGCAGTTTATTCATGATGGTCATGATAGTAAAATAAATTAACGATCTTACGAAGTTGAGAGGGAGTTTTAAGTAATGAAGGTGCAAAAATGTAACAGATTACCAAAGCGGCTTTTGAAAAGTCATACGGTATCTTTATGTGAGTAAAATGATGAAGATAAGGATCAACAGTACCATAAGGGAAATTTTATTCGTTTGGTGTTTGAAAGGACAATACATCAAAATGAAGGAGTCAGCATTATGACTGAACATGATAACATCCATCAATAACACATTTTGCAGTAAATGGAAGTCTTGGGTAGGCATATAAACTTCAAAACTACTGGCATATGGAAATAGTACGAATCGTTGTTTATCATTAATAAGATAGGTTGTACTCATGAAGAAAGTATTACCAAAATAACTTGAGTAACGACATGTCGTCATGGCCATAGAGTACTATGCCACCATGACATTATGGTGCTATAGAAACACGAACGATATGGATACATTTAATTATTAAAAAGGCATTCAATGACTGGGTCTGAAGCAACCAAAGGCTTTGCAAGCAATAAATGAATAGCGCCCAAATAGAAGCAAGGAGTTAAAGTAGGTGAGAACATAATGGTGACTAAATTGTAAGTAAAGTGGATCAAATATGCTTAGGAAGAACTGTAAATCACACAGTAACGTATACCGGTGGTCATTATAGGCTTTATTATGGAAACAGAAAATTAAACGGTTATGATTGTCAGGGTTTGAATCGCCTATAAGAAAGGTTGCTTTGATGTGTTTGCAGAACTCCCCACATACCACATATGAGTATTTCCATAAACACACCATTACAAATCAAAAGAGTATTAGTGCCAAAGAAATGATACATCTGAACAATTCAAGGTAACTAGGGCATAAATAAGTCAATGAAAGGAAGTAATGGGAGCATTGCTGATGTAGGTCTTAGTGTCAAGACCAGATAATTCATATACATAGCAACTTAATCTTCTTTGTACCACACATATAATGCCAAGTAGCACACCTTAAGCTACTAATTGTTATCACCATACATAAACACTTATTGTAGTGTTCATCTCATACTGGTTCACCTCAAAGATATTACCCTACAAGGCATTTCCTCATCTAGGGGTTTACATCTGACTTGACATTATATTAATCCCTTAAGAGGTTGCAAATGGCATCCCCACATCGGGTTTCAACCATATATTAAAACACCTCAACAAGACTCTCAAATCCTGGGATAAAACGAACACAGTTTCGCCTAAAAACTACCTTAAATTCAGGCTTAAAGTCTTACAATAGATACCTGAAATAGAGAGAAGTACTTCAATAGCTCAACCGCCACACGCCGGAGTTCATAACTCAACGGGTCACACACCCGGAGTGCACGATTGCAAAAATTTAAACAAATGAGAGAAATGAAACATACAATACAACTCCTAGATAAATAAGAGCATGCCTCACTAACAGGTGACCCAAATGGTTTCACACTCCACTTTGCTAATGCTTGAATCTCAGGATATTACCAAATGATTGAGTCACCCAAATGAAAATGGTTCCTCCATATATGCTCATACATATGAACTTATAGTCAATAGCTCACTTAACTGGTCCAACATAACTCATACACACCTTGATAGCTAACTCATAAACACTTGATAGCTCACAGTGGCCCTTAAAACCTTAGCTCTAATACCAAATCTGTAATGCCCCCAAAATGCTAATGACATGATTTATGGAAAACTGCAACGGAAGATTATGTATGTATAAGGATAGAAAGAAATCTAGCTAAAACCCACCAAGCTCACGACTTAAACACTTGAAACAACAAGGCACAGGAGTGGCACGGTCATGCCTAAGGACACGGTATGGCCGTGCCAAAGTTCTGCCGGTCACGACTGAATTTGGCAAGTTTCACGGTTTAAGTTTGGGTTTGTGTTTAGGGTGGAAGCTATGCCAAGGGGGGTAGCCTTAGCTTTGATTATCCAATATAAGGGGTGTATGAAGGCTTGTGAATGTATGGGATTGAAAGTAGAATTTCACTAACTCACGGTTAAGCTAGCAAACTCACTTTTCCTCCCTTGAACTTGTATAGATAAAGAGTAAAATGGATAGAACTAAACTCAATGTTTGGATACAGAATCACCACCAAACACAAGCTTAGACCCTAGTCTTTGATTAAGATACAGAAACACCACTTAAACAAAGCTTAGGACCTACTTGATCACGACCTTAATCGACCAAATTAAGGATAAGCAGGTGAAGTATTTGAAGAGAGAAAGCTAGAATGCTCTCAAACTGAAATTTCATTCAACGTAAGTTATGAACCAGCAAAGGGCTGAGTTCCCCTTTTGTTTACATGCCTAGCAAGCATACTAGCAAGCTACCAAACACCTAGAGCTTTCCTTACTAGGAAGGAAAGGTGTTAATTAAGCTAATACATACGGTTAGGAATAACCGTGTACAAAACAAGTTTAAAGCTAATCTAAATACATCCAAAGCATTAAGAAAAGCAAGACTAATGTTTATTACATTGCAATTAGCTCAAACTTAAGCTTAAACAACCAAAATTCTAGCTCAAATGCAAGTGGCTAGCCGTAAAGCAAGTCTCCTTTTTGGCTAGCCATAAAGCAAGTCTCCTTTTTGGCTAGCCAATGGGATGCAAGAGACATGTTTATTTGCAGCTTGCTTCCTATTGGCCATTCTTCTCAAGGTTGCAGCCTATGATTGAAGCTTAGGGACATGTGCCATGCCTTGAAGACTGAGCCACTCTAGCTGAAGTTGAGTAAACCCACAGTTGAAGGCAAAATGAACCGCGTTCACTAAACCGGGTTCACGACTATTTTTAGCTCGGTTTTCTGACTTGGTTTAGGCTTAGCAAAAGTGAGTATGACCTGGTTTTCAGGCCATGAGGGGGAACTTTGGGATGTGTACAACCCCCCCCCCCAACAAAGAAATCAAGGTTAAACTATGTTTAAGTAAGGTAATTTAGCTCAAACATTTAACCGCGTAGTTTGGAGCCAAAACTGACTGGTTTGACAAAAGGCCTTGATCTCCCATCCTCTTGTGGGTATAATTGAAAACTAATGCTTGGAAATAAAAGTAGACACCATGAGGATTCCAAAAATGTAAAAATTCAAGACTTAAGCCGCAATGTAGTTTAAGTAATGAGGTGAACAAAACTGGGTAAAATCTAGTCTTCAAACCCGGTTGCATGGTTTAGGCTCTTTTCAACAATGTGAGCGATTGCTGTAACTTTGGAGCTTGCAATAGACCTTGTTGGACTTGTTGGACCTTCTTATTTGTTATTGGTGGTGGGGACTCCATCAGAAGACTTAATAATAGAAGGCACTACTGCCGTCCTGATAAGGACAAGGCTCACTGAAATCATTTAATCTTGCAACTCATGTTCAAATCACAAAATCTATTAAACTCAAAGACTTCAAGACCAAAGTTCATAATAGTTCAACTTCAATACCATTGACTTAATCACACCATGTGCTAACTCGCACTCCACACTACACAAGTATATTGAATATAGACCCAACTTAACCCTGAGGTCGATCCCAACATTCATGCTATGCTGAATTCATTGTAAGCATCTGATGACTTCCAAAAGGGCTTGTTAAAAGGAGAAACATGTGATGCTTCATCACCTAAAATAGAAAACATGAAAACAATTCAAAAATGTGAGCAAAAACTCAATACATGCATTCCTGTATTGTAAAATGAGTATAGAAACACTGTTGATGGGTACCTGTCTTTGCAATTCAATTAGTTGGCAATAACAATGAAAATGAAAGTAATGTGAAACTAAATTGTTCATTATTATCTGGATGTGAACCCCTTGGCAATACATAGGTGTACACCTGCCAATCCGATCAAGAGTTGGCCTGAAGCCACGCGGGTAAATGATGGGCTTACGCCCTATAGATGATAACTGACAGGGTCACAAGTTAAATGGCAAATAACTTTATAAATTGATTCATTGGTAAACTCATTAAGAATTGTAACCTGATAAACATGTTCTGCTTTCTGAAAATACAGGCAATGGATGTACCTTGAGTCTTTCAAAAATGTCAGTCAGTTGTTTCATAAATGTCATCTGACTTGATAACACTTATGCATAACGGGGAACGATAACTATGTCTCGGCTCTGTTTCATAAATGCCATTGTAAGTATATGTAGTCAATAAATTATCCTTACTCGCATAATTGAGTAAGTAAAAATACATATAATAGCAATTAAGTAATTAAATAGTATATATAACTTGAGTATTTCAATATAACTTCAAAACTGAATTAATAAAAGTAATTAAATCTGATATAAATTAAATGAAAGTAAAATAGACAACAGTGAGATAAATGAGATTATAAAGGAAAAGGTCTTGATGGTGACAAATGAGGGAGTGGTTGTGGCCTTTTCTGAGATAGGTTGCTGATACGGGTTTAATACTCGTTGATGTATGGCTTGGTTCAAGATAACAGTGAGTACACTAGATTGGCTTGATAAGTACATTTGATACATTCTGAATTGAATAAGTAATAAAGGTTTGAGGCCAAGAGAGATATATCTTAGTTCAAAATAGCACAAACTGCAATAACTTGGTCTGATAAATATGATTTCTGAGTCACAACTCTCCCCACTTCTCATATTTCATTCATAAATCCATTAGATATATAATTCCACCCCAAATGAATCATTGAACTTAAACGAAGATATTAAACTCACTAAACTTGGTATTTTCTTTGTAAAATCCATAAATAATTCAAAGCTCATAAACAAGCTTACAAGTTGTACACTTGTCTTCTTCTTTCTCAATGATCAAGCTAAAAGCTCCATGAAAGTCCATGAATATTCATTTCCCCCTAGCATGATTGAAGCTTAACTTCACCATGATCAACACCAAAATAACTCTTATTTCTTATCAAAACATCATGATCAATGATCACAATCATCAAAATAAGAATCAAAATAAAAATAAAAATCAAAACCAATAAGATCAAGTTTCAAGGTTACTCACTTTGATTGAAAATAAGTAGGGATAGAGATAAGGTTTAGTGGTTTTAATGATGCAAGATGGTAGCTTCAAGTATTAGGATGTCGGGAGGGGTCGAAGATCGCCAAAAAAGTGGCCGGAAATCGGCCAGAACAGTGATGGCTACTGCTGCCATGGGGAGGAAAGAGAAAGAGGAGAGAGAAGATGAAGTTTTGGATTGAATTGTGTTTTGTTGACTAATCTAACTCTTTGGCTAAGTTTTTAACTAGAAAATCACTATTTGACTAACCATGGTTAAGCTTAATCAAGGTAATTAGTTAGGTTAATAAGCAAACTTGTTGGGCTTCAAATTGGGCCAAAAAAAATTGGATTTAAGAATAAAACGCTTTGTAACGATAATGATTTTGCATAACTCAAAATTAAATTTTTGCAAGGTTATAAAAATAATAATAATAATAATAATAATAATAATAATAATAATAATAATAA
>JACYFF010031952.1:15696274-15729743 GCA_017589665.1 Selenicereus undatus | reverse complement strand
AATAATAATAATAATAATAATAATAATAATAATAATAATAATAATAATAACAATCGCAACAATAATAATAATAATAATGATAATAATAATAATAATAATAATAATAATAATAATAATAATAATAATTTCTTAAACCATTATTATCGAAGCCTACAATAGATTCACTCGATATTTAATTAATCAGCAAAACTTGAATTAACAATCAATAAAACTTGAACTGCAAAATGGGGCCCAAATGAAATATTCACCATAGATGATTAAACACGATAAATGAAAATGGAAAATTTAAATGACATAAGGTAATTCGGTGAATATATAAATTGAGTGCAATTGAATTAATAAACATGATTTGGTTAAACAAATAACCATGAGTGATTAAATCTATAAACATGATAAATTAAATGAATAAACTTGATTAATTAAATAAATAAATATGATTCAAATAAATAAATATGGGTTAGGGTCGGGTTATTATATAAACTCTTGCAAATCACTCATAACAACTCCCACCAATTTTCATATAATTACTTCACATAAATTTTTATTTCCACCAAATCTTCTCTTACAAATAAAGTTAGTAATCTCATACAATCCTAAACCCTCAATTACATTAATGCATAATTTCAATCAAATTGAAATTAATCAATACACATCTAACAATTCAACATAAACATAAACTAACGACACATTTTCAACTACCAAAACCATAATTTGTAGGAGTTAAAGCTCTTCTCTTACAAATAAAACTACTAATCTCATACAATCATATATCCTCAATTACATTAATGCATAATTTCAACCAAATTGAAGTAATTAACTAATACACATCTAACAATTCAACATAAACATAGAATACCAATACATTTTCAACTACCAAAATCATAATTTGTAGTAGTTAAAACTAATCTAGAGTTAGAAAACTTACCTAAGTGAAACTAGAAATTAGGGAAGGAGACGACAGACAGCACTAGAACCAGTGGCGGAGGGAACGACAGTAGGCACACGGCGACGGACGGTGGGCGAACGGTGCTCAGCGATCTCCCTCGCACTCGCTCTCTCACTCTCTAGCCGGGTGTGTGTGCTGCGAAAGTGAGGAATTGAAACCAGATCTAGTTTCATTTAAAAGACGGGCGACGGACTGGGAGACAGAATTTCCGTCTCCCCCTCATTAAAAACTTTTTGGTGATAGAATTTCCATCGCCCAGCTCAAAAAAAATTGCTTTTTTTACCGACGAAATTTCTATCACCGAGATTAGTGCACAGTACTCAGCGACAGATTTTCCGTCGCCACATTTGTCCAGTTTTCCAAAAATGTTTTCTTCCACTTTTCGTGGCCATTAGCAACGGAATACTGTTCCACCGCCTATTTCCGCCGTTATTTGGTGTTTGTTTAGTAATGAATCATGCCATGCAATGCAATTCCCAATTTTGATTAACTTGGTCAACATGTCAAGATAATCATTCAATGTACTTTATGTATTGTCGACGTCCTATGACACTTATCTAGTTATGTAGTCCACCAACACACTTGTCAGAGTTTCTTGATGTAAGAGGTTCAGGGACGCTGAAATATATGTCAAAATCTTCTAAAACATGCACTGACCTGACAACTTGATATGCTACTCACTTATATTCGTTTTAGGTATGTAAGTAATATTTAAGTAATTATACATAAATTGTAATGCCCCAACCAACATGCCACCAGTCAAGAATCTAGTCTTTAAGCCGTTCTGCCCAAAGACTAGCCTTTTTACAAGTTGTTGTTTTCACTTGAATTTGAAAAGGAAAATCGCTTGTTTTTGCAGTAGGTTTACTATATCACTCGTAAACCATATCATATTTCTTAGTCTCCTTATGTGGGATATGGATGTTACATATATACACAAATAAATGTGTGTTGATCGTAAAACATATATGTGCATCTAAAGTACTTCCGCACATCACCTTGAGAGTTTCCTTCAAATCTCCCCCTTTTTGATAAAAGAAAAAATATGTTATTTAAATGGCATGTCGTATTATTCGAATTTGTGATGTCAATAAAGCATATTTGAAACATTCTTTTGAATTGCGGCATTTGTTCTTAGAAGATATGCATTCAAGACAATGAATTGTGTTTTCCCCTTTTATCCGATCAACCTAAGTATGATGGCATGTGATAGACATCAAGCATGACCAATTGTAACGATGTTAGCACTATGAATTCTTATGACAGTGGGCATGTATAACGTTTGAGGCCTAAGTCATCATCATAACTATCAATGCTAAATATACCATTCATTGCTAAATAATGACAATTAGAGATAAAATTATCCAAGAGATATTAAAAGGCACTTGGAACAAGATATAGATACGTATGATTATCAGAGTAGGATAATGAAAAAGCAAACAGCATACCCATTTATTTCCAACGCAAAACGAATTCCATGCCTCTTAGAACCGTTTCAGGTAACAACCGCTTGAATTCGGGCAAGATTTTCTGGCACCGGACCCTGCCGACCTGATTGAATTAGATCTGCTTCATTCTCTTTCGCGATTTAAAGACAAGTCTCTTTTTCAAAATCTAAATCCTCTCTCTATATATGTGTGTTTATTATTATTTTTTTTAAACAGGATGAGCAGACTTTCAAATTGAAATATCAAATTATCAATCATTATAGCATGAGTAAGGTCACGAGTTTCGGACGGTCTAGCTTGTTTGTGAGTCATGCTTTCTTTTTTTGGGTTGTACCAAATTATATGGCTTTCACAATAGTATGATTTAGCATTTCTCTAGGTGATGTTCGGCAATAACGTTTGGTATTTTTCACAAGTCAATACACTAATAGGTTAATATGTACTATTCGGTAACTTAGTATTTTGACTAGTATTTAAGTAGCATTTAGCGTTTTAGGTTGCATTTTTAAAAAGTTAACAGCATTACCTTTTGGCATTCAGAAGTAGCGTTTTATAATTTTTTGCCAAAAAATATCCTTTGAAAATTTTATATTTGGAAGTTATCTATATCTTTTTATATTAATCAGTTAACCCAACAGCAAAATTACAAAACACATTTATTTCAATGGCTCATCTAACCAGGTATCTGTTTATAGCTAAGGCTTTGTTCGGCAAAATTAGCTGTTTAGATAGCGGATAGCGGTTCAGATAGAAGATAGCGTTTTTAATTTAGCTGATAGCGGAAAGCTGTTTAGATGAGCGGTTTAAACTAATATGTTCAATAAATTTAGCTATTACGCTAACTAATTAATGTAAATTGACATAAAATGATATAGATCATTTCCAAAGATAAAATTTTTAAAGGATATTTTTTTGCTAAAGAATATAAAACGTTACTTTTAAATGTCAAACGTTAATACCATTGACTTTTAAAAAACGCTGCTTAAAACGCTAAACGCTACTTGAAATGCTAGTCAAACTACTAGTTTACCAAACACTAAAAACTAACTAAGACCCTGTTCTTTTCGTTGGGAAATTCACCCACCCCACACTCACCCACTTCTTCCCCCCCCCCCCCTCTTCCCACTCTTTCCCACACTTAAAAAAAATACCACTTCTTCCCACATTCACCTACTCCTTCCCACACCTACATAAAACAACCATTTCTCACATTTTCAAAATTTTTATAATTTACTTAATTGTGTGTACGAATAATCTGATAGCAATTATGAGTAATTTTAATTTTTCGGATGTTATGGAACAGTTTTATTTTTTTTTGTTTTTCATTAATTTTTTAATTTTTTAATTTTTTTGTATTTATTTTTTTGTATTTTTTATTTTGTTGTATTTTTTTATTTTATTTTTGTATTCCAGAAAAACAACCAACGGCAAGTTTCAAAAAAAATAAAAACTAAAAAAATTTATTCAAAAAAAAGAAAATAAAAAACAAATACAAAAAAAAAAATTAAAACCAAAAAAATTTAAAAAAATTAAAATTAAAATGAAAATTAAAAAATTAAACAATTAAAAAAATTAAAAAAAATTAAAAAAATTTAAAAAATAAAAAATAAAAAATAAAAAATAGAAATTACAAATACAAAAATACAAAAATAAAAAATAAACAAAATAAAAAAGAACAAAATAGAATAAACAAAAATAAAAAAAATTTCATCATCATTAATTACTATCACAATAAAATTATTATATTATAAAACAAAAAAATATTAATAACTAATACTTCAACTTCATTCAACTATATTCAACTTTCATCCACATTCACCCACTTTTTTTCACACTTAAAAAAAAATACCACACTCAGGCCCTGTTCTTTAATTTGGAAATTTGACTCATCCCACACCCATCCACTTCTTCCCCCCTCTTCCCACTCTTTCCCACACTTAAAAAAAAATATCACTTCTTCCCACTTTCACCCACTCCTTCCCATATATACATAAAACAACTACTTCTCATATTTGAAAATTTTTTATAATTTACGTAATTGTGTGTACGAATAATCTGATAGCAACTATGAGCAGTTTTAATTTTTCAGATGTTATGAAACAGTTTTAGTTTTTTTCTTTTTCATTAATTTTTTAATTTTTTAATTTTTTTAATTTTTTAATTCTATTTTTTAATTTTTTAATTTTTTAATTTTTTAATTTTTAATTTTTTTGTATTTATTTTTATTTTTTATTTTTTAATTTTTTAATTTTTAATTTTTCGGATGTTATGAAATAGTTTTATTTTTTTCATTTTTCATTAATTTTCTTTTTATTTTTATTTTTTGATTCTATTTTTTATTTTTTTAATTTTTAATTTTTTTAATTTTTAATTTTTTGTATTTATTTTTAATTTTTAATTTTTAATTTTTAATTTTTAATTTTTTAATTTTTTTGTACTTATTTTTATTTTTTAAAAAAATTAAATTGTAATTTTTTTAGTATTTCTTATTTTTTTTGTATTTTTATATTTTTTTATTTCAGAAAAAAAAAACCAACGAAAAATTCCTAAAAAATAAAAAAATTTATACAAAAATAAAAAATAAGAAAATAAAAAATATAAAAATTAAACCAACAAAAATTTAAGAAAATTGAAATGAAAATTAAAAAAAAATTGAAAAATAGAATTAAAAAATTAAAATTTTAAATTTTAAAAATTAAAAATGAAAAATTAAAAAATAAAAAAATAAAAAATAAAAAATAATAAAAAATTTAAAAAATAAATAATAAATAATAAAAAATTATAAATAATAAAAAAAAAAATAATAAATAATAAATAATAAATAATAAATAATAAAAAAGTAAAAAAATAAAAGATAAAAAATAAAAAATAAAAAAATAAAAAAATAAAAAATAAAAAATAAAAAATACAAATACAAAAACACAAAAATAAAAAATAAAACAGAACAGAACAGAATTAACGAAAACAAAAAATTTCATCATCATTAATTACTATCACAATAAAATTATTACATTATAAAACAAAAAAATATTAATAACTAATACTTCAACTTCATTCAACTACATTCAACTTTCACCCACACTCACCCACTTTTTCGCACACTTAAAAAAAAAAAAACCACACTCACCCACTCCTTCCCCCCCTTTCCCACAATCACTCACTCCACACCCCTCATTTCCCACTGAAGAGAACAGGGCCTCACCCACTCCTTCCCCCCCTTTTCCACAATCACTCATCTCACACTCCTCATTTCCCACTAAAAAAAACAGGGCCTAATTAGTGTATTAATTTGGTCAAAACACTAAACGCTATCCAAAACGATGCTATTGAACATTGCCTAAATAAGAAATGATATCAGCTACCTAAACAGCTATCTGCTACCTGAACCGTTATTCACTACCTGAACAGGTAATTTTGCCGAACATGGCCTTAGTTATATTCACAATAGTGCAAACTTTGGGTTTCTACTTATTGAAGTTGAGCTATTATTGACTCATAAAAAGGTAAAACTCTATCATCACAAATTTAACACTAATGCATGAGTGACGTGACCTTATTTAAGAGAAACAAAAGTTAAATTATTTAAACCAACATGTCTTATATAAAAGCCAAATATATACTTACTGAATTGCGCTTTGTTGAATACTCAGTGAATATTCTGACAACCAAAAAAAAAAAATCACCAAATTTGATGATATATTTTCGAGGCCAACCAATAGAAGAAGGGCCAATTTTAGGAGGCCCACTAAACCTTTGAAAGAGACATGAGATGTTACCTTTATGTCTTGTACCCCTCAAACAGTCCACACATGGGCCACCACGGGCCAGCCCTTTGATCCAGTTTAGGCCCATCGAGGTGGGTCCAATTTCTCAACCAATGAAATACCTTTCCACTAAACTCACACGTGTCTTCCTGTGGTGACCGGTATGGAGCCCATTCCGGTTGCATGAGTTAGACCTTGCAGTAAATCCTCTGAATCCTAGTAAATTTAGGTTACGTCATTCTCTCCCAAAAAACAAAAGGTTACATCAGATAATGGGGGGGCTTAACTTGGGGATTAATTGTCACTAAATTTTTATGTGACTACTAATATGCGATTTGATTTGGACAGACCTCAAATCATGATTGATTTGATAACTTGATCTCGATTTTTCCGTTGAGAATTATGCTTTTCTTTTTTTATTCTGCCAGTTTCTAATGTGGAGTGATTAATCACTTGTGGTATGATTTGTTTTCTTCCCCCTTAAAGGTCCGTGAAAGTTTATTTTATATACATTTAACTTAAGAACGTAACACGTTAGGTCATTCAAAAGAAAATAAAAATGAATAATTAATGAAGGTAAGACATAAGAACTAAATAACCCTATAGAGCTAACCTGTCTGAAAAGGGTTTTACTTAGGTCATTTTTATAATGAAGAATACATTAAATCTACATAATTAGTGGTGTAGTCTAGTTTTAGAGACCATCAATAAAATCATCATAATGAGTCATACAGATACAGTCAGTCTTCCAACTTACTCATGAAGATGTGATGGATTTGAACCTCACTAAAATTAACACTTATAATCATGAATGCCCGTAAGGAGCCTAAACGGCCACACAAAACGTATGCACTTGTATCAAACTAGAGCGAATGACCTAGTATTTATACAGAAGCCCCCAAAATACTAAGGAATAACCCTAGCAGCAAACAGGTGTCTTGTCCACTAACCACCATATTTCCAAAGACGAAAAGATCTTCAACCGAAACATGGGAATATAATAATTTCCATAAAATAGAATGCCTCCAACCACACAATGTGAGTCTTAGGTGCCAAGCAACAATCTTCAAAAAGAAAACAAGTTGATTGTTTCTAAAAACTGGCAAATGAATTTGGGACAAATCCCAACAAATTCCACCTTGAACCAAATTGCATGAAGACATGCCGCGAACCCCGAACGACAATCAAATCGTTCCATGAAGAATAGGCACTACCTTTAGCTTCCCATAAACTGAAACTGGCCTTCATATCAAACTCCCCAATACCAAATTTTCTAGCAATAGCCATCCTATAGCTAAAGCTCTGAAAATTTTGGATTTGAATATAGCTCAAATAAAATCGGGATCTGAATCTGGTTCTGACAAAACTAGGATTTGAATATGGCTCTAATACCACTTGCTAAACAAAAATTGCTTTGATACCACATGTTAGGCAAAAATTGCTCATATGCCACTTATTAGGGTTAGTATTCGACCAATTAACTTAGTGGAAGCGAAATATAGGATGATAAACAAATCGAGAAAAACAAAACAAGATCAAACACAAAATAGAAGACAAGATTTTAGCATGAAAACCCCAAATGGGAAAACCACGGGCGGCGACGAGCAAAACAAATCAAATAGTTGAGAGAGAGTATAACTACTATAAGAAAATATGCCACTTGTGACAATATTTTTGACATACTTTCTAGTTGTCAAAAGAATGCTTGTCGTAACAGACTTTTCGACTAAACCCGTCACTAATACTAACGAGCCAATTCTGACTGACTGACAATCGGTCAAAATTTAATTGACGGACCATTGTGCGCAGATTGACAGTCTGTCAATATGAATTTGGATGAAAATCTTAACGAATTGATAAACCGTCAATACACATTTTGATGGAAAATTAGAAGGAAAACATTGTTCGTCACACCATGTATGATTTCGTGGATTGTGATGGTCCATTAATGCAGTGGCGGAAGCAATGATGGCCTCAATCACATTTTTTTATGGGTGCTATTTTTTCCGTCAAAATTGTGATGGAGTTCCATCGAAATTATGAAGGAGTTCTGTCTCAAATTCCACCAAAATAAAGTTTGTTAAACTAAAAACAATATAAGTTTAAAATTCAAACTCGTATATGAATTTCTAAAATTTGATTATAAAATTACAAACTTTCAGTTATAAAAGTTTTAAATTTCAAACACGAAATTGCGATATATTAGAATTAAAAGTCTGAACTCTGGTTCTAAAATTTCAAAATTTAACATCTGAAACTTCAAAATTTAGGATCACAATTTTCTCTAAAAATAAATGAAATTAAGAATGCTAACTAATTACAATTACAAAATTAAAAAGAAATTAGCAGCACATTCATCGATGGATTTACTAGAGCAAATTGAGATGAAATCCATGACATTTGCAAGAGAAGCCATAGATAGTTTTGAGAGGAGCAATAGATGTTACGAGAGGAAGATTGGGAGAGAGATCTAATTTATACAAATTCAAGTCAGTACATGAATATACAGACAAAAACACATTTGAATTTACTTTAATCTCTCTTGTCCCCCTTCATTGTCATCTTCATCATATCATCGTCAAACGTCAGCTCATGCACCACTAAACACTTCTAGCTATCACACATCGTCAATTCCCATTATTGACAACCCCATAGTCACCGTCCATAAATTTAAACAAAAATTTCAGAAAAACTTAAAATGTTGCAAACGACATATTTTGCAAAAAACATAAGATATTAATATTTCACTCCAAAATTTCCAAATTAATAATCATAAAATTCAAATCCAAAATCTTTATATTATAAATGCTAGAATGTGTAAGGGGTTGAGTGTTGAGGAAATGGAAAATGCTAACATGCGAGTAAATTTAGGGCATATGTTGCTTCACAACCGTTGGATCAAAATCTTAAATAATCTTAGCCCTTGGATTTATCTTTACTAACCACATTAGGTCTCAGGTGCGATTCTCCCCTCCCTCATTGTATTGCACTATTTACTATGCACATTAGGTCTCAGGTTCGATTCCCTCATCCCCCATTATATTGTATTGCCCATTATGGCTCTTACGAACCAAAACGTTTTTAATTTTCGTCATTATTATTATCAATATTTTGTATTTTTCAATACAAATATAAATTTGAGCATGTGTTATTAGAGATAATAGAACAGTAAATACGATTTTCATGATTATTTCTATTATTACCATTGTTGTTGTTGTAGTCATTATCGCTGTCGTCGTTGTTATCTTTCCGATTGAATTTGATAACATAGTCAATATTAATAATGATCATCAAATTATCAAAGAGATTAAGAGATTATAATAGATATAAAAAAATTTATTAATTCATTATTATAAAATACATTAATAATTTAGAAGTTTTAACTTAATGAAACGAAATTATAATTACTGAACAAGTGATAAAACCTTATATGACACCTTATTATTAACACATAATATAATATACACAATTATAAAGAAACAATAAATATTTTTTATTTCCATTATTATTATTATTAATATTTTGTATTTTTCGATACAAATATAAATTTAAGCATGTATTATTAGAGATAATAGAAAAATAACTATGATTTCCATTATTATTTCCATTATTATTATCGTTGTTATTGTCATTGTCGGCGATTTTATCTTTCTCCTTGAATTTGATAACATGGTCAATATTAATTATGATCATCTAATTATCAAAGAGAGATTAAGGGAGTATAATGGATATAAAAGTTTTCATTATTTCATTATTATGGAATACGTTCATGTTTTAGAAGTTTTAACTTAAGAAAACCGAATTATAATTACTGAACAAGCCGTAAAACCTTAGGTGACACCTTATTATTATCACATAATATAATATACAAATTCATATAGAAATAATAAAAAAAAATTATTTCCATAATTATTATTATTATTTTATCTTTTTCGTTTTGAGCATGTATTATTAGAGATAATATAAATATAAATATGATTTCCATGATTATTTCCATTCTTACTATTGTTGTTGTTGTCATTGTAGTTATCGTCGCTGTTATCTTTCTCTTTGAATTTGATAACATAGTCAATATTAATTATGATCATATAGATGTAAGGGTTTTGCTGAAATATTACATATTGTAAGCATGATATAACATATTGCAAGGATTGAATGTCAAATATAAAAAAAAATTAAAATAAAACACAATCATCATATTAGGCCCATGAAACTGAATTTCTTTCACATTTAATATGATCTATTTAACAGAATGAAATAAACGAACTATTTTTTTGTGTTTCAAAGCATATATATCTTACAATTAAATTTAATTCATTTAAATCTTAAACGTATAATTAATTTTTTAACATTTCAAATAAATTGACCAAAATCTAATCTATTTAACGCACAAGAAAAATTGAAATCACTTTCGTTTTCTTTTAAACCATACAAATCCAATAATCAAATTCTCTTCATAAAACACCTAAAATTATAATTAATGTTTTACCGTTTAAAACAAAATACCCCAAATTGCCATAACACTTCAAACTAAGAAATATCTCAACCCACAAATCTGAACTCAACCCATCTCTTGCAAGACAACATAAGGGCATGGGAAGTTTATATCAAAACCCATGAAATTATTCAGTTGACATAAAAGCCAAATGTACAAAGTATGAACACTTAATTATATTAGCGTCCCTTAATTGGTCATTTTAAATAGCCAAAAAAGTTATGTATTAGCATAAATACAATGTTCAAATTATTTTCGTTGAAAGAGAAATTTTATTTCTGTTACATGTAAAACTGAAACTAAACTGACTTCAAAATAGTTTATACCTAAATTCACTAGACAATTAGCCACTTCATAAATTTTTGCTCAACAACAAGAGGAGAAGGTAGATTTTTCATCATTGACATCATAAATTGACTTATCATCACCCAATTTAGGTCATGTTCTTTTCAGTGGGAAATGAGGAGTGTGAGATGAGTGGGTGTGGGAAAAGGGGGGAAAGAGTGGGTGGGTGTGGTATTTTTTTTAAGTGTGGGAAGGAATGGATGAGTAACTGAGTGTGGGTGACAGCTGAATGTAGTTGAATGAAGTTGAAATATTGGTTACTAATAATGTTTTGTTTTATAATGTAATAATTTTATTGTGATAGTAATTAATGATGATGAAATTTTTTTATTTGTGTCCATTCTTTTTTATTTTTTATTTTGGCATTTTTATTATTTCATTTTATATTTTTAATTTTTAATTTTGAAATTTTGAAATTTTGAAATTTTTATTTTTCATTTTTCATTTTTTAATTTTTTAATTTTTTAATTTTTAATTTTTAATTTTTAATTTTTAATTTTTAATTTTTTATATTTTTTATATTTTTTATTTTTATTTTTTAATTTGTAATTTGTAATTTTTGTAATTTTAATTTTTATTATATTTTTTTAATTTTTTTTGTTTTAATTTTGTAATTTTTTTGTATTTATTTTTTATTTTCTTATTTTTAATTTTTTTGTATTTATTTTTTTTTTGGAATTTTTCGTTGGTTGTTTTTCTGGAATAAAAAAATGAAAAATAAACAATAAATAGATACAGTAAAATAAAAAATAAAAAAATAAATACAAAAAATTTAAAAATTTAAAAATTTAAAAATAAATAAATAAAAAATAAAAATAAATGCAAAATATTTAAAATTTTAAAGTTTTAAAGATAAAAAACTAAAAAAAATAAAATAATAAAAATAATAAAATAATAAAAAAATAAAAAGTAAAAACAAAAATAAAAATAAATACAAAAAAGTAAAAAAATAAAAACTAATAAAAAATAAAAAATAAAAAATAGAAATAAAAAATAAAAAATAAAAAATAAAAAAAAATAATAATTAAAAATTATAAAAATAATGAAAAACAAAAAAAATAAAACTGTTTCATAACATCCGAAAAATTAAAACTGCTTATAATTGCTATCAGCTTATTCATACACACAATTACGTAAATTGTAAAAAATTTTAAAATATGAGAAATGGTTGTTTTATGTTGGTGTGGGAAGGAGTGGGTGAGTGTGGGAATGAGTGATATTTTTTTTAAAGTGTGGGAAGATGGGGGAAAGAGTTGGTGAGTGTAGGTTGAGTTGATTTCCCAACGAAAAGAACATGGTGTGGTGTTAGCATGGTTTGTAACAAATTCAATATCTAGTGTCTCCATCATACTTATATAGACTTTTGTCACAATCATATACTTTTTAATTATTAATCCAATTAGTTATGCACGAAGTTACTGTATATTTAACTTTTTATTGAATTTTTTCATTATCTCCTCTAAATTATAATATTAATTATATCTACCATAACTATTTGTTTATTATTTCGATAACATATCTACAGAATATCTATTTGAATATACTACGTGCAAAGCACGGGCCCAAACTAGTTTTAAAAATTAAAATTTGAAATTTTAAGATCGAAAATATGAAAATTCTTTATATGAATTTTCATATCCAAAATTTTCAAATTTTAAATCTTGAAATTTTAAGTAAAAAAATCTAATTTTTCGGCTCAGAAGGTCTTTGACTTAGAATTGTAAACAAAATTGCAAGAAAATTAAACACCGAGATCAAGAAAAAAATCAACAAAAATCAAATGAAATGCTAATCTAGTACTCGAATATTACGGTAGTGAAGGCGGTGGAGTACGAATCAGTACAATCTTTGGCGAAGAAGCCCCATACTAATAGTGTTGAAGGATTTGAACCATCAATATGTGGCGCACAAGCATCAATTTCATGGTTATTAAGGTTTTGAAACTTTGAAAACTCTTATCTAAATTTCAGATCATGAAATTCCCATTCTCGGGTGTTAAAATTTCAACATTAGAAACTTAAAAGATTCAAATATGAAATTTTAGATCTAATTGACTTTTCATCGCTTTATTGAGAACCTTTCTTCGTATCTCCAGAACCATTGTTTCCTTTCGGATAAACCTATAACCTTCTCAAACACCCATCAATCTCAACAAGATGCTTATTCAACAATAGGCCTTAGAAAATAAACTTTGACCCGCTTATATTATGTCCTAGCCTCGATTGCGCCAAGCCCAAAAGGATCAAGAGTGATCGGTATAAGATGAGAAAGAGTACGATGAGAAGAGAGCAGAAGATGATGAGGTAATGGTGGGTGGGTCTAAGGGAGACTGCTTAGAGGACAGATGATGCGAGGGAAGAGAGGATAAGAGGACCGAAATAGGACGAGAAGACGAGAGAGAGAAGGAGAGAGAGAGTGAGCAAGAGATGAGAGGATTGAAAGAGGATGAGAAGGCGAGAAGGAGACAATTGCAATAGCGACATGTTTCTAGGAACAAGGTAGAGATAATTTCCACAAAAACGCATGCCTATAGTGACGGAATCTTCAATAAGATTTCACCGTTTGTTCGTCGAAAAAAGGCATTTTTGATGGAAAATTCAACAAATTTATGCCCGTCAGGAAAACATTCATCGAAAATTCTTTTCCAACGGACTCCGATGGCTATTCAACAGAATAAATTTTGACGGATTTTTTCAATGAGATTTCCGACGGATTCCAATGGAAGTGGAAATTCTAATAGGAATGTCCGGTGGAATTTTTTTTAAAAACTAAAAGTTAACTTTTTTTGTCCCAATTGTTTTTAAAATTGAAAACAAATTCAAAAATACTTTAATTCCATACAAAATTTTATCATTATTTAGTAATTTACTTACAAATGAAGGTCATCATTTCACAAACTGCATTTACTTAACCCTTCATACTCACATATGACACTAATAACTAATAATTAAAATGCAACGCCAATAACTAATAACTAAATATATTTACTTAACACTTCATATTCACATATTCCGAAAATAAACTTCCACATAGATATTTTACCCAATAAAATATATCAATGTAATCAAATATGTATTACAAAAAATAAACTTAACATAACTATTTCATTAATTCAAATAAACATACTTAAAAAACCAAATTAAAACATAAACTATTTACTTAACATTTCATATTCACGTATTCCAAAAATAACTTTCACATACGTAATTCACCCAACAAAACATATCAAACTAATTAAACATATATACCACGAAAAAAATTAACAAAATTATTTCATTTATCCAAATTAACATACTTCTAAAACAAAGAAATTTCAACAAAATATTTAGTATCACTAAACTTTCAAGTTGGCAACAAAGGTTTCACAGATGAACTTTGACTAGCAGCGGTGGCGACAGAGGCACGATTGCACGTCAGCAGTGGCAGCGCAATAAGTCGATGACGGTGGAAACTTCATACTGAAAACAACGATTCAACCACCAGAAAAATCACCAACTATGAGATTTTAAAGTTAAGTAACAATACATTTCAAAACCAAGCACTTACCGACATAATACACCAAGAAATTTGACAACAATGGTTGCTCCGCGGTCTCTCTCTCACTCTCACTTGCACTCTCACTCTCACTCTCACTCACTCTTTGTCTCTCCTCGCTCCCTCCCTTCTCGAAGCCTCACAGGTATCGCTTCCCCTCCCCCTTGCAGCCCAAAGTTTTGAATCCAGATCTAAATTCTTATTTTGAAAGTTGTACAAAGTTCCGATGGAAAATCCGACGGGACTCAGTCGGAATTCATATTTTTGATAGAAACCCATCGAAATTCCCGTTGGAATTTGCGACGCCCACTTCATCCGTTGTAATTCTAGTCGGAGGTTCCAAAATCCGTTGAATTCTATCTTATTTCTATCGAAGTGTGCAACAAGTATTTTTGCTCGACGCTTTTTTGGTCAAAATAGGGTTGCATTTTTGTATTATGCATTCAATCACTAATGATTGGCACTAAGCAAATGGAATTT
Organism: Selenicereus undatus; assembly: GCA_017589665.1. Taxonomy (NCBI): domain Eukaryota; kingdom Viridiplantae; phylum Streptophyta; class Magnoliopsida; order Caryophyllales; family Cactaceae; genus Selenicereus; species Selenicereus undatus. Next base: position 15,714,731 of record JACYFF010031952.1, on the reverse strand, counting down.
TTCAATGAACTGAAAAGGGAAGAATCGTAACAATATGTCAAAAAAACGAATAATTCGGGTTATAATTTGGGACAAGATTTAAGCAAACTCCAATTTTTTGTTGGGTTAATGTGACGAACCCATCACAATAATATGCAAATATTTTTTGAATTTTAGGGGCTCGTCAAATTTTATCACTGTGAGTAGAGAATCTTGGAGGATTTTTGATGGGGCATGTCCTACCCGTCAAAATAAAATTTACTGTTCATGCTTTTTGACGAATGTTCCCGTCAAAATCGGTCCCTGACCATCAAAGTGTATACATCGAGATCCGCGTATGACCATATTAGTCAGTTCTATTTCTTTTTTGCCAAAATACTGACCCCCAATCTTTCCGTAAAAAATTCTATTAAATTGCATATTTTCTTATAGTGAGTGAATGATTTCAAACAAAGAGATCAATCAAAGAGAGATAACAACTCAAGCACAAGCTCTCACCAAGACTCTCCTTTCGCCAACAATGGAATATCTCTCAAAAAATTTTCTCTTAGCAAAATTGGCCACACCATGAATGCCTGCAAGGAGTCTAAATGGACACATAAAACGCTCACGCTTGCATCAAACTAAGTTGAATAGCCCAATATTTATATAGCAGCCCCAAAGGTATGAAAGAGCAATCCTAGGCGCAAACAAGTGTCCTAGCCACCATGCACCAGAAAAAGGAAAAGATTTCCAACCCAAAATATGGAAATAAAATAATTTCCATAAAATAGAAGATATTCAATCACATAATGCAAGCCTTAGCACGTGGGTGCCAATCAACAATCTTCAAAAAGAAAACAATTTAATTATTTTCAAAATCGGCAAAGAAATTTAGGACAAATCCCAACATGCTCAGTTGTGCCATCGTCATAACTATGTTTTCAAATACTCTCACTTATGTGATGATAAAACAAAGTCCTAGATTGACTACTTTTGAGATATTATTTTTTACGAAAATACTTTATTTTAGAAATTGAGCATAAAATTGTCTTATGCAAAAATTTACGGATACAGAGTTATTGACTACTTTTGAGATATTATTTTTTACGAAAATACTTTATTTTAGAAATTGAGCATAAAATTGTCTTATGCAAAAATTTACGGATACAGAGTTACATTGAATGGTAGAATACATGTTCAATAAACATTACTGGATTTTTTAAGTCACTTATTGCTAAGCTCATCAAAATATTTTGACTATGTTTGTTATGCAAAGATTTGTACGTATACAGGGAAATGGTGTAAGCCCGCAGAATCACTTGGTAGTAGACTTTTCAGTTCTGGTGGGGGAGTTAAATATGAATCATGTGTATTCGGGCTCAGTTTTACAGGTTGGGTGTATTTCGACTTTTGGTAAAATATGGGTAGACATATTTTGGTTTTACAGATTTACCTTTGTCAAAATTAAAAAGTAGGCATATTTATCACTTAAAACTGCCCTTCTTTAATAAAAAAAAAAAAGCATAGTTCCACAATTTCTTTAAAGAAAATAAAAATATTAAAACTATTTATTAGGATATTTGAATGTCACGTACGGGTGGCGAACAGTTGAGTCCCATTTGGATTGGGTGGGCTCGCGGTGCATTGAAACAAAGTCAACAATGGATGGGGTCATTATTGATCTAGCCCTTCTAGAGCATGTTAATAGACCAGAGCAGTTCGACCCGCTAATAATTTATTTAATAATTTGATGTCTTATTAATTAGCTTTCCATTACCCAATCAAATACACTTTATTAATAGGTCAACCGATCATTAACATTGTCAATCCATTGTCCACCACTAGCATCATAGTTCACAACCAATTAAAATGGAAACCAAATAAATGGAATTGGAGAAGTATAAGATATTACAATTATCTTTTATTTATGGCATCAAAAATTTAGATCAGTACATTATAATATTATTTAAAATATAATTAAACATATTCGCTTTACTAAAAATATCACAATATTGCATGCGCTATTTTTGATATTTTTCTTATTCTAAATTAATTTTTTTAAAGATTAGATAATTATTTCACGCAGTTTCATACCAATTTTTTCAAATGTCCATTTAAGTTGCGTCTGATATTATGTTATAAGAATGAAGTTGGTAAAGAAACAGCATTACTGGTTAATTTGTTAAAGGATGCGATAGTTAGTGTACGTCTCTCCAAAGAATCGATATAGCGAATAACCATTATTGTTAATGGGAAAAATTAAAGAAAAATCAAAAAATAAGGACATAATATTTAGGTCGAAAAGGCGAGTTTGGGTTTGGGTCGAGCTTCCTCCACAAATATGCGGATTTTTCGAATTCGGTTTATTTCGGATTCAAGTCGAAAAAATCGTGTTCAAAATTCAAAATTTTCGGTCAGATTCAAACCAGGTTAATTTTTACCTAATCTACTTAAGAAAGTGATTCACCTCTTCATCAAGTGATATATATGAAATTGTTGTCAACCTGGTACTCATGTTTTATATTATGAAAAATAAATGTACCAGATAGACATGAATCACCCCTTCACTTGATAAAACCTAGTGTATCTATTTATACACAACCACCCTTATACCTGATACCTCCACATTAAGTACATAGGTAGGCTATACATAACAAACTAATGGCTCACTCCAATTCGTTCTAAATTAACCTACTTCATTTAAGCCTAGAAAAAGTTAATTATCGAATTTGAGTAACCTGAAGTTTAAGTGCTGGACCTAATCAACCTGAACCGATGGATATGTATTACTCTCTCTCACGGACAGATGCCGCAAAAGTAATGGGGAGGCAGTCAATTAAAATCAAGGCAGGCAAAAACACCTTCCACTAAGGTCCTTTTCCTTTATTTCTCATCACCAACTTCCCGAACATATTCTACCCGTCGCATTGATGATCTATAGGGCCCCAGAAGTCCAACCGGTAGACGCGGTTTGGCATCATTCCCTTCCATCTCCTTTTTTGTTTCTATTCTAGCAATTGAATCATGATTGATGATTACCTATTAAGCATGCTTAAAATAAATAAACAAATAAGTAATGTTGTTTGAAATGCCATCTACATTATGCACCAAATATCTTCGGCACTGTTTCGTTGTATCTTAGATACTAACCATCTGACAAAATTTTATTGTGGCGAGTTGTGTCACATTGGCTGGCCTGCATCGATCCTTCCTTTCTAACTTTTGTTAGATATCACATCAGTGGTCTTACAGTAACCTATATGTGACTGTCTTGTCTAGGATATACTTATTCAAAACTTACATAATTGCAATGGGAGTGCGAATACAGGTGGCAAATGCTTGGGTTTAATATTAAATTCAATAAGAAAAACCAAACAACATTAGATTTAAATAGTTTCATGTAAGAGTTATAGTAAGACGAGTTTGTTTAAATGTGAGATTTTAAAGATTTTGAGGTACGTACTTAATAATTTACTTTAGAGAAACTTCTCAATTCGCACACGAATAGTTAAACAATTCACTGAGGAATGACTTTTATTAAAGTTAATCCTGAATAAACTATGATTACCCTCATAATTTATTAAAAGTCACAATAAAAATATGTGTCTCGATCACCATAGATCTCTTAGATGAGATAGTCTTATACAAGATCACTGCCAAAATAATTATTTGGTCAACATCAAGTTTTTTTTTACTCAAGTAGAATAAATTGGATAAAATAAAATTTGTCCTATACAAGGTTCAAATATATAATTATGTAGGAAAGGCCTTATATTTAGAGTGATATCCATTTTTCTAATTCGACAAATTCGTAAATTAAAGGTGAATAAAGTTGAAATAGTCAAATCAAATACCATACAAATCCACAATATGGTGTCCTCTTAGCATGCAAATCTACTAGGAAAGACTTAGAAAAGGTATTGAGTATCAAGAATATAAATGTTAGTCCTAAATGTGAATAAAGACCTACGGTGCCCTATTTCGATGGAAAAAGCAACGGGTTTGTCACCTGTTGGAGCGTATACCGGTGCCCTATTTCGAATTTAGCACTATTAATTTTCAGATATAAAAATTTGTATTTGTTAATCATTAGATATTTTGTTTGTGGTGGTTTTTTCATATATGTAATTAGTTCAAAAAAAAAATTGTTGGCATTATTTTTTGGAGGCAGTTTTCATATTGAAAAAAAATTGCCGCAAAAAAAAAAAAAAACTGGCTACCTGAACACTGTTCGAAGGATTTACCGTCAGCTTTTTTCGTCGGAAAATCGTCGGAATCCCTTGAGTCATAATTTCCGACTAGCGCTTTCCCGACAGGTCCTTTTCGATCGGAATTTCCGTTGAAAATCAAATTTTCCATCGGAATTTCTGTTGCAGATTCCATACATTTTTGCCAGTTAGTTAGTTCGTTTCGACATTTGTCCAATTGTAACTACTTTCAATTGCTCTTAACCTCTAACCAGTAATTCTAACGGCGTCCAACCACTCTCAACCGCTTCCAATCCCTCTCACCTGCTCCCAATTGTTCCCAACCGCTCGAAACTATTTACATTATTCGCAACTGTTTGCAACTACCACCGAACTGCTCCAAATACTCCCAATTACTAGCCTCTTCTTGCGACTGCTGAAATGAATATGCCTTGAGTGGTCATGCCTTCTGCCTCGTTCCCATATATGGATGCTCCAACCCAAGTTGCTAGCTTCATCAATTAGGCTTATGTCCTAAGGCCACCGTAACCTCATAGGAATGCCCTTCCTCATCTACTAAGTAATTTGATCAAATCCTAGCCTAGTAGATATGTTAATATTTTTTATATTTATGGATAATGTGATTCTTCAAGCTAAGCAATGTTAGACATTTATCCAAAATGAGAGATAATGTATAAAATTTAAGTAGAAGAAAAAACGGAAGTTATTTCAAAATCAGATCAAGGATCAAAATTATTGCAATATATATGTTAGGAAAATATTAGAGCAACAACAATAGCGGAAGTGATAGGATGAGTTAGAGATTCAGAAATTCAAGTAGAATAACAGAAACAAAAATAAGAAGACAAGAGATTTAACGTGGAAAACCCAATGCAGAAAAAACCACGGACAGCGACAACACCAAAACAATCCACTATGAGTAGGAAGAATATAACACGATCACAATCACCACAGTGATTTGATCTAAGAGCAGAATTACAACTTTTCTCTTGTAATCTCTCACAAAGTACTTCTACCTCTCACTGTGTTTATGAATACTGGAGTGGTCAAGTTAATTTTAGATCCTAGGTATGTCCCCTTTATATAGGGGCTGGAAGGCTAGGATGAGAAAACTGTAGCCACCACGGTATCTTGGTCACCAAATCTCATTTTTCAAAAAAGGAAGAAAATCTTCAACCCAAAATATGAAAATAATATAATTTCCATAATATAAAAGATCTCACACACACAATATGATCTTAGATTCTAAGTAGTCGGAAAAAAGGATTTGGGCCATAAACGGAAGTTATTTCAAAATCAGATCAAGGATCAAAATTATTGCAATATATATCATATAGAAAATATTGCTATCATTTTTCTTCTATAATCAACAACACTTGCGGATGCTTTTCTTATTTATTTAAAAAAAAAACATTTGAGATACTTCACAAATCACACATAAATGGGCAAATTAAACTCCTCTTGAGCCTTTAATTAACCACTCCTCTTCTCCTTCTCTTTCTCCTTGAGTATGTTTTTTATGATCAACAATTTAGCACTTAACATATGTCTATATCAATATAGAGTTACCAAAATTTTACATTAGGTATATATATGATAAAAAAGAATATTAGTTTAAAATAATCTCAACATATTAAATGTATAAAATAATCCAAACTATGACATTGTGCAATACCAAACTTTGAAACTATTTGCACGGGATAAACCCATTTCATCAAAGATAAAAGTTTGCTATTAAAATTGTTGATAGCACACATATTGGTGCATATAAGTATAGTTTTAAATATTTAAATTTATTTTAAATCAACGTGTAAAAAATGTAAAGAAGAAGCTTGTTAATTGGTAAAAATTAAACTAAATACTTAAAACGGCGTCTTAAGTGAGATTAAATAATCTAATGTAGTATCTAAAATAAATGAATTATATGCAAAATATTGTCTATAATACTCATAAGAAAGTCCAAACTAGGGATGGTAACATAGTCTGAATTCGATACAAAGTTGATCATATTTGAGGGAAAATTATCCGATTCAAATCTAACAAAAAATAATATAAATTGACTCTGATCTAATCGGATTTGGAAAAAGGTTCATACGATCTGATTAACATCTTATCTGATAATTTTTTTATAATTTCACTTTTTTTAATGTGAAAAAAATTTAATACCCTAACCCTAAAAAAATCTACATAAGATCCGCATTCTATATGCAATATCCTCTTCTTTGTTGACTAATTTCATCTCTCTTCCCAATCTCCCTCTTGATCTCTCCTCCATGTCGATCAATGTTGTATTTTCTTCCTTTTCATTCCAGCTGCATTGCTATTATCTATCACTTTTCCTCTAAAGTGACTTCGCGTTCTCTTTTCTCAACACCTTTTTACGTTAACATATTAAAACGCTTGATATGAAAAGGCATTTGACATTGAAAAGGTATTTGATATTGTATTTACAAAAACAAGGTTGGAAAGAAAAAATTGTCATTGAATGAAAATATATAATCGGATTATATCAGATTATATCCGAATTTAATCAAATCCAAATTGAATACAAATTTGATTTAGCATCCGATCCGATGTAAGAAGATTTGGATATGATTTTCATCCGACTGTCAATTGAATCGGATTCTTAGTGGCATAATCTAACCTATAATTGTAACGCCCCCAACTCTAGAGCTAGGAGTGTTAGGGTTTTTCTTTAAATCTTGGGACGAAACGGACAGAGTTTCCCCTGAAAACTGACCATTTTCCATGCTCAAAGCCTTACAATAATTTTCCTGCACTGAAAAACAGCAACAAAAGGCTTAACTATAACTCAACGGCCACCCGCCGAAGTTCACAGCTCTACGGGCCACCCGCCCGGAGCACTACAACCAATGCAGTTCAATGTTAAAACAAATTAACAATGAAAACTACAACCCTAGGTACCTTAGATGGTGGCTCACACGGCCATACAGAGCGACTCTAAATGATATGCAATACAGGCACACAAGAACTTAAATTACACACCATTACATCATAATACATTTTGCAGCTCACATACAAGCACATTGCTAAATCCTAGGCCAGTAATGACTTCATCTCGACTTACTTGGGCCGACCTTTGCCTGTTATTTCAAACACCTGGAAAGGGAACAAAATAGATGGGAATGAGCAATTATCGCTCAGTGAATAACCCCCTCCCTTAAACATATATTTTCAATGCAATAATAACTTACGATAGTTGTTCGTAATTCCTTTTCTTTGAAGAACTCACCTATCGTTGAAGAAATAGCATTTGCACCAACAGCTTAAACTTGAGAATAGCTATATTCAATGAACTTACCATAAGTCATTCATATGAACTCATAAATTTAATGAAAACAAATGGGGTTTAACCCATAAACACTACTTGTTGGGATTTCTATTACAAAAAGCTCATCCATCGCATAAAACTTTATACGTGATGCTCCGTACATCGGTAAAACTAATTTCAGTTCATATAATTTAAGTAGTGCATAATCATTAAGAGTCATTAAAGATTCCGTTAGATAATGGGCTATATGAACCCAGCAATTATGCTAAAACCATCATTGTGCCCAATGCAATGTAATCACTAAACTAATGATTTCACTACACTATACAGTAACAAGTTATATACAGGAATAAATTTCCTAACTAAAACACGGAACGATCACCATAAGGTGAAGCATATAACTATGTTGTTTGATTAGTAAACAACAATATGAGATTTAAACTGCATGTGCTTGTTTCTTAAAGTATAATGTTACAAACCATCATGTGAGCTGAGAGTCTCCTCTGACCCTGTTTCTCTACCAGTTGACAGGGTTTGAAACGTATGACTTTAACCCTACGACCCATTGGCGAGACTATAGGATTTATGGACTTCAAATCTTCTACCTATGGGTCGAACTATAAAACATTAGACTTGAGTAAACTATGAAACATTGAACTTTGAATCATCTGCCAGCTGGCTGAGCTATGAACATTGAACTTTAGATCTTCTGCCTGTTGGCAGACTTATGAACTGTGAATTTTAGAACTTCTGCCTATTGGCAGAACTATGAAACACTAAACTCTGAAACCTCTGTCTAGTTATGAACTTTGAACTTTGAACCTTCGGCCTATTGGCAGAACTCCGAACACTGAACTCTAAAGCCTCTGCCGACTGGCAGAGTAATGAACACTGAACTTTAAACACTGAAGTGAAGTTCTATGTAAACTTTAGAAAAGGGTACTGGGTGGGTGACGCTAAGAATCCAATTGATGCAATGTAACCCATGCTTATTACTTAATTTCTTTTCAGAAAGTTCCCTAGATTTATCGACAAGTCACCTGACTCGTTCGGTTAATCAATCTGATGACTCAGGGTTATTTCGTTACCAATGACTTGTCAATTAAAACAGGCGACCGATAAAGCATCTAGAAGCGCTTAGGAAACAGGTATATAAGCATTCATAGCTATATCATTTATATGCAATCACTATAAACGATGAATACATGTAATCGATGGAATATATATAATCGCTAAACTTTATCTAGTCGATAACTTTATATAATCGATAAGCCATATATACATAATAAACCACGTATAAATCAATAAACTTTAGATAATCAATAAACCACATATAAATCGATAAACTTTATATAAATTCAATAAACTTCACATAATCGATAATCGACATATAATCGATAAACTATATATATATATATGCAAACGATAAACTTTATAATCGATAAACTCTATATAATCGATAAACTATATAATCGATAAACTATATATATAAACGACAAACTTTATAATCAATAAACTCTATACAATCGCTAAACTTCATATAAATCGGTAAACCACTCAACTTTATATAAATCGCTAAATCACTAAACTTCATATAAGTCGATAAACGCTATATAATCGAATAACACTCATATAACCGATTATAATTCGATAAACTATATATAATCGAATAAATTTCATATAATCGATAAACTATATATATATAATCGATAAACTTTTGTTCAGTACGATCAAGCTGTATATATACTAGGCATCGTTCAGTTTACGTTACAGTTTCTTCACGTCACTAATAATCAGTTCCAATTCAACCTGAATAAACTATAATCGATAAACTTTCATCGAAATTAACAACAACTAGGAGGAAGAGGAAACCCAACTCGAATCCAAGCTAAAGGATCCATTTAGGGTTTGGTTTGGGTTGGCTCGATGCGGGCTCGGTCCCCCCCCCTTTTGCTGTCTCGCTGCCTCTGTCTCTGCCGTCTCTACCTGCTGCCGCATCGCCGGTGTTCATCGAGCCATGGAGGTGACACCGAGACCCACGACGACCTCCCTCCCTGACCCTCTTTCTCTTCCCCTGCGTCTGCCTCTGTCTCTCTTTGGCCGAATTGGGCGTCGACCAGCGAGGGAAACGGCCAGGCGTGCGTCGGCCGGCTGCCGACGACACCGCCGGGGCCACCCTCACCCTCTCCGGCATGTGTGTGGGGGTGTGGCACGGGGCATGGGTTGAAGACCACCCCCCCTCTCTCGATGCTTCTCTGCCCAAAGAGAAGGGGCTTTGGCCCCTTTTAATTTCTTTTTCTTTTTCCTTTTCCTTTTCATTTTGTTCTTACTGCTAACTGATAATAACACCAACCCACTGTACCATAAATCCAATTTTCCTATCTCCAAGCCTTAAACTGTAACCATTAATATAATCATCGGTCGATTAAGGTTCGATTCAATAAATTGCAGGATGATTCCCAATGTTCGACGTTCTAGTCGTATTCGGGAATCTGCTCAATGTAGTACCCGATAATAATCCTTAATACCAATAAAACTAATAATAATGAGAATACTAATATTCCTTTCAATATAATTAGCACTCGGGCAGATTAAATGGATATTATTACAATTTATAACGATATAAATTTACTTAATGAAGGGGATATAATCCCGGGTGTTACAATAATAGAATGGGTATGTGCATCGCCAACATTTGAAAAGTTTCTAATATACTTTGTGGAAATTCTATAGTTTAAATTACTTTGCACATTTCCTTGATTATTCGACTTATTTTAAACCAATCTTTAAAAAAACAAAATTGACATTAGTGATTCATGTGGATGTAACACATTACCATTGGCCTCAGAGTACTTTAAAATGTATTAATCTTGGATTTACGTACCTTATTAAAGAAAGGAATGAAGGAGCAATACGATTCAGGTGTGCAAAAGGGTGACAGCTCTCCTTGTTGCCCCCTAAAGTATGATTAAAATAAAATTTAAATAATTTACTGCAACCACCTGTCAACTACAGCATTAAAGATATGCCTTTTTAATAATTTTGAAGAATCATTCTTCGAAAATTTATAATTAAACATGTTTGATTTGACGTACTCTTAATAGATGATTGTAACCTTACCTTTTTTTTAAAAAAAAAAAAATCTGACTTTAATTTTGTTAAATACTAAGAGAACCCTCTCCGCCCCCCAAAAAAATAAAAATCAAAATAAAGAATCCCTTTGATGACTTACTTTTCTCTAGTTATGTCTTTTGCTATGTTTCATTATATATTATGATAGTAGCATGACTGTAACAGAGGTGGCCCACGTTCTAGAAGCAGTAACGGGAGTTTATGTGACGAGTATGAATCTTTTATTACCATTTTTAGATTTTCTAGTACACCGTGGATGATTTTCTTTCCTTCACATTAGACACTTATTGTCGTAAGGGCTCTATTATGTTTGTTGTTTAAGTAATAAGATAGAAACTTACATTCCTACAACATAAAATAGTCGCTTAGATAAAATAAAAGTCAAGAAAAAGTCACACGTGATCATTTAATGACTAATAGCCTGTGTTTTGTTTTGTTTTTTTTAATAAACGAATTCTTAATTTCAACAATATTTTAAACATTTTAAATATTTCAAAAAAAAATCCATATTTGCAAATCCTTATGGAAACTTGTACATATTTCTAAATATGTATCTTATTTTCTGTTCATATAGAAAGCTGATCTCATCTAGGGGTATTTGGCAAATAACTTTTTAGTTTTTTTTTTAGGGGCTAAAAATAGCTTTTTGGAACAAAATTAATGGCTTAATGTAGTAGAAAAACTAATGTGCAAGTTATTTTATTTTGTGAAATAGCTTTTTGGGTTCAAAAAATTAATTTGAAAAAGCTAATTCTATTAGCTTTTTTGAAAGTTAGTTTTTTATCTCACAACTTTATCAGAAACAGTTAATCTAACCACCTAGGCTTTTTAAAAACAGCTAATACAAACAACTAATTAATTCAAACAACTAACAATTAACAGTTAATATAAACAACTAACAACTGTTTTCCAAACAAAATCTTAGTAAAAATCCCTTTAGGTCTACCAATTTAATTATGCACATTCTTACTATTTTTTCTACAAACTTTCTTTCCACAAATTTCTAGCTAAGCAAAACAAAGTGTACATATTCTTGTAGCCCCTCCCCCAAAAAAATATCATTGTAAACTGAAGTTACAGGAACACTGTATATATCCAACATACAATAGTTATGCGTTTCTATTATATTGTTGAATGAGTTTAAGGTTAAAAATCCTTCATAATTCATTTTTTCAATTAAAATCTTGCAATTTTCTCATTATGTAAATACATATATACATATATATATATTCTTCGATAGAATTCATTATGTAAACATAAATACAGTATGTTACTTGGTGGTTTTTTAATCAACTTTTAATCCACAAAAAAAATTTAAATTTGTATAAAGATATCTAAACTTTCTAGTTTCTACCTGGCCACCCTGATTAATCTACTACCCATACATTAATAGCCCCATGTCCCACAAAATATTTGCAGTTGTATTCATTTAGATCATGAATAAAGATGTGCATAGTTTTACCCTCAAATATAAAATCCCGACTTCGCCTCGATCTCATCTCTCCCAACCCCCCCTTTTCCCAAACTAAAAAGACTCACACTTTGCTTGTGCTTCCTGCCCATCAACTCTTACACATATCACTTATGATGAGCTAAAACTTTGGCACCTCAAAATCCATGCCAATTTTATCAACCATAATCCTCAGATCATAAACCCAAAAAAGAAAGCAAAAAATAAATAAAATAAAATAAAGAACCTCTGTTCTCAAGTTCATTCTTTAGTTTAGAGCATGTATATATGTGCCCAAATTTGGCTTTGAATCCCACCCACATATACAAACATATTCCCCCTTTAATTCTATTGCCATTTGCAACACCTCATCGTTGTCTCTCCAGATTCTGTCTCATCGCCATGGGAGTGCAGGAAACGAGTTCAGGGAATCGGACAGGGGATACCGACTTGACTCAGGCCGATTTCGACACCAACATGGTCATAATCCTGGCTGCGCTGCTGTGCGCTTTGATATGCGCGCTGGGGTTGAACTCCATGGTACGCTGCTTTTTGAGGTGCACCAGAAGGCTGGGGATTGAGACGGCGGAGCAGGCGGCGGCGCGTGTCGCGGCCACCGGGCTGAAGAAGAGCGCGTTGAGGAAGATTCCCGTGGTGGTTTACGGGTCAGAGAATGAGGGGTCGGGGTCGGGTTCGGAGTGCCCGATTTGTCTGGGGGAGTTTGTGGATGGGGACAAGGTTCGGGTTTTGCCCAATTGTAATCACGGGTTCCATGTCAGATGCATCGACACGTGGCTTGGGGGCCACTCGTCCTGCCCCATCTGCCGCCACTCCTTGCTCGAGCCCGTTGGCTCAGCCGTGAGGGGTGGCGGGGGTGCAGCGGCGCCACCGCATCTCGGTGGCGAAAGTGGTGGTGCTGGAGGAGGACAAGAGCACGTGGTGGTTGAGGTGAATGCGGAAGCGTAATTGTAATAAGAACTCGAGCCAAGAGTCAATGGGCTAGTTATAAGTGGTGGGGTTTGAACCCGTACTTTTATTTAAAAAGCAAGTACTTAATCACTTGTACACGATATTGTTTTAATCATCACTTGGCTCGTATTTTTCCACAGAAAAATAATCACTTGTATAAGATATTGTTTTAATCCTGAATTGGCTCGTATTTTTCCAAAGAAAAAAAGAAATGGAAAATTTGAGCCGACCTATGAAGAGGGTGAGCCATTAAAGAGTTAGTAGATGAGATGTCCATTCAGGAGTTATTACATTTCATAAGGAAAATATATTACAAGAATTCTTCTTCTCGATTTCCATATATATGTATTATGCAATCCCCTCAATCCTCCCCACTTGCTTTGTTTTTTTGGGTTTAGTGGGAGTGAACAAGGTGGGTGAACATAGAATGCAAGCTGAGATTAATTTTAATTAGTTTTATATTTTTATGGAGTTTTGGGTCGCTCTAGTTGATGTATTTTTTATGAGTTAGCCTTGTAATCACATGTGAATAAGAGCATTCTCAGCCTGAGTTTCAAAAATTGAAACTATAATTTATCATATTAGCAAAAGTTTCACTTTTCTGAAACTTACATTCTGTTATTTTTTTCAATCAATGAAACTCATTCCTAGATAATTAAATTAAATATTTGTCATGGAGTCCACCTCATATACACAATCTATTGTTTTAATCAATTAAATAATATTTTTAAGGAAAAAGAAAAAGAAAAAACAAAAAAATTCACAAAGAGACAAAAAAACAATGGAATGAGGGAAGGAATGCTACCTCATTCCGCCTCGCATGCCTCCTCACGTGTTCATGTGGCTGCAAATATTGAGTTTCATTTTTTTGAAAATACTAGGCCCACCATTGGAACTCATTCCAGTGGCTGGGGATGGCCTAAGAAGCATAGAGTGTTGTTATGGATATTCGTAATTTTTCTTATAAATTTGTAATGATTTTGGGATACAGTAACTATGGTAAAATTTCATACTTGGTACGGTTATGGGTTAATTTACATTTTGAAAATTTGTCAAAAATATAAATAAGCAAAATACTTGGTTTAGTTGGAACTAATTAATCATTCTAAAAAAATTAAAAAATGTAAGTAAAATATTGAAATATAATGACCTGAAAAAGGGGAAAAATTCAATTCCATTTACTAAATATTTAATTTGAACCAATAATATGTAAAAAAAAAGATTATGAAAGAATTACATAAATATTTGTTTTATTTTTAAAATATAACAAAAAGTTTCTTTTTTCTTGGATTGAAATGAAAATTCTACTTAAATATATTTTAATTTTTACATTCAAAATTAACATTAGTAATGAGCTTTTAATGCATTAAATTTAAAATTTAATATATTAATTACTTAATTGTCAAATAACTTAATTGTGTAACAACAATATCAACAACTTAATTGCATAAGAGAACTAATAAAAATTTGACACTTGTTATTCCACAGCAACTTATTCAGTTTTGTCTATATCAATCGCTCAATAAATTACATTAGCAATATTTTCAAATTAAAAGTTCAATTTAAATAAAGGGTGTTGATGTTATGTGTTTTGTTGCTAGACACTTCTTAAGTATCTTATTTTAGCCTAAATTAGTATATCACATGGTTTAACATATCCAAGTTTTCAATAATTATGGTTAGTTAACAACTAGTATGAACTTTTAGTATTTGTTGACCACACTGATAAATACAAATGATACCCTAATCGGATCAACTTTGTCTGTGAAGGTGTATGATATGTTTAATTTTATTATGATTGTGAAAAAAAATATGGCAAAAGGGTGATTTTATACAAGTTGTAAATGATGATACTCTTCTACTATTCAATTATACTATCTTTTTTTTAATTTAACACATAATAATATAATTTTTAAACCCAAAAAAAGTATCTTGTAGTAAATTGTACATCATTACACACTCATGTTAGCCATCTTAGACCTTCACAAAATACTTCTTATGCTTTTATGATATCTTTATACAAAACAATCTCACCTAAGAATGACATACATAAATTAAATAAACAATTAGATATTTAACATTACAATCTGAAGCTATTAACTAGCTAGGTGGAAATATGAGTTTCCTGAATCCAAAAAATATAATAAAATAGAGGGAAAAATACTGGAATATCATGTATAGGCCAAATAAAAAAAGAATATAATGCCAAGTGTGCCTACCAGATGAAGGCCCCCCATGACAACCTCACTATGCGAACACCAGCTCGTAAGAGATTCAAACGTAATTAATGAAAATAAATTTGTAAATAAGTCAATTAAATATTAGAAATTTTTTAATTATTAAAAAGTTATATAGTATAATTTTTAGATATGTATGTATAATTATTGATCTTTAATGTATGAATTATGAAAAAATTATTTCATGAAAATAAATTATGTGTATAACTAATATTTATGATATTAACACCAATAAACAAATTATATTTTAACATTACAGAAAAAAATTTATTTTCCTACAATTATCATTTTGGATAATAAAAAAATATTGAAATAACATAATTAATGAAAGCAAACCTTTAAATAAGTCAATTAAATATCAATAAGATAGATTCAACCCAACAAATATGTAGAACTAAATATGTTCTGCACTTGAGGTGACTTTTTGGTATTAACATTGATTTCACCTCTCTATAAGCAAATTTTAAAAAATAAAAATTTTTCTCAACAAAATTGAATAGAACCCTAAAAATAAAATCCAATTTGAATTGAACATTTTGGAAGTAAATTTAATCTAATATTTAATTGTACGATGATAGCAACCAAGTTGTCATGGATTAACTTATGAGTAAAATAATTAAAATACTTTCGTTACCTATAATTTGACTATTTTCATGCATGATTCACGTCAAAACTCAAATATAAATGCAATTGTTGTATTATAATTTTAAAACATGTTGAATTATTTTCTCTATGATGACATATATGCTTCATGTGAAAACTCAAATATTTATTCATGTCGTTAAATTCTATTTTTATGTTTATACAAATATTATATTCATAAAAAGCTGTAAGATTTTTTATATTGGTAGTATATAAAAAATATATACATATTTCTACATAAATATGAAAATAAAATAGGTAATAAGTTAAATGTTATAAAAAATATAGAAGGAGATGTAAGAAAATATAAGAAAATGTAAGAAGACGTAAAAAGATGTAAAAAGCTGTAATGAGTTGTAAGTTATAAGCTAAATCTTCTCAATTGCAGAAAAAAAAAAAAACAAGGCCTTTATGAGCTACATGATTTCATCTATATTTACTTTTGTGCTTTTTCTATTTTTTTGGGTTTTTTTTGGGGGGGCGGGGGGCGGGATTGCAATGTGCATCTCTCAAAGTTATCGCCGTTACTTGATTGGTTGGTAAGGGTTGAGCATCAAATTGTTGTTGCCGTAGCTTCCCAGTCTTGACACGCCATCATAAAGATCATTTTTCCAACTAATGCATAAAATATTACTACTTACAGAAAGTGTTTCAGTTAGCACTATTTTTTATACGGATTCATTTATAGGAGATTTATATTAAAGAAAATTGTAAAAAATCACATCACCAGATTGTTTTTTAATTGAAACACACAAAGGTAAACATTGGAGGCCTCATGGACTAAGTATACATAAATGATAGAAAAAGTACAAGAAACCCGCAACAATCCAGGGTTTTGTTCGGCAATAGAGATTAAAGTAGATATTAGTAGTTTGTAGTTGTCAAAATATTATGGATCACTACTTAAAAGTGTTCAGCAAAGTAGTGAATGAGGTGGTGATTAGAGGTTTATGTAGCGTTTTTCAAAAGTTAATGAAAGTAACTCTTAAGAACTTCTACTTAATGGTTGCATTGCAAATTACAAAATTCTTCTTTTTATTTCCTAAAAATCTTTATTTATTGTATCCTTTTTAGTCATTTTACATAATTATATTAGTTCAACAATTATATTTACCAAACGCATTTATTTTAAATCACTAGTTGAACAGGTAATCACTAAGCACCAATGAGTCATAGCTAATCACTATTAAAACCACCAACAGCTAGTAAAACAACTAATTATTATTAAAATAGCTTATTTTACTAAACATGCCCTAGATCCAAGGTTTGATTGCATCCCCTCAGGCACAAACACACTCCTATAAGTGTATAACCACGAGAATGTGAGCAACAACAAATTAAACAAGATTCGAACCCGCGTGCTTCTTAAGTGGAGCAAAGATGCTTCTGCCATTTGAGTTAGATGTTCTCGGCAAATACATCATCACTAGGTATGGTCGTTGTGTAAGAAGGCGTGAGTTGAAGTTTCGGGAATTTATTAGTTTATACCTCACTTAGGGTCCGTTCTTTTCGTGAATAAAGTAGGTGGATAAAAAGATAAAGTAGATTAAAGTAGGTTGAGATGGTTTGAAGTTAGTATTTTTTTTTAAGATGGGTTGAAATAAGTTGAAGTTGATTAATGTAGAATGAAGTGGGTTAAAGTTAGTACACCTTTATGTGGTGGGTTGAAGTGCATTAAAATCATGAGAATGTAATTAATGTGTAATAATTTATGAAGTTATCAAAATTTTATGGAATATTTATTTATTATTTATTATTTATTATTTTTTATTTTTATTTTTTATTTATTATTTTTTATTTTTTATTTTTTATTTTTAAAATTTTTAATTTCTTAATTTTTAATTTTTAATTTTTAATTTTTTAATTTTTTAATTTTTTGTTTTTATTTTTTTATTTTTGATTTTTGATTTTTGAATTTTTATTTTTTGATTTTTGAATTTTTATTTTCGGATTTTTGATTTTTATTTTTTAATTTTTGATTTTTGATATTTTTTTTTATTTTTGATTTTTTATTCATTATTTAGTATTTTCTTGTATTTTTATATTTTATAATTTTTATTTTGTTATTTTTATTTTATTTTAATTTTATTTCTTATTTTCTATTTTCTATTTTTTATTTTTTATTTTTTATTTTTTTGGAATTTTCTGTAGCTTTTGTTTGGAATAAAACTAAAAAGGTGAATAATTAAAAAATAAATACAAAAAATTTAAAACAAATACAAAATTAAAAAAAAATGAAAAATAAAAAATAAAAAATAAAAAATTTGAAATTTAAAATTAAAAAAATACAAAAATACAAAAAATTATATACAAAAAATATAAAATAAAATTAAAAATTAAAATTAAAAATTAAAAAATTAAAAATAAAAATAAAAATAAAAAATAGAAAATAGAAAATTAAAAACTAAAAATTAAAAAATTAAAAAGTAAGAAATAAAAAATAGAAAATAAAAAAATAGAAAATAAAAAAATAAAAATAAAAAAATAGAAAATAAAAAAGACAAAAAGAAAAAAATAAAATGCAAAAATACAAAAAACACAAAAAATAAAAAATAAAATAAAATAA
>JACYFF010031952.1:15660093-15687942 GCA_017589665.1 Selenicereus undatus | reverse complement strand
GTAAACTTGAAATAATCAATATATTTTCAATAAAACTTGAATGATCGATAAACTTTCCATAAACTTGCAATAACCAATATATTTTCAATAAACCTTGAATGGTCGATAAACTTTTCATAAACTTGCAATAATCAATATATTTTCAATAAACCTTCAATGATCGATAAACTTTCCATAAACTTGCAATAACCAATATATTTTTAATAAACCTTGAATGGTTGATAAACTTTCCATAAACTTGCAATAATCAATATATTTTCAATAAACCTTGAATGGTCGATAAACTTTCCATAAACTTACAATAATCAATATTTTTTCAATAAACCTTCAATGATCAATAAACTTTTCATAAACTTGCAATAATCAATATATTTTCAATAAACCTTCAATGATCGATAAACTTTCCATAAATTTGCAATAATCAATATATTTCAATAAACTTTCAATGATCGATAAACTTTCCATAAATTTGGAATAATCAATCTATTTTCAGTAAACCTTCAATGATCAATAAACTTTTCATAAACTTGCAATAATCAATATATTTTCAATAAACCTTCAATGATCAATAAACTTTCCATAGACTTGCAATAATCAATATATTTTCAATAAACGTTCAATGATCGATAAACTTTCCATAAACTTTCAATAATCAATATATTTTCAATAAACCTTCAATGATCGATAAATTTTATTCCTCCAATCACTGATAATCAGGTCGTATTCTGAATGAACTATAATCAATAATCAATAAATTTCATTGAAATTAACAATAAATAGGGGGAAGAGGAAGCCCACCTCGTTCCAAACTAAAGGACCCAACTCCTGTGCTAATTGGACATATTAAGGTTAGACGCAAAGCCTTGCTTGCTCTGCTGGTCGCTGGGATTGAGGGGGAAATCACGGTAGGGGTCACCGGTTCCAAAGCCTTGTCGCGCCCCTTCCTCCTCCCCCCCTCAAAGAAGGGGCTTCGGCCCCTTAAATAATAATAATTTGTTTTCTTTTTCCTTTTTTTCTTTTGTTTTGGATAATTACCTCATCACGTCATAATTAATACGAGCTTTTTCACTTGTTACATCATCAATAATACGAGCTTATCCACTTATCACATCATAATTAATACGAGCTTATCCACTCATCACATCATAATTAATACGAGCTTATCCACTTGTCACATCATAATTAATACGAGTTTATTCACTTGTCACATCATAATTAATTCCCAATGTTCGATTCAATAAGTTACAGGACTAGTTCTAAGGTTCGCCAATCCAGTTATATTCGGGAGGTTGCTCGATGCAGTGCCCGATATAATCCTAAAATAGAAAAAATATTCTTTTCAATAAAAACAGCACTTAAGTAGGCATGTCAATGTGATTTCAATTTTTTTAACAATATAAAATGGCAGAATAAGGGGATAAAATTTCGAGTGTTACACCTTTAAACTGCATCTAAATCTTCTCAAGTACACATACTTCATTCAAAAATCCACCTTAATCATGCATGATGATTATGTCCAACTCAAACTTACATCCAACCATCGCAATAATTTAAAAAAAAATCACTCACAACCCTTAAATTCATTTGTATACCAAATATCAAAACACTAAACCAAAGAAGACAAGGTTCATCATCAAGCTTGTATGATCAAGTATAGTTCCAACTCTTAGATGCTTCCATACTTAAACAACTCAATAAAACATCAAACTAAAACTTGTTTATACCAAGATAACATGATCCATAATCAAATTCAACATAAAAACCCAAAATTAAACATGATTAAGTTAAGATTTACCTCACTTTAAGCTTGAATGCAAGACAATGGAGGTAGTGTTTGATAGTGGTAGGAGTTCGGGATGATGGCTAGAGGTGTTGGGGGTGGGGACTGGTGGGTGGTGGTGGATGGAAGTGGCGGAAACCACCAAAAAACAGCAACAATAGGGGCTAAAACCAAGGCTGCGTAGTCGTAGCTTGGGGAAGAAAAGAGGAAGAAGAAGAAGACTTTATGTTTTGATTGCTTACTTGAAGATTTTTGCCTTATCTAAGCATGTGGTTGATATTTATGCCGTTAAAATATCTTCTTGCTAATTAAAATTAGCCGCAAATAATGGTGATAAACTTAATTTAATTACACCAAAATTTTCGGGTCATAATTTGAGTCGAAGGTGAATTGGCCCGCAAATCGGGCCTAAATAAATTGAGCCAAACTTAATGAATTTAGGCCCAAATTTTTGCATGGTTAACAATTAAATTTTTTTTATATTATGAGAAATAATTTATCACCTAATCATATTTACCGGGGCCTAATATCAATTCACCTGAAATTGTTATGGTAAATGAAACTCCAATTGTAAAATGGTCCCGAAATAAATTCTCCCAACCGGGGTGATTAAATGAGATAAATAAATGTGAAAAATTAATAACATGGCTTAAATTAAATAAATAAATATGATTTGTGGTCTAGCTATTACAACCTTCTCCCCTTAAAGAGTTTCGTCATCGAAACTTATGAGCTTTGACAAAACATGCAAGTTCATCTCAAATAGATATGTGTACTTAGCTTGCATCTCATACTCAATTTTCCCAAGTGGCTTCTGAGGAGGTATGATTTGCCCAATGTACTTTGACTAAAGGTATATGCTTCATGCGTAGATGCTTAATCCTATGATCTAGTATCTGGACTAGGTGCTCTTCAAACACTAGACCCTCATTGATTGCAATGGGTTTGGTTAAGAGTGCGTGGTCAGGATCTGAAATGTATTGCCTGTGTTGTGAGGTAAGGAGCACGTTGCACACATGTTTGAGTTATATAAGTAGATCTAGCCGACAAACTATGGGATTCAATCTTTCAATAAACTTGTATGGTCTAATAGATCTTGGCCTCAATTTTGTTCGCAGTTCAACCTTACCCTTAGTTGGCGAAACTTTATGAAAAACCTTATCACCTACCTTAAACTCCAAGGATCTCCTTCTTTTATCAAGATAGCTTTTCTGTCGGTTCCAATGGTTTGTTTTTAAGAGTGTTCTGATGTCTGTCACTTCATTGAGTGTTGAAGAAGATCTTCATGACCCAAAAGATCACTTGGTTGTCTATGTCTGTGTCATTTTACCCTGATGTTTCATGTGAATTTCTCTGCTACTACTTTCATAACATTGACTATTGGGAGCTCCATGCTTTCTTCAAATATGAATGTTGGTCCTAAGTCGTAAAGTACTATGGGCTCCACCTTAAAAGAGTTGGATCCATTGATATTTTTAGATCCTTGCCCATATGACACCAATGGAACATTCAAGTTCTCAAGCCCTCTCCAGAGGTTCAACTGAGTAATGGCTACAATGTTGAGGGTATGTCGTGCCTTCCTTGTTAGTGCATCTGCCACAACATTTGTCTTTCCTGGGTGATATTGGATCTACAAGTCGTAACTTTTAAGCAATTCTAGTGAACAACTTTGTCTCATGCTAAGCTTCTTCTGAGTGAAAATGTACTTTAAGCGTTGATGATCAATATAGATCTTACAGGGTACACCATATAAGTAAGGTCTCTAAAATTTTAGCGCAATGACCACAGTAGCTAATTGCAGCTCATGAGTATGGTGATTTCTCTCATAAGGATTAAACTGGTGGAAGGTATAAACTACCACTTTATCTTCTTAATCGCTTGTAGCTTTCTTCAACAAATCATTCAGGGAAGATGATCTTTGACAAATCCTTCCCAAACTCGATAATACCCTGCTAAACCAGAACATTTTTTGATCTCAATGACATTGGTGAGCCTTGGGCACTTTGTAACTGCTTTCACCTTTAGCAAATCGACCTTAGTCCTTTCCTTTGAAACCAAATATCCCAAAAATACCACTTCTTCTAACCAGAACTTACGCTTCTTGTATTTGCTATGTAATTGATGTTCGCTCAAGGTCTGTAACACCATTCTCAAATGGGTAATGTGCTCATTTCTGTCTTTGGAGTAAATCAAGACATTGTCTATGAATACCACCTCAAACTTGCTCAAATAGGGTCTGAAAACTCTAATCATAAGATCCATAAAGGCCGTGGGGGCATTGGTCAAGCCAAAAGACATCACAATGAATTCATAGTGACCAAATTTAGTCCTGAGTGCAATTTTGAGAATGTCTTAAGTGTAATCCTAAGTTGATGGTATCCAAGTCTCAAGTAAATCTTGGAAAATACTCATACTCTTTACATTCGATGAAATGAACCATCTATTCAGAACAATGGATATTTGTTCTTGATGGTAATCGTGTTCAGCTCTTTGTAATTGACACCTAACCTCGAGGTTCCATCATTCTTCTTTACAAATAGAACTAGAGCACCCCTTGGTGACACACTTGGCCTAGTAAATCCCTTCTGTAATAGCTCATCCAACTGAATCTTCAATTTTCTAAGCTCTATTGGAGCTATATGATATGAGGCTTTAGAGATACATTGGGCATCAGGGATTAATTCAATCTCAAAAATCAATTTCTCTTTACGGGGTAGTCCTAGTGACTCTTAGGAAAACATCTCTAAATTCACAAAGTACAGGTATATCTTCTGCTCCTTCTTCTTGTGGTTGATTGTTAATAACATAATACCAATACCCAATATATCCTTGACATAAGAGCTCACTTGCTTTTAGAACATAATTTAAAGGACAAGGTATTTCCTTTCTTTTCCCATAAAACATATTTCTCCCCCTTTTTCATCCCTTGAGATGGCCTTAAGGTCCTCACAATCTATCTTGAGCCCATAAGTATATAACCAGCTCATTTTCAGAATAATATCAAAATCTGATCAATTGAATTAAAACTCCAGGGAATACTAGCCCACCAATAGTAATTGGAATAACCTCATAAGAGATAGGACACTAAACTCTAGAGTGATTGGATAACTCAATTCTATAATTGGTTTCTATCTCCTTATTTTCAAGGCTCAGTTGCATGGCATATCGAGTGGATATAAATGAATGAGTGAAAATTGAATCAACTAATACACAAAAGGGCTTTGAAATTAAAAAGAGATCGAGTTTCAGTAACTACCGTACAAGAGGTGGCAGTTTCCTTCTTACTCAGCACTTACGCCCTTCACACCGTTGTAGGCCTTTAAGGTGGGAGCCCTTATCTATAGCCTTCAATCTTCGCAAGAAGGCAACAATGAGGTACTCTAGGCTACCACACCACATGCATTTGTTAGTTCCCACTCGACACTCATGATTAGTGTAGTTAGTTCTTCCACATTTCCCATAGGACTCTATTAAGCTTGCTGGGTGACTCTTGGGAGGTACGAGAGCAGACTTCTTCCAGTTTACAATCTTGCTCAGAGCTCCTTGCTCAATCCACTTCCTCTTCTGATTAATCGGGTTCAAGGCCCTCAACTCAGTCTTCACTTGTTCCACATCAGCTTCTTGTTTATATACCTCTTGATAGGGAAGAATAAGTTGGCCAGCTTGCTGGTTGCGAATATGGAAAGCCAATCCCTCTTCAACTCTCCTCACCTTCAGTCTTTCAGGTGACACAAACTCCAGAACAATCTAGGATAGTTATGTAAATTTTCTAGCATACTGCATGACAGTCCTACTACCACTCATCTTCAGTTCTTCCAGAAATCTACTCTAAGTGAAATTAGGCCCTAAGAGCCTATCCTTAACAGTATTCCACGAAAAGTCTAATTTCTCAGTCAGGAAATGCTCCAATGTTCACCTTTTTATCATCTGGAACCTCCACTGTTTTAAAAATAGTTTCTATCCCTCTAATCCATGCTTCTAGCTCCATTGGGTCAAACTTTTCATCATATACTTTAGGGTTGCATCACCCACCCTATCTGCTAATCTATTGACTTTATGAGGAATTTCAGAAGCTGTTGCGGCTGTTTGCTTCATAAGCTCAAACACCAAGGTCTGTTAATAGTTAGAGTTTCCGTATTGCTAACCAACTCAGGGGGAATTAAGGTAATTCCAGTAAGGGTTATTGGCACATTATACAAAACTTGATCACCTAACCCTTGAACACGATATGAATTTTCTTCTATGTGGGTTTTTGCATTGTTTTACACATATTCTAATATTCTAACGACCCATTCAGTTGAGTAATTCAGTCAACTGACTACAACCAACATATAAGATACACAAACACAACAGATACAACTAGCATGGCCCAAGTGTTATTAAAATATAACACAAAGCTTCACTATATCATTGCCATAATTGCTCGCGTACATACATCTACATGGTTCCACAAAGAGTATCATATCTAACTGACCACCCAAGGTCAATCTTTACACCTACCTCATAATTATAACACTACTTAGCCCCAATAAACTAAGTCCGCCACATGCCCGAAAGTAGGCAGACTGGTCAACACAATCGGAAAGACCTGTCTAACTATGGCCCTGTTTGGTAAACAGCTATTAGCTGTTAACTATTTGTATTAGTTGCTAGCTTTTAACTGTTTGAATTAGCTATTTGAATTAACTGTTTGTAGAAAAACTGTTTGGTGAAATTAACTGTTTCTAATAAAATTGTGAGACAAAAAACCAATTCCTCAAAAAGCTAACTAAATTAGCCTTTTCAAATTAACTTTTTGGACCCAAAAAGCTATTCTACTAAACACTTAAATTAGCTTATTCACAATATCAAACAGCTAATTTTTATTTTTTTAAAAAAACGCTCTTCCATATTCCATCAAGGAAGATCAAACATGGCTCTGATATCAAAAACTGTAACGCCTCCAAATTAAACATGTTCTACTGTTTGCAATCACTATTATAATTCCCTCAATTTCAACAGATAAACCTAATGATCGGGGTGTTACCACCGTCCAAAAGGACAAGACTTGAAACATGAGTACTAGAAATAACATAGTTTGACATAGCTACAACTATACACACTCATACATGATAAAATCATATATAGTCAACTGTTAACCATTATAAGGTTTATACACCAAAGTAAAACAATTCACCATATAATCCACACCTCCATCCAACGAAGATTTCAAAATATAACTTCAAAATATGCATGTACTATGTCACTATTGATCCATCCAGATTCTCTTACTCAACTTATTTTCTTCAATTGGTTTGCTAGTATGAAGGCGATTAACTGAGCATTTGCTTAAAACAAAACATGAAAAATATTTCAAACTGTGAGCCGAAACTCAGTACATGCATTCCTGTATTGATAAAAAAATCTCTACTTAAATTGATTGGGCGCCCGCTTTGTAATTCATTTTAAGTTAAAACAGTGAATGAGATGAATGTAAATTGCAATTGCTAGTTATTATCTGATAGTGAACCCCTTAATACTGTTACGATCTATGGATAGATGTACACCTACCAAGTCGACTGGGGGCCCTGGCCTGAAGCCGCGCAGGTAACTGAAGGGCAATGCCTGTAACTAATAACTGATGGGGTCACTAATTATTTTGATAAATACGCGCTAATTTCTAAATATACAGGTAATGAACGTACCTGAACTCTTTAAAATGCAATCTCACTTGATAATACTTATGCACAATGGGAAGCGATAGACTAGGTTCGGTTTCTACTTAAGAAATGTAGGGCGGTTAGTAAATAACTTTCACTCTCATAATTTGTAACTTTATAGAAATTGATTAATAAAAAGAGAATCCACAATTCAAACAATTCAACATAAGATAAGTTATGCTAAAATGATTTTGAAAAATAAATTAGGATCATTGAACTCGAAGTAAAACAAATTGAGGCAAAATAAACCAAAATGAAATAATTGAGGTGATAATGGAAGTATTTCAATGGATACAAATCGAATATGGGTTTTTGATGTTTCTGAAATGAATAATAGAAGGTTTAATAACAAGAGGGGTGTTTTAAGGTCCAGGAAAGCTCATATAACCTTAGCTTGTGTCATTACCCTCTTTACTTTTCCAATTTCATTTTTATGCCCATTTAACTCGGTTTTCCAATCCAAGTAAGCTTTCATACAAAATGAAAATTGTCGAACTCACTAAACTTTGTAATTTTTTTATAATATCCATAATTATGTAGAAACTCTGATAATATTTTCACATGTCATGATTTCATTTTTCCCTCATATTACTGCTTAAAGGTCTACTTTAGAAAATTCATATCTTTCATCCCCGACCTCCAGTTGAGCTATAAAACCCTAATATGGAAACCTTAGAAAATCACTCAAAACTTTCATTCATAGTTTAAAACATAAGTACCACAACAGGGTTCTTAAAATTGGGATTGAACAAAACTGTGCACAGCTTGGATCTGTCCTGCACGGTTTCGAAAAAATAGTTATAACTTTTTTCACACAACTCGAAATGAATTAATTTAAAAGGAATTTGAAAGATAACTCACTGATCTATCTACCTACCAAAAATCATAATTTTTGATTAAGCCGATCATTATCAGTTTATTGGCAAAGTGACCTCTATTTTCTGCCAGTTCACAACCACACTGCTTTTGCTTTCTTATTTCTTTTCACATAAATCCCCATCTAAAATCATTCCTTAAAATCATGTAATAAAGCTTGTTCCCTCTCATCACCTTACAAATCCATATTACTCAAAATCAGCACATGATCATCTTTACATATTTTACAACCATTCTTTCCACAAAAACACTTAAAATGCTTCCATAACCTCACTTATTTGCATTAATAATTCAAACAAGCTCTTTTAGCCACTTATAGAATTTTTCATAATCCAATATTTTTGACAAAACTTACATAACATCATCCTTTTAAGTTAATATCACATCCAACCTTTAAGTTGCATCTAAATCTTTTCAAGTACACATACTTCATTCAAAAATCCACCTTAGTCATGCGTGATGATTATGTCCAACTCAAACTTACATCCAACCATCACAATAATTTTTTTTAAAAAAATCACTCAAAACCCTTAAATTCATTTGTATACCAAAGATCACAACACTAAATCAAAGAACACAAGGTTCATCATTTTCAATATCAAGCTTGTATGATCGAGTATAGTTCCAATTCTTAGATGCTTCCATACTTAAACAACTCAATAAAACATCAAACTAAAACTTGTTTATACCAAGATAACATGATCCATAATCAAATCCAACATAAAAATCCAAAATTAAACATGATTAAGTTAGGATTTACCTCACTTTGAGCTTGAACACAAGAGGATGGAGCTAGTGTTTGATGGTAGTAGGAGTTGGGGATGGTGGCTAATGGTGTTAGGGGTGGGGACTAGTGGCTGGTGGTAGCTGAAAGTGGCGGAAACCACCAAAAAACAACAACAATAGGGGCTGAAAACAGGGTTGGGCAGCCGTAGCTTGGGGAAGAAAAGAGGAGGAAGAAGAAGACTTTATGGTTTGCTTGCTTACTTGAAGATTTTTGCCTTATCTAAGCATGTGGCTGATATTTATGCCTCCAAAATATCTTCTTGCTAATTAAAATTAGGCACAAATAATGATGATTAACTTAATTTAATTATAGCAAAATTTTCAGGCCACAATTGAGCTCAAAGTGAATCGGGCCGCAAATCGGGCCCAATTCAAACTTAATGAATTTGGGTCCAATTTTTTACATGGTTAACAATTAAATTTTGTTACATTATGAAAAATAATTTATCACCTAATCATAATTACCAGGGCCTAATATCGCTTCACCCAAAATTGTTACGGTAAATGAAACTCGAATTGCAAAGTGGGACTCGAAATAAATTCTCCCAACCGAGGTGATTAAATGAATTAAATAAATTGAAAAATTAATAATATGAATTAAATTAAATAAATAAATATGATTTAGGGTCGGGCTATTACAGTCTTCCCCCCTTAAAGAGTTTCATCCTTGAAACTCATGAGTTTTGACAAAACATGCAAGTTCATCTCAAATAGATGTGTGTACTTGGCTTGCATATCATCCTCAGTTTTTCAAGTGGCTTCTGAGGAAGTATGATTTGTCCAATGTACTTTGACTAAAGGTATCTATTTAAACATTCATATTTTACGCAACAAAATATAAAAATCTATTTAAACATACATGCTTAACAGCTCAAACACAAATTAAACTATTTAGTTCATATTTTATCCAAATAAATATGCTTAAAATATAAACAAAATACTATTTACCGAATAAAAAAATAAACATACTCAACAAATCATTCAAAAAAATTAAACACACTTAAAATAAATATACTTTACATACTTAAATAAAATTAGCATACATAACAAATCCAATAAAAAATAAATATACTGAAGATACCTACCAACTCAAACAAAAAAATAAACATACTTAAGAAACTTAAACTATTTACAAAAACAAATTTATTAAACATACTTAACATACGTCAACTATTTACAAAAAATTAAACAATTTTTAAAAGTAAACACACTTAAGGTATTTTATTTCATTTATTCAAATAAATATACTTAACAAATTCAACAAAAATTAACATATGTTACATCCATAGTTTTCCACATTCATAATTTACCAAACAAAATAGATCAAATAAACTATACACATACGTTACAAAATTATATTTCACGAAATTTCAAAACATAAAACAAAACATGTAAATAATATTAAATTAATATAATTTCAAAGCACAAAAACTTCAATAAAAACACCCTTAATTAGTGTCACTAACCTATAAATTGACACCAAAATATTCCAACTAGAGGCGGAGAATGGGACGGGGGTGGCAGTGGCTACTACCCTCACACCAAAAACAACAATTCAACAATCACCAAAAATACCATTCAATTCAAAAATTTCAAATTTGAGCAATAAATTAGTTGGAAATGAAGCACTTGCTGGTGAGATAAAAGCTCCGACGAGGGTCACGGACAACGTTGGTTGGGCTCTCACTTTCAGTTGCACTTTCTCTCTCCTATCCTGAAATATCTCTCCTTACCTCACGCTCGAATGTCACTCAGGCCTTCCTTCAATTCCTTTGCTCGCACCTTAAAACCTAGAATTGAAAATTTTTGAAAAATGTGGTAAGTTTTTGACGAAATTTCCTATGGACAACAAACTCCCAAAGTGGGTCCCGCTTTCGCGGGGTCTGGGGAGATCCAGCTGTAGGCACCCTTACCTCTACCGGTATTCCTACCCATAGAGAGGTTGATTCCATAAGACCCACAAAAACAGTTTTGAGAAAAGGTTTGGAGGGGAAACGATTGCAAAACCATTTACCGAGGTAAGAGAAGTAAGAGAAGTAAGAGAAAGGGAGTGGGGACATACCTGGACAAATCGTGGGCGCTTGGTGTCGTGACCATCCGGGAAAGCTTGACCTGCAAACAGGCAAACCAAAACCCACCCCACCCCACCCCGCCCCACACCGCCTAGGCTACTACCCCCTACGGAGCCGGTCCCCTACAATCAGGGACCTTAATCCTGTCCCGCCACACCCTCCTATCCTGAGCCATGTCCTCCGTGAGACCTACAACTCTCAGGTCCTCTCTAACCACCTCTTCTAGATTCTTCTTCGGCCTACCTCTCCCTCTCTTACCACCGGGTGGGCTAATAGTCTCGCAACTTCGCACCGGGGCGGTCACACTTCTCCTTTTCACGTGGCCGAACCATCTGAGCCTCGATTCCCTCATCTTCTCTTCTATGGGGGTCACTCCAGCTAGGCCCCTAATAACCCCATTCGTAATCCTGTCCAATCTCGTAAAACCACACATCCACCTGATCATCCTCATCTCAGCTACCATCAACCTCTGGACCTGCGCCTTTTTTAGAGGCCAACACTCCGATCCATAGAGAACCGCGGGTCTAACTACCATCCGATAGACTTTGCCTTTCAAACCCATGGGCACTCTCTTGTCACACAGCACCCCTGACGCTGACTTCTACTTTTGCCAGCCCACTCTAATCCGCTGGCTAATATCCTCGTCCATATCCCCATTCTGCTGGATGATCGAGTCCAGATACTTGAAATTGGCGACCTTCGGTATTGCCCTCTCATCCAGTCTAAATTTTGATGGAATTCCGTCTAAATTTTGATGGGGTAAAATCTGTTGGAATTTCCTTCAGAAAAACCAATCCCTTCAAACTCTATCTGAAAATTTCAATCAGACCATCCTACGAAGGCTCTTCCTCATCACTTTTTCCGTCGAAATTTGACTACATTTTTGTATAATATAATAAATAGTTATTTATAGTTATTTAGATATCAATCAAGCATGAATGATTTTTTAATCCCAAATCTCAGATTATGGGAAGAGCAGTGAATCCAATTCTTCAAAGAGGCGTTATCTCATGAGAAGGGTCTCTGACCCCCGCGTCACTAGCACAAGTGTCACCTCATCCTCGCAAGTGTTTCTTTCTTTCTTCCGAACATTACGTGGCTAAAACTGTATATGCTAGGGTTTAGCAAACTGCAAGTACAGAAAGCAAAATGCTGACACGTAGCAAGTTAAGAATGGTGTCATATCTAGTAAAAAATGGACAACTTATAAGTCATGTCTTTCAAATATCATAATTGACGGACTACAGCATGTTCTTTTTGTTAATAAATTAAAATTAATAAAAGAATGAAGTTAATTAAGATAAGATGAAGTAGATTAAAATTGATATTTTTTATTGAATTAAATTAAAGTAGATTTAAGTAGGTTGAAATGAGTTGAAATTAATATATGTTTTGAAGTTGGTTAAACTAGTGAGAATAAAATTTTAAAAGAGGTAGGTTGAAATTAATTGAAATTGGTTGAAATTATATTTTTTTATTGAAATGGGTTGAAGTAGATTGAAGTTGGTAAATTGGAAAATACCAACGAAAAGAGCAGGCCCTAAACGCCCTATTATCTTCTTTCGTAAATCTCAATTTATCAATTTCAACCAACTTCAACTCATTTCAACCTACTTCAACTCATTTCAACCTACTTCATTAACTTCAATTAAAAAAAAAAATTCACTTCAACTAACCTCAACCCATTTTAATCAATTTTAACCCACTTACTATTTTAACCAACTTCTACCCATCATAAAAAAAAAATTCAACCCACTTCAATTAACTTTAATCCATTTCAACTCAATTCAATAAATTTCAATACATTTCAACAAAAAAAATCTGCTTTAATATACTTTAATATACTTTTATTAATTTTAATCAACTTTATTTATTTATCAATTTATATTTTCTAACGAAAAAAACAGGCCCTAATTTAATGAGTGGGAGTACTCTAGTTTGGATGTGTGGTTTTACGAGATTGGATAGGATCTCGAATGGGGTAATTAGGAGCTTAGCTGGAGTGACCCCCATAGAGGAGAAGATGAGGGAATCGAGGCTCAGATGGTTCGGCCACGTAAAGAGGAGAAGCGTGGCCGCCCCGGTGCGTAGGTGCGAGAGTATAAACCCCCCTGGTGGTAAGAGAGGGAGAGGTAGACTGAAGAAGAGCCTAGAAGAGGTGGTTAGAGAGGACCTGAGAGTTGTCGGTCTCACGGAGGACATGACTCAGAATAGGAATTTGTGGCGGGACAGGATCAAGGTCCCTGATTGTAGGGGACCGACTCTGTAGGTGGCAGTAGCTTAGGCGGTGTGGGGTGGGGTGGGGTGGGTAGGGTTTTGGTTTGCTTGTCTGCAGGTTGTGCTTTCCCGGGATGTCACGGCACCAAGCGCCCCGGGTTTGTTGAGGTATGTCTCTGCTCCCTATCTCAAAGCTTTCTTCCCTTTCCCCCCTCCCCTTTTCTCTTACGTCGGTCAATGGTTTTTGCAATTGTTTTCTCTTCAAACCTTTTTTTCAAAGCTGTTTTGTGGGTCTTATGGAATCAACCTCTCTATAGATAGGAATACCGGTAGAGGTAAGGTTGCCTACAGCTGAATCTCCTCAGACCCCGCGAAAGTGAAACCTACATTAAAAGTTTGTTGTTGTTGTTGTTGAGTACTCTAATTTGGGTGTGGCTAATAAGTCCACTGTGGCCCTCCTATACTTTCTAGAAATTATCATAACGGTAACTACCCAAAGGATTGGAGCGTCTATGATGACAATGACCCTGTACTCCACAGGTGTGATTCATACATCCTATTTTGCTTGTAAATATCTTCATTTGAAAACGAAATTAGATTCACTAAATCATAGAGTACGCACCGTTTTAATTTAATTCTTTTGTAACTTAATTTATCAAGTGTAGGCAAAGGAAATGCACACTCAACATTGAAAGAATCCTAATTTATAAAAAGATGTACTAAAATTTATTTAACAAATTTTAATTTGTAAAAGGATGTGCTAAAAGTTATGAGAGGGAAAGTCAGTTGGTCCTAGTCTACAAACAGAATGATTTTTGCACTAAGATTTGCTTCCACTCTAGTGCAGCGCATTTGTAAGACAACAAGTTTGAATATGTTTATACCTAGATTTTATTTGGTAAATAGTTATTAGCTATTAGTTATTAATTATTTATATTAACTATTAGTTGTTAACTGTTTATATTAGCTGGTATTGTATAAGCTATTTAAACTAACTGTTTGTTGAAAAACTATTTGATGAAATTAGCTATTTTAGGTAAAGTTGTGAGATAAAAAATTAATTCTCTAAAAATCTCTTCTAAAAAGTTCATAAAATTAGTCTTTTCAAATTAATTTTTTAAATTTAAAAAGCTATTCCAAAAAGTTTTCTTACTAAACATTCAAATTAGCTTTTCAACTTAGTCAAAGAACTAATGTTGGTCTAAAAATCTATTCAAAATGCTCTTTACCAAACACCCACTTAATTAAAAATATAGTCTTTGGCTAGCATTACACATCACTACATGCCTACAAATGTAGGCCATATTTGCGAGTTTTGTGATCTGATGCAGTCACTTTAAAATTTTGAACTCTTGTGTTACTTCCAAAATAAGATTTAATCCATGTTCTTTTCATGAGTCAATTCTAATATATCAACCTCAACTCACTTCAACCCACTTTAACCCACTTCAACCCACTTCAATCCACTTCTACGATTTTAATCAAGTTGAATTTATCGCATAAAAAAAATTCAACCTATTTTAATCTTTTACTCATTTTAATTTACTTAAAAAAGAATAAGTCCTTAGTCCAACAATATATATTCAGCACTTGAATAATCATGCTTGAGAATTTAAATCAAATCTTAATCAAATGATGTGAATGTCAAACTAGATACAGAGTACTTTAAAGATTTTTCATTACAATGACAAGGGCATTAAACCTTGGAGGTCTTGTTAACATAAAAAAGGCAAAAGATCTAAAATGCACTCAAGTGTCGAGTTACTTCATTGTGTTAAAATAACCTGAAGATATTTTGAAAACTACCTTAAAAAATCTGAATGTAAGTTGTCCAAAATTCAAAAATCTTATAGGACATAATTACAATTTGACATGTCAGTTCAGACAAGTTGTCCCCCACTTTCCTTTAGGAATCAGTGCCCTTCCTTAGTTATAATCATATCCCAGTTCCCTTTCAAGTCATTTCATCTGCATCTCCACCAATTCCCCTCTCTCTATCTCTCTCTACGTTGGTTCATCTACCACAGAAACGGACTGAAGATATTTTGGAGAAGATCAACAGTTGATTATCATTGGATTTGGTAGAGGAATCAACAATTGCTAAGAAATCAAGTTCAGCCAAGTTGTTGGACTTTGTTGTTTACAAGTTTTGGTTCCCCTATGGATTTCCACTTGATTTGGTGCAACATATTATAAACATAAATTTCGAGTCCAAAATAAATAAGATAAAAAATATGGACAAATTTAATTTGTATTATTTTCAGAAGATATGGATACAATTCATATATATTTGTTACAAGTAAACAAATAAACAATTCCTCTTATTCGATCTCCAATTTGTACTTGAAAGAGGGTCGGTTGACTTGAATTCTGATCAAGTTGATTGATTTAACTTTCTTTGAATGAACTTCAATTAATTTAATCTTGGGAGATGGCCTAAGAGGCTTGATCTCAATTAATACGAATTTTCTTTGATCTTCGATGGTAGACAACACGTACTTTAATTGTATTTGTTGTCTTTTTTTTAGAGAAATTAGTTCTCTGAGTCTTTAGAATGACTTTAGAGTGAATGAATCTTTCACCTCCCGAGTAAGAGGAAGTAGTGCTCTATTTATAACGAAAGAATTCCCCTTCCCTTACTAGAGTTTGCGACTTATTCGTCTTCTTGGACCGTTTAATAGGCTTTTAACTTGTTAGCTCACTCAACCGGTCATTAAATAGTCAATTTAACCGTTGATTTGGTTGTTGTTTGGGTTGCAACTTGAAAGTCGATTTGATCCATTTATTTTTAAAAAATTAATTAATTAAATAGACTCAACAGAAATAATTAATTTATCGTTATTTTCTGATTTGGCACGTTTAAATTTTAGTGCGTTTGAGAAATATAAATTAATTTATAGAAGTTGATTCTTCGTTTATCATTTATTTGTGTGCATGATCTGTCTTCAATTTTCTTACAAACCCCAATTGCTTAATTAACACATTCATCAAAATTAAAGAAATTGTTGATGAAAAAAATAACAATAAAAAAATTAATCAATTTATGCCAAAGCTGTAAACAAACTGCCAATCACATACACTGAGGCGTTCAAGTTGCAGAAGAGTAGTTGACAGCTGCTTGGTCCCTTGGATGGAGTAGGAATGGAAAGCCGTCAATACATTCCAGGCGGTGAATGCTGTCAACGAAAAAAAATTGTGACGTGCAATTTTGTGGTGGACATCGATTCTGTTTGACAATTAATTAATTGTGCTAGTTATTAATTGATTATATTAATTTAATTGATTATATTAGTTATTTATTCAAAAAAGTATTTAGTGAAATCAGCTGTTTTTTATAAGATTATTTGATAAAATTTCTTTTATATGCTTAACTTAGTTTCAATATTTCTTTAATATAACAATCTTTATAAATTGTATATTTATTTTTTTTCTCAATATAAATTAAGAATTATGTGATATATAAAATTTCATTTATAACTTCACCCAAGTTTGGTTATGACAATATTTGCTTCATTTTAGCTTAATTTTGTTTTAAATAATGCTTGAACTTTATGTGATAAAAAATATAAAAAGGAAACTCACTGTTCAAATATCAAATCCCATATCTCAACCTAACTCACACTACATTAAAGAAAAAGCACAAAGGGGCAATAAAAAAAATCAAACAGTTGAAAACTTGAAGTAAATTGCCTAACCTGAATTTTTTTTTTTCAATACAGATAATTGTAGAAGAAGAATAAGAAGGGAAAACAGACAGGCAATAAATAAATAAATAAATATATGGAGTTGGGAGCGATAGCTAATGGTGATTTAATAGAAAATATTATATTTTTGTTATCAACAGCATTTCAAGTAATTTTGTAAAAATAATTAAGGTCAATATTGTCATTTTTTATTACACATAACGATAAGCTAATTGAAAAAGTTATTCCAAAAAACTTTTTATAAAAGAGTTTTTTGGATATAAAAAACTAATATAAAAAAACTCATTAGTCAACTACCCACAATAGTTTTTTTAACTAAAGTCAAACAGCTAATAGCCTCAAAAAACTCTTTGCCAAACACCCACATCATTTGCGTCTAGATAAATTTCCGGGTCACCTCTGAGTGTCAACAATTCGTTTAAAAGCCGTTTACAATCCCTCAACTTGTTTTAGTGACTATTCGATAAAAATGATTAATCATTATTGTTAAAAAGGATAATTTAGAGAAAAATTGAAAACTAAACATGTAATGTTCGAGTCAAACAGGCAGGTTCGAGGTTCGGGTTCGGGTTCGGATTGGGTTGATCCGTAAATTTGTGTATTTTTTAGGTTCAGTTTATTTTGGATTTGACTTAAGAAAATTGTGTTCAAAATCCAAAATTTTCAGGAGGATTGAGGCTGATTTTTCGAGACAGGTCAATTTTTGTCAGTACTAATTACAAAACATTATACGATGAATAGAAGACAGGTTTCATGCATAATTGATGTTTTTGTTTCGTTACATCCCCTCTTCGACGTAGTTTACTGACAGGGTATTTGATTTCAACAAGAAATTAAAGTTTAGTTCTTTCAAAACGATATGTGCATGCAAATCTATCCTTCAAAACAAAAAAACAAAAAAGAAGACGAAGCTTGTTTTCAAAACAAGAAAATTTCTGCACGCTTTATTTGGAAGTTGATAAATTAGAAGGGATAGATGAGAGGGTTTGGTCTCTCTCTCTCTCTCTCTCTCTCTCTCTCTCTCTCTCTCTGCCGCATCTTTTCACAGTAAGATGTATTTATGAGAGGTGAAACCGTGGCAGTCAGCCAAAAGAACAAATAAATAAATAAAATAAGTGCTGAAGCCACTGATAATTGGTCTATCTCATAGATGGACATAGTTGGACCTGACAAATGGGTCATACGGTTCTGGTACGGATCGGATCAAGTTCGGGTTGGAACATGTTCGGATTAAGTGATATTTTGGGTCGTTTCGGTTTGGGTCGGGTATGGTTCGAGTCAAGTCGATTTCGGGTCAAAGAATATTTGGTCAAATACGCTCCTCATGCCAAAACAAACAATTTTGTAGAAAATTTCGGGTCGAGTATGGTTCGGTTCGGGTCAATTTGAATTTCAGGCCTACTTTCGGGTGAGCATGTTACGGATGTCGGGTCGGGTATAGGTTTGGGTCGTTCAGTTCGGATTTCGGATCTCGGGTTAGTTTTGCCATGTCTAGACAGAGTTCAATTGAGATATTGCTTTTTGAATAACCTTTTCATCAGAAATAGGTTTTTGGAGGATTGTTAGTTATTTGATTCAGACAAATAACTCTTTAATATATTTGGTTGGTTAGTTTTTTGTAACTGCCTTTTGTCTCCGAAAAGTTACTTGTAGAAAGTTAATTGGCGAGCTTTATGTAATTAGTTTTTTGAAAATCACTTTTTATTGGGTATATGTTTTAGAACAACTAATCTAATCGAACTTTTTTTTTATCAAGAAAAAACTGATGCAAATAGTTAATACAAATAGGCCAGTAAAATAATTAGCTAAAACTAATTGCCAAACATGATTATAGTCTTGAAATCAAACAAAAAGAACAAATCTTTAAATAGAGTAGTTCAACTGCAAATTTGATGCGTTCATTTTGATTGGGACTATGACCTTTTGTATTATTATAAATGGTAAAAGAAACCATTGAAAAGGAAAGAAAAGGGAAGCACAGAATGCAAATCTTATCTCATAGTTATAGAGATTAGCGAGAGAGAAGCAGAAAAGAACAAATTAAACATAGATTGCATAGAGTTGATCGAGGTAATTGCAATGAGATTTTGCCATCAATAGAAACCCCCAAATTTATAGGCCATGATAGTAGTTAGTAAAGACATAGATGTGTGTTGACAGGTGAAATTGGCCGGTTTTAGGTCACTGTCTAAGTGCAAATAGCAATACAAGAGTACGCCCCATGGACACCATTTGATCCATTCATTACTCTCTCTCCCCTAATTGCCTCCAAATTCAAACAATACATTGCCTTCCTTTTGTAGCATGTTTGTAGGGTGGCCTGTCTCAATCCTTAGATCTTTCTCCCTCACTCTTTAACTTCCTCATTTACAAGAAAATGATGGGTTGATGGCTCCTTTGCAGTTCAAGATGGAAATTTTATAAGATAATTATTTCAAAAAAAATAGTTATGGAAATATATTTTTGGATTATGTCTAAATAACAATTAATTATCTTGACAATTAATTATTTCAATGTACCTTTTGGTAAATACTTAATTTGATTAATTATCTATGAAGAGGTACAAGTTAATTTAGATGATTAACTAACTTATACTTTTTAATGAAAGTGTGTGTTTATAAAGAGACATGCCCCTTTTTAAAGTGGTGTTTGATGAAAGGATGTTATCCTTTCATGAAGAGGCATGAAAAAAATTTATAAATATGGATGATCTTGGCATGTATTAAAAATGCCTTGATGGGCATGATCAAGAGAGTTATACTATCACCATAATCCCTAGAATTTCTGTCATGTCTTGGACACTTTGGGTCATATCTTCGTGAGTGTAACACACAGATAGGGAAGACTTCTTTATATCCCAAAGACCTATTCAGGTAGCTCTGTTACACGTGGGGGCGAATAGAGTCTTTAGGAAAAACGTACTCAAATAGAGTCTTTAAGAAAAACGTACTTACACCTACCTAGAAGCCTTGACTAATTTAACATTGAATTTGTCTGTGATAAACTAATGTCAGTATCCATCAAATCGAATTTTTACACCAACAATCTCATGACTCTAATGCATCTGATACAAAGAAGCCTATTATTTATGTGTTAATTGAGGGTTTGATGGAGATAGAGACATGATTGTAAAAGGGATGCAACGATTATGTTGTGTTTTTTATACTAGTTTTCTCTTGATGGAATCAACATTAATGTTAGTTTGTTCATACAACAATGTAATGTTTGTAACCTAAAATTGTTGTATGTAATTATTGATTATGAGATCTAGAGCGCTCTATAATCATGTTTATAATTGTATGGCGAGAATTTGATATAAATATGATGTCAAATGCATTACATTATAGCCTTGAATAGATAAATTGCTTTCGAGAAGTCCATGAACTTACACAGTTTAAATTGGACATGGCAATGGCTACAATATGACAATTATTTCCACATAATCAAGTGTGCATACAATTGTTTATTTTACGACTTGGCTATTGATGGGATTCTCATGTAGATAGCGCAATTAGATGAGTGGATGCAACATGTTAATTGAGAGATAAGTGGTTCTCGTTTTTGCTTTCACCTTTCACTACAAGAAAAAGAACAAATAAAGACGGAATCAGCGATGGAACGCGGTTAATCAGCAACGGAATTTTAACATCAGCGACGGAATTGGCGACGGAATACGGCCGTCGGATTTTCGCTCGTTGCTGACTACTCGGCGACGGAATTTCAAAATTCTGTCGTCAATAGCGACGGATTCAGCGACAGAAATTGCGACATGTTTTTTTTGATGGGGAAAATTGGCGGGGCAGGCGGTAGCGACGACGGACTGAGGCATCCGTCACCATTAGCGATGGAATTAGAGACGGAAATTCCGTCGCTGATGGCGACGGATCCTGCATTCGGTCGCCTACCCCTGCCCCAAAAAAAAATTCCATCTCAATCCATCGCCATTCTGTCGCTAGGTTTGTCTTTTTTTTAAAAATAAAATCACTTGTTTTTTTTATCATATCCGTACATACAATTCAATCCCTGTAAGAAATTTGCAAGATTTTCATACTCAATCAACATCCAAGGGATTCGAATATGATTTCATTCGAAGCGTTCTCAACAATTTCAAGCCACACAAAGGTGAAATTTCACATCCAATGCAACACTTCCAACCAAGGGTTTTCAATTCACAAACCACAAGTTCAAAACAAAGTCTCTACATATCACAAACCACAAGTTCCAAATAAATTCTGTACATATCACAAACCATAAATCCAAATAAACCAGAAGTTGTCAGTAATTGAGAATGAAGTTATATATATGTTTGCAGAAGAGGGTGAAGTAAGCGCCAAATGGGAGGGGAGTGAAATAAGCACCAGGGGAGGGGAGTGAAATAAGCAGAAAGGGGAGGGGAAGCGAGCAACAAGAGATGTACTTCGTGAAGAATCAAGCAAAAGAGCCACCGGCTGAAGGAAAACTGCAACTAACTCAATCACCAAGGTGAAGATCTTCCTCTTTCTCTTCCTCTGCCTCCCTATCTTCCTCATTATGTTGCGAGTGATGAGTAAATGGTGGCTGAGATCCCGAGCCAGACGCC
Organism: Selenicereus undatus; assembly: GCA_017589665.1. Taxonomy (NCBI): domain Eukaryota; kingdom Viridiplantae; phylum Streptophyta; class Magnoliopsida; order Caryophyllales; family Cactaceae; genus Selenicereus; species Selenicereus undatus. Next base: position 15,666,229 of record JACYFF010031952.1, on the reverse strand, counting down.
TGTTGCATTTGAAAGAAAGCTTGGATGCGCTGATCAGTGTTCATCATTTGTTGGCTCAGTTGTTGGTTGCTTTGGGTGAGCAATTTGTTTGATTCTTCCAATTACTTACATTTCTCCATAACCAACTGGTAGCTTTCAGCTTGTGAAGTTAGCTTACCCCCAAGTTGGTTACTACACCATTTAAGTCATTGAGCTCTTGTTGCGATGGCGTAAAACCGGTACCTGCTGACAGGCATTTCAGTGAAGTACGTATTAATATTGCAATTCAGTAAATTCAATGTATAACCATGGTCGTTGAAACTTTAATATGAAAAGTGTACCAAATCTTTGAGTGGGACTGAAGTAACCGGATTCCCTCATGTTGACAGCCTCATCACCGATGCTATAAATACGACCCTTCTTGTTCTTGAACGTCTTCACCCACAACTCATTTGGGTTTGAAAATGGCTGGTTTGGATCTTGAGAAGTGTCATCCCCGATCCTTTGAGAGTTGATAACATTTTGAAAATCACGTTCAAAGGATTCCTACACTATCGCAACATGCGCACGAAATCATGCATGCTTCAATTACTTAAAATAAAGTATACAAGTTCATGTTGAACTACCAATGAAGATTGAGAATAGCTAATTGCTTACATATGTTTGTTGTGATTTCTTGTCAACCCAATAGGCATCTTCTTTGCCTTGGAGTTTGTGAGTGCGATTAAATAATTCAACAATGGTGGGCTCCGTCTCAAGCTGTTCCTTCTATGTATGTGTCACAAAGAATGATGTCAAGCACAACACAAAATACAGTATTAAACTTAAATAAATATGTAGCAAACATTAATTCATTTACTAGATGCCGCATATGCTCATGCGTAGGGATCGAGCCACAGGTATGGAGAGATAGGCCACCACTTTCTAGAGTTTCCAGTCAGTTCTTCTCGGCTATTTCACGCAATTTCTTGTAATGTTCATTCGCCCAGTGCTGTTGGAGTCCCTCCCATTGAGTATCACCGAGCCAAACAGGCTTCTTGTTATGCTTCCTTGCTTTGCCAAAAAAGCTTCTCAAGCGTGCATCGCCTAGGTTTTCAAAATTCCTTCTTATACGGTCCTCATGGATCGGATCCCAAGTAAACCACTTCTGCAATTATTAAAACAAAAAACACATCAAATAATTCAATAGTAATTTATCACGTTCATAAAAATTGTTAATACGAAGTCACTGTAGTTACCTTGAACTCTCCAAATCACAAATCTCGTATTGGTTTGGGCACTTTGCTCCAAGTAGGTCAAGCTCCGTCAAATTTGCTTTAAAATACGAGCGAAATCCTACTAACAGCACCGTCATTGGGGAAAAACCTAATTGAACATAACACATCAAATTCATTACTTGTTATGCAAAATTCATGTAGTACTTCACAAGATATAACAAATGAAGACTTACTCGTTACCATTTGGCTCAATCCAAGTCCTAGCTCGAGTGCTCCCATGACTGAATTGTGCTTTACTTTCACCACTTGCAATGTTCTCTTGGGACTGGTTTGTGTAAGGGTGAGCAGGTTGGGGAGTGGGTTGCACAGTGTGAACAACATGGGGTTTAGAGGAATGTTGTAGGCAAATTAGCCGTACATGGGCCTGAATGTAAATGTAATTCTATTCTATCACATATTTCTGCAATATCCATTCTTGATTTGGCAGTGTCCTTTGTTTTCCCATGAACATCTATAATAGTGTTGATAATGTTCTCGAAGAAGTTCTTTTCAATGTGCTTCACATCAAATTATGGCGGAGCAGTTGGTGTTGCCAATAAGGCAACTCCCAGAATATGCTCTTCTTCGTCCAATTGTGCTCATTTTCCTTAAATCCTGGTATGACAAAGTCACCATTTGTACTTACCATTGAATAATCTTCCACCTCGGCATAAAGTTCTTCCCCAAATAGTTGGCGATGAGGACCCTCTGTAATAGTTCAGCCTTTCCTAAATGCTGTTCTATTTCTTCTGAATGCATGATTCCTTGGCAGAAAACACCGATGACAGTCAAACCATGAGAATTTACCCCCATTTCTCAATCTCAAAACCTTTTGCTGTTTCATACATATGGGACATGCCAATTGGCCATTAGTACTCCACCCAGACACCATTCCATATGCGGAAAAATCATTGATGGTCCACATAAGTGCAACCTTCATCTGAAATGTATCACTACTAAAAAAGTTCACATTAACGACGGAGCTCAGCGACGGAAAATATTAACGACAGATTTGGCGACGGAAATGACGACGGATAAATAGCTTTACCAAAAAGTCAGATTTGACGACAGACATGGCGACGGAAATTCAAATCCGTCGCCTAAATTGGCGTGTGGCGACAGAATATCCGTCGCCCAAAACATTTAATGTTTTTTTTAAAAACCTGGCGACGGAATATCCGTCGCCTAAAATTTTTTTTTAAAAAAAAAGAAAAATATAATTTTTTTTCAGAAAGGTGGCGACGGAAATTCCGTCGCCACTTAAAAAAAATTCAAAGGTCCGTCGCCACTTAAAAAAATTCAAACTGGCGACGGAATTTCCGTCGCCAGTCCGTCGCCAGCTCGTTTAAATGAAACCAGATCTGGTTTCATTTCGGTGCAAGTCGAGTCGAGGAGAGAGAGAGAGCGAACGAAACACCGAGCGACCACCGTGAGCCGCGCCAGCGCCCCCCCGCCCTGCCCAGCCGCCGCCGCCGGCCGTCGCTTCTGCCGCCGCCCCTTGCCGCCGGCCACCCCCTACCGCCGGTTTTTTGAAGCTAATTGAGGTATTTTTCTCACCTAAACAACTTGAAATTTCTACAAATTTTTGTATTTCATTGTTAGAATTTTGTAGTTAGTTCATATTTATGTGAAATGTGGTGTTTGTGTAAGATTATTGGTCTAATTTGGTTCAAGATTGAGGTAAATGCGATTTAGGGTTTAGGTTTGGTAGTTTGAAGTTAAAGTTTGATGTATTGGTGGAATGAAATAGTTTTATTGATAATGTTGTTGAAATGTGCAATTTGTGTGAGGTTATTGGTCTAATTCGTTACAAGAATTTGTTAAATGCGATTTAGGGTTGAGGTTTGGTAGTTTGAAGTTGAAATTTCGTATATTGGTGGAATGAAGTGTTTTAATTGATAATGTTGTTGAAATTTGATTGAAGAATTTGATAAATGCAATTTAGGGTTTAGGTTTGGTGATGTGAACTTGAAAGTTGATATGTTGGTGGATTGAGATGCTTTAGTTTATTATTTTGTTCAAATGCGATGTTTGTATGAAGTTGTAACTCATATTAGTTTTGTGATGTTCGTGAGAATGTAAGTGTATTTATCACGTAGTTGTAATGATTTTTTTTGGGTGCATGTGAAAATTTTGAAGTAAGCAAAAAAAAATAAATATAATTGCGTAATTTACGTAGTTATTATAATTGAGTTTTAAATTAAGCCTTATCAAATACCTTATGTGGTTTGGGACTTTACTTATGTTGTATGAATGAGTTTTGCAAAATTTGTGTCACCTACATACCGATTAATTATGATGTATGATGTCAAACGATTTACATGTACAATCATTATGTATTTGCACTTGGCGTTGTTGTCACATATTTCAGGTATGGATTCAAGTTCTCGTCGAGCAAAGTCCTCCCCTCGAGGTAGAGGACGAGGGCGTCGGAGCTCTGCCGTGGATCCGACCGCAATGGACATTGATCCATCTTCCCCCCAGGTACCTCATACACCAGTTCAGCCAGGAGTGACAATGGCGCCTTACATACCAGGTATTTCAGGACCCCTGCCTCCCCCATTTGGGGCTTTCCATCAACAGACCTCATACATTCCCAACCAAAGCACGATGTACGACCAATTTGCGTACAACATTCCTCCAAACCCCCATGTTATTCACAATGTGCACCCCACTCCCCAACCCACTCACCTTAACACAAACCAGTCCCAAGAGAACATTGGAAGTGGTGAAAGTGAAGCACAATCCAGTCATGGGAGCACTCGAGCAAAGATTTGGATTGAGCCAGATGGTAACGGGTAAGTCTTCATTTGTTATATCTTACGAAGTACTACATGAATTTTGCATAACAAGTAATGAATTTTATGTGTAATGTTCAATTAGGTTTCTCCCCAATAATGGTGCTGTTGGTAGGATTTCGCTCATATTTCAAAGCAAGTTTGACGGAGCTTGGCCTACTTGGAGCAAAGTGCCCAAACCAGTACGAGATTTGTGGTTCGGGGAGTTCAACGTAACTACAGTGACTTCGTATTAACAATTTCTATCAACGTGCTATATTAGTATTGCATTGTTTGATGTGTTCTTTGTTTTCATAATTGCAGAAGTGGTTTACTTGGGATCCGATCCATGAGGATCGTATGAGAAGCAATTTTGAAAACCGAGGCAACGCACGCTTGAGAGACTTCTTTGGCAAAGCAAGGAAGCATAACAAGAAGCCTGCTTGGCTCGGTGATGCTCAATAGGAGGGACTCCAATAGCACTGGGCGAATGAACATTACAAGAAATTGCGTGAGACAGCCCAGAAGAACCGACTGGGGACTCCAGAAAGTGGTGGCCCATCTCTCCACACCTGTGGCTCGATCCCCATGCATGAGCATAGACGGCGTCTGGTAAATGAATTAATGCTTGCTATGTTTTCGTTAAAGTTTAATATTGTATTTTGTATTGTACTTGACATCATTCTTTCTGGCACGTACATAGAGGGAACAACTTGGGACGAAGCCCACCATTGTCGAATTGTTCAGTCGCACTCACAAACTCCAAGGTAAAGAAGATGCCCCCTGGGTTGACAAGAAATCACAACAAACATATGTAAGCAACTAGCTATTCTCAATCTTCATTGGTAGTTCAACATGAACTCGTATACTTCATTTTAAGTATTGTACTATGCATGATTTTGTGCGCATGTTGCGGTATTGTAGGAAACTTTTGAACGCGATTTTCAAAATGTTATCAATTCTCAAGGGGCGGGGATGGATCTTCTGAAGATCCAAACCAACCATTTCCCAACCCGAATGAGTTGTGGGTGAAGGCGTTCAAGAACAAGAAGGGTCGGATTTACGGCATTGGTGACGAGGCTGTCAACATGAGGGAATCCGGTTACTTCAGTCCCACTCAAAGATCCGGTATTGTTTTCATATTACAGTTCCAACAACCATGGTTATACATTTAATTTACTTAATGACAAAGCTAGTATAGTAATTTACTTAAATGTCTGTCAGCAGGTTCGGGTTCTACGCCATCGCAACAAGAGCTCAATGAGTTAAGGGGTGTAGTAACCAACTTGGAGGGTGAGCTATCTTCACAAGCTGAAAGCTACCGGTTGGTTATGGAGAAATGTAAGTAACTGGAGGAATCCAACAGATTGCTCACACAAAGCAACCAACAACTGAGCCAACAAATGATGAGCATCGATCAACGCCTCCAAGCTTTCTTTCAAATGCAACAGGCGTCTGGCTCGGGATCTTAGCCACCATTTACTCATCCCTCGCAACATCATGAGGAAGATGGCGAGGAAGAGGAAGAGGAAGAGGAAGGCGAAGAGGAAGAGGAAGACCTTGGTGATTGATGAGTTGGTTGCAGTTTCCCTTCACCTGGTGGCTCTTCTGCTTGATTCTTCACGAAGTACATCATTTCTCTTGCTGCTTGCTTCCCTTCCCCTTCCTGCTAATTTCACTCCCCTCCCCCTACTGCCTATTTGACTTCCCTCCCATTTGGCGCTTATTTCACCATCTTCTGCAAACATATATATCACTTTATTCTCAATTACTGGTAACTTGTGGTTATTTTGTTTGGATTTGTGGTTTGTGATATGTACAGACTTCGTTTGGAGCTTATAGTTTGTGATATGTAGAAAGTTTATTTGGAACTTGTGGTTTGTGAATTGAAAACCCTTGGTTTTCAATTTGTGTGTTGTGGATGTGAAATTGCACCTTTATGTGGGTTGCAATTGTTGAGAACGCTTCGAATGAAGCCGTTGGATGTTGATTGGGTGCGGAAATCTTTTAAATTTCTTGCAGGGAATTATTGTATGTACGGAAATGATCAAAAACAAGCAATTTTATTTTAAAAAAAACAGAAACATAGCGACGGAATGGCGACGGATAACATTTTTTTTTTTT
>JACYFF010031952.1:15634042-15659693 GCA_017589665.1 Selenicereus undatus | reverse complement strand
TCCATCTCTAATTCCGTCGCTGATGGCGACGGAATTTTAATTCCGTCGCCACCTCCTGCCCCGCCACTTCCCCGCCAAAAAAAAGTATGTCGCACATTCTGTCGTTGCATCCGTCGCTGATGGCGACGGATTTTTGAAATTCCGTCGCCGGCTACTCAGCGACGAGCGAAAATCCGACAGTCGTATTCCGTCGCCATTTCCGTCGCTGATATGAAATTTCCGTCGCCGATTAACAATATTCCGTCGTTAAATCCGTCTGTATTTAGCATTTTTCTTGTAGTGTATGCCCCGTAGAAATGTCATAAGTCTCAACTCCAACATCCTACAACTCTTTCAACTCATCAACAAGAGGTTGTAAATATACATCTATCTTGTTCTTGGGATTTTTGGGTTCAGGGATTACATAAGTCAAGAACATAAACAGTGTGGTCATACACATTTCATGGGGCAGGTTGTAAGGTATAACGACCACCGGCCAAATGGAATATGATCTTGAAAACAATGTGTTGGGATTAAATCTATCAGCACATAAGCCAAGCCTCATATTCCGAGGTTCTGCAGCAAATTCAGGGTATTTGGTATCAAAATGTTTCCATGCTGTCCCATCTGATGGATGACATAAAACACCGTCCTCACGTCGATGTTCATAATGTCATCTCATGTGCTCTGCACTACTTTTTGATGCGTACAACCTCTGTAGTGGAGGTTTCAACGGCAAATAATGCATCCTTGAGTATGGCAATAGATTCTGATTCTTTTATTGTGACATTTGCCTCTTCCATCTTGAATGCCCACAAAACTTGCATGCATCCAGGTTTGCGTTCTCCTTATAAAATAACATGTAACCTTTCCGGCAACAATCAATTTAGACCACATTGTTGTCGAGATCTTTAACAACCTTTTTCGTTTATCCATAGTTGTTTGGCATGCAGTTGTTAGGGGGACACATCTCTTTCATTAATTGAACAACTTCATTGAAACAATTTTGAGGCATATTATAACCAGATTTAATACTTAACAGTCTCACCGCCGCAGATAACTCACTGTGGGTGGAGCAACCATCATATAAGGGTTGTTGAGTAGCTTGAACCATATTATAAAATGGTTCTCGACAAGTGCTTGACCCCTTTTCCTTTACATTTTGATTTGCTATTATGGCATCATCAACCATGTCCTCCATCCGATCTATGCAGGATTCAGAATACTCATTATTAACATAACTTGAACCTCCAACTTCGAGAATTTTACTATTTGAATACCCAGAACTATATTTCTGACGTTCTATTTTCCCATGACTTATCCAAAACTAATACCCTTGCACAAAACCCTTATACATAAAGTGCATCTTGACCTCATCAGGTGTTAAGTACACCATATTTCTGCATTTCGCACAATGACATCTATACCTTCTCCCATTTTGAAACTCTGTCTGTATACGTGCACATTGATCGAATTGGTTTACTCCATTTAGAAATTCTTGCGTATAACTACTATGATCAGGCAGTAATCTATTATACATCGACCTACGATGTGGATGACCATTCATATTCTGTTCAAATAACAATAACCACATAAGGTATTTAATAAGAATTAATTTTAATCAAAATTATAATAATTACATAAATTACGCACCTATATATTATGAATAATTACTTTAAAATTTTCACATGCACCAAAAAAAAACTTATAAATTTCGATAAACATACTTACATTCTCACGAATATCAAAAAATTAATAATGCATACATAGCTGACCACTTTATTCCATCAACATATCAAATTTCAATTTAAAATTACCAAATCTAAGTGTACGTTGCATTGGGCGAAATGTTTAAACAAATATGAGCTATAACTTCATACGAACATCACATTTGAGCAAAATTATAAACTAAAGCTTCTCAATCCACCAACATATCATCTTTCTGGTTCACATCACCAAACCTAAACCCTAAATTGTATTGAGCAAAATTTCCAATCAAATTAGATCAATAACCTCACACAAATACCACATTTCAACAACATTATCAATTAAAACATTTCATTCCACCAACATATGAAATTTCAACTTCAAACTACCAAACCTCAACCCTAAATCGCATTTACCAAATTCTTGTAATGAATTAGAACAATAACCTTACACAAATACCACATTTCAACAACATTATCAATTAAACCATTTCATTCCACCACTATATCAAACTTTAACTTCAAACTACAAAACCTAAACCCTAAATCGCATTTACCCAAATCTTGTACCAAATTAGCGCAATAGCCTCACACAAATACCACATTTCAACATAAATATGAACTAACTATGAAATTCTAACAATCTAATACAAAAATTTGTAGAAATTACAACTAATTTAGTTGAAAAAACTTACCTCAAACTTGATGAAAACCACCGGGCAAAGGGATGGCAGGCAGGGGGGCCGGTGGTAGACGGCGACGACGGCGGGGGGAAGGGCTAGTGGTGGCTGGGCGGTGGTTAGGCGGTGGTCGGACGCAGCTGGGGCCAATTCCTCACTCTCTCTCTCTCTCTTCGAAGGTTTGGCGAAAAATGAAACCAGAAACAAATTCTGGTTTCATTTAACTGGGCTGGCGACGAAATTTCTGTCGCCAGCCCGGATTTTTTTTTTTAAATTTCGAAAATTTTTTGGGGCGACTGAAATTCCGTCGCCCATTTTTTCAAAAAAAATAATTAATTATGGCGACGGAAATTCCGTCGCCAACTATCAATTATGGCAATGGAAATTCCGTCGTCATATTTGTCGCACAATCTGCCTTTTCTGTAATACTGTTTTTCAGTCGCCATTTCCGTTGCCAAATCCATTGTTAATTTTTTCCGTCGCTGAATTCCGTCATTAAATTGAACTTTCTTAATAGTGAATTTCCTCTTTTGCATTTGTCTCAAATACAATGCATTTGATTAATATTCTGGAGATAGTAGACAATTGAAAGTTGATTAAACACCCATCATGCATGCCAGTTTGTGCGAAACCATGCGTGCTGTTGATTGAAAACATTAGGCTTTCATTATCTTCTAGTACTAATTAAATTATTATTTGCTTAATAAATGAATTCACAAATTATGCGTAGCTTTTGTTGGTAAAAGAATATGTGCATGTGAATTAATGTTCATATAATTGAACTAAATAAACATGTTAAAGATTGCAACGATCTGTGGTTATTGATATTTTATATCATGCATGTAATGGGATTGATCATAACTGTCGAGATAATGTTGATTTATCATGATAGTGTGAAAATATTTTATTCTCATGGGAATGAGATTATGGAAATACTCCTTCTATAGGCTATTCTCTTGTTCTCTCTTGCATATTAAGAAAATAAATGTCCATGCATTTTATTGGACAATGAAATCTTTTTGGTAATATTCATTTGATGAATATATGATTCATAAAATGTGGCTTATGGATCGATAATTAAAGTGAATGTAAGGATAAATAATTCATCCTTGATAGAAATAAATGTGAAATAATGTCAAATATCATTTATTTATTTCTATGTAATTTTAATTTGCTAAAATATGTATAAGTCCATGTATGTTATTGATGGACTTGTTAATGCATATTTTAGCATGGTTTCTAAATGTCTATGTTTTTATTTTGGACATTTGGATTGGATGTTATTTACTCTAATTTTGAAAATTCAAGTTGGAAGAAAAATTTATTCATCCTTGATGAAAATAAATGTGGTGCTTCATTTATTTTCAGGCTTTTTGTATACCAAAATATGAAAGTCTATATAATGTACTTGCTAAATATTTTGACCTGGTTGGTAAAAGTTCATGTATATAAATTGGTTTTTGAACTTGCATATGACCATGTCATGACAATTTTAGTATGGTCATAAGAGAATTAAAGATAGATATGGATGGAACATAAATGAGTAAGTATTTACATTAGTCCATGAATATATATTTTAGAAATTCCATATGAACAACCTACAATTATTTACTTTAGTTTAGAGTAAATGGTGAGGGTATACTATGTTTATATGGTTATGAAATATGTTTTTAAGTCCATTAATTGAAATTATGACTATAATTTTAAGTTGGGCTTGAATGAAAACATGAAAATATTTCATGTAAAGCCTTGTTTAGAGGTTGAGATATCCAAATTTTAATGGCTGAACTTCAGTTTAACAGATTGTTGACTTTGCAAGTCTTGTGGGCCCATTATTAAGACTTACAAAGGTAATGAATCCGGATGGATAAATAAATATACATGTGTGTTTAATATAATAACTTTAGGTCACAAGACGTTAGCAAAGTTATTGTTATCAAAGTCATATAATGCACCTAATGACTTTGGAATGGATGGTGCAAAGCCCACGCTAAGTCACTCACGGTAGAACCTTAACTTAACTCTCGTGGAAACATCGAGTCTTAAGTTCAATGAGTCAAAGTACATCATCTTTGTGATTTGTTAGCACTCATTATTACAATTACCATCCAAGCGGAGTGTTAAATAATCCATATTTTTAAATGAAGGGTGAACTATTGCTCTTAATAAACCTCAATGGAGAACATTTGAGTCGGTATAAAAAATAATTTGATTAGGTTGTTTATACTTAATCAATGGTGTGACTTGTTTCTTGTACTCAAATGATTCCATTAATACTTTATAGGGGTATTGATGAGGTTTACCAAGTAAGTGTGAAGTTTGGCCGCTTCTGTCGAGCTTGGGCTTGGCTCCAGAATTGATGGGCATAATCAAGAAAGTTATACTATCATCATAATCTCTAGAATTTATGTCATGTCTCGGACACTTAGGGTCCTATCTTCGTGAGTGCAACACGCAGATAGGGGAGACTTCTTTGTATCTAGACCTGGCAAAACTGACCCGAGACCCGAAACCCGAACCGAATGACCCGGACCCATACCCGACCCGACACCCGAAATATGTTCACCCGAAACCCGAATTGACCCGACCCGAACCATACCCGACCCGAAATTTTCAACAAAGTTGCTTGTTTTGGCATGACAAGCGTGTTTCACCAAAAATTGGTTGACCCGAAATCGACCCGACCCGAACCATACCCGACCCAAACCGAAACAACCCGAAATATCACTTAACCCGAAAATGAGCCGACCCGAACTTAATCCGACCTGTATCCGAACCGAATGACCCATTTGCTAGGTCTATTTGTATCCCAAAACCTATTCAGGTAGCTCTGTTGTACGTGGGGACGAATAGAGTCTTTAGGAAAAGCGTACTTACACCTGCCTAGAAACCTCGGTTAATTTGATATTGAATTTGTTTGTGATAAACTGATGTCTGTATCCATCAAACCGAATGTTTACACCAACACATTCTTCACTTTCAATCAATAGTTCGAAGTGTTTTTCTAGTGTGATAACTAATGTATGCATGTATCATCAGACATTGAAGGAAATTTGAAGAAAGACACGAAAGAATAATATTATATTTTTTATTTTGTCGACTTATAATATGTTAGAGAATATGTGATGTATTATCAGGGTGATTAGGTAAGATTTTCTTAGGGCTATCGATCTACAGCCATTCCTCAAAACCCTCAATAAATGGGACATGAACAATCAATCATCCACAAATTCCCCACAACTTGAAAGTTATAGATGATTATCACAGCATTTACAAAATTAAATTTCTATAGCAAGCAAATTTATAACAGAGTCAAATTTATGATTCTTCACGAAAGATATGATAGAGAAGGAGACGAAGGTGAAAGTCAACAGATATGGTTAAATGGTCACTGTAAGTATTGTTCAGAAAGTGAAGGTCAACGGGTTGGGCCACCAAGGTTAAAACTTCTGTCGGATCTTGATCCTCATCGCCATTGAGTACCCTAAATTTGAGGTCACGATGGGTGGAGCCAAAAAAAAAGAAGCCTAATCTCTTCTTTTTTGTGGGTCGGATAGATTGAGTGGATCCCTGGTTTGCTGACAAGGTCTAGTTGCTTGGATCTGTTGGAACCGAGAGGAGATAGGGGAGAGTGGGACTACCAACATTCCTTGTTTTCAAAAGGAAATCAATATTTTCCTCTATAGAGCTAAAGGGATTTAGTAAAAATTTTGGGATATGTTCTTCAGTAAAGGCTGAACTAAAAGCAACATTAAGGGTTTTTCAAAAGGCAAGAAACAAAAAACTAAATAAAGAATGGGTTAAGGTGGACTCAATGGTTGTATTGAGCATGCAGCGTGGGAATCTCATATGGAGTCAAGAACATAAATCGTTGATCACTCAGTGCAAAGAGCTAATCGATCAAGAAGGTTGGGAAGTGAAGGTTCACACCGCTATTGAGAGACTAATCAAGTTGCTAGCAAGCTAGCATGCAAGAACTGAGAAGAGTATATGTGTTGTTTTCTTTAATTCTCCACCCAAAAAAATCTTTTGAAGATTTTGCATGCACAAGTTGTACGTGCCGTTTGGCCCAAAAACATTACTTAAGGAATAATATTATTTCGAGGCTTAGAACCTCTTCTACACCCCCCAAAAAAAGAATGATCTATGCAACAAAAAATATTATGTGAACTTTTAAATGATATTGTTACTACTCTTAGGGTGATCTTTTTGAAAATGTATCGAAGAACATATCATATTTAGCTTTAAAACCTTTAAGACCTGTTCTTTTTGTGGGCATATTGCAAGTGTGGAATGGAAATGAGTGGAAAGGAGTGGGAAGAAGTGAATGGAAGTGGATAGGAGTGCCAAAAAAAGTGGGTGGAAGTGGGTAGCAATGGTTTGTTGCATGTGAGAATCGGAAGCAATGGAATGGACTGGAATGAAATGGACTGAGAGTATTGATGCTAATTATATTAACGATTTGTGTCATATAATAATAACTACTAATAATAATTATAATAATAATCACCATTATTAATTAGTCATGATAATAATTATTAATATTATAATAATAGTTACCAATAATAATTCCAATAATAATTCTTATTAATATTAACAATAGTAAACATAATAATTATTAATATTAATAACAATATTAATCATTATTATTAATAATTATTATTATTACTAACTTTAATAGTAATAAGTATTATTGTTAATGAATATTAGAAATAATTACAATAATAATTATCATTAATTAATAAAAATTGCTAATTATAACAATTGATAAATAATTATTATTATAATAATGTTTATTAATTAATAACAAAAATATTAATTAGTCATTATAACAATAGTTATTAATATTAATAATAATCATTAACACCAATAATCACAGCAATAATTATAATTAATATTAATATTAATTATTAATATTAGTTATTATTATTAGTAATAATAATTAATAATAATAATTGTTATTATTAATTAAATTTTGCAATAATTTTAATAATAAATAATAGTAATACTAATAATAGTTATTGTTAATATTTTTAATAATAATAATTACTATTGCTGGTAATATTAATAATAAAATCACTAATTACAAGTATTAATAATAATTATTAGTTATAAAAATAATGAATAAGAATACTAAGAATGATAGAGATTACTATTATTAATTAAAAATAATTATTAATGTGAAAAAATATTATTTATTAAATAAATACTTAAATAATAATCATAATAAAAATCATTATGATTAATATTAAAAATAATAACTATTATTATAATTATTAATAAATAATATTTTTTAACAATAATAGCTAATAATTAATGATGATAGAAGTAGTAACAGTAATTATTAATTAATAATAAAAATAATAATAACTCATCACAACATTATCAATATTAATAATAATAACAGTAAAAATTGTGATAATAATTGCTAATATTAACAATAATAATCATAATAATTATTAACATTAATATTAATATTAATTAACAATTATAATAATTGCAATTATTTTGATTATTGTTATTATTAATGAAAGTTAGTAATAATTACAATAATAATTACTATTTGTATTAATAGTAATTATTATTGTTGTTGTTGTAAATAATTACTATTAGTATTGTTTTTAATTATTTAATAATAATAATAATTAGTAGTAGAAATAATTAGTAATATTAAGAATAATCATTAATATTAATAACTATTATTTAATAACTAAGTAAGTACTTATTTACTATTAATATTCTTGTTTATTAATAATAACTAATAATAATAATTAGTAACTAAAAATAATTGTTAATTGATAATAAAAATAAAAATTAATAATAATAATTACAATGATAATATTTATTAATATTAATAGTAAAAAATCATAATAAAAATAGGAGGGAGTGGAGTAGGAGTGGAAAGGAGTGGAAGAACTAGGAAATAGTAAAAATGAGTGAGAAAGGGTGGAGTGGGGAGACTTACCCATGAAAAGAACAAGGCCTAAATCTCATTAAGGGCAATTATTTTGGTTGTGTTAAAGGTATGTAAGCCCTACTTGATAAAGAGTTTTTTGATAACAAAAAGAGTTTTTTGAAAGTATTAGCTGTTTGGCCTTGGTCAAAAAGCTCTTCAAGATGTTTGATTAAATAGCCTTTTGTATTAGCTTTTTGTACCAAAAAAACTAATTTATAAAAAGCTCTTTGGATGAACTTTTTATAAGAGCTTTTTACTATTTAATATCAAAATTACCATATTATCAATTTCTTTTTGTCAAAATTACATTCAATGATCTTCAAAGCAAAACCCCTACTTTTTTGCTAATAGGATACTTAATTGTTTATCTTGCTTGCTCTAACTTCTTTATTTTCTCCACTCCCCTCCTCTTTCAAGTCAACAACTTAGAGAAGGAGACCATCCATGAGGATTTGTCTCCAAGAAGTTAATAATTTTATTTTAAATATTTTCTTTTTTAATAGATAATGTAGGTTAATTGGTCTTTTGTGATGTAGAATATTCTAAATATTATTATGTCATGTAAATTTTAATTATTACTATAAAGGAAATGAAGTTAATGTTAAACAAAAATATTGTGATAATAAACATCAAATTAGGGTAAAAATATAAATGTAATTCTATATATTTTATAAGTCACAATTTATAATTCATAATTCATGTTGAAAAAAAAATTAATTCACAACAAAAATAGTTATTTTGTTTAAAAAAATAATGAAATTATGTTAAGGGTATAAGTAAAATTTTATCATGTAACCTCGTTAGAAAAAACTAATTTTACCAAATATTTTTTAGAAACAGTTAATGTAATCAGCTAAATCAAATAGTTGATATAATCAACTAACAGTTAATACAATCAGCTGATAGTTGATTGCCAAACAACTTTGTAGTTTCATTTGTAACCCACAAGCTCTATGCTTGAGTGGTGTCCGCATGCATTGTGGCACACGACCTCTTAGGTTCGAAACTTGGGAAGCCCAAGTTTTGCTTGTTATGGGGATTCTTGTCGCATCTAACGGGTCCTTGGGCCTAGTTCCACTCTCTCTATGGGCCACTCTAACTCTACTGGGTTCCTTAGGGTTGGAAAACAATAGAGTGGTCTAACTTACACATAACAAAAAATGTAGCTTCATTTCTAATTGGTATTCAATTTCACATCATACGTTTACTTAACCCAGTTGCCTGTTGGTTCAAATCTCGGATTTGCTACTGATGGCATGATAACTTATTCATTATGCAAAATGTGAGTTGGGAAAAGGTGAAGGATTATATACTACTCGTGTGTGATAAGTAGGCTATACATTCAACTTCTTGAACTGTCATTGACGCTGTGATAAGTCACTTATCACACGTAGGTCTATAAATCAAAGAATCGACCCAATTGGCGTGTGCCTCTACGTCGATGATTTGCATAGACCTAGGTTCATAAAATAAGAAAATAACAACACCCCTCAAAAATGGAAAGGTGAAGCGCTGTTCCAACTAAACTGGACCGATCAGAGCACTAGCAGCTGTAGACACGTTAGGTGATACGGTGGGGTCTTGTCTGAAATGCGTGGCAATTTTTTCCTCCCAGCCAGCATGGCACGTGAGGCACACGTGGGGTAGCACGTCTGCCCGTGTCTCTTCGCGAGCCACCTTTAATATTTTTTTAATATATTTTTTTGTTTTTTTTGAATGATTTAAAAAATAAGTTTTGTGTTATAATGTGGGTTTATGACAAATATTTTTATTGGATGATTAAAATTGGAGTTCTATGGGTTGGAGAAGTGATGAAATACAAGTTTCAAATATTGAAATTTTAGCTGATGTGGCAAGGTAGAGTTTCACTAGGAACAGTAATTATACCGTTCACCCGGTTGTACAATTGCATTTGTACAACTGGGTCCACCCACTGCCTAATTGGCGCCCCCATGATGCAAAAAGTGAATAATTGGCCGCGTACAAAAAAAACTCATAACTGCTGCAACTTCAAAACACCACGACCCAAAAACTTTCGCTCACTTTCTCTCTCCCAAAACCCACTCAACTTCGTGCTTCAATTGGAGAAATTCTGCTACATTTGCTCACCGATTTTTTCAAGAAATCTTCACAAAATCACCACTAAAGTTTCAAACAAACAAAAACGATGTAAGTTTTAGCAAATTCGAAATTTATTGGCATGATCAAAAGAAAACGATGAATTCGTTTGGCATTCTAGGTTTTAATAAAATTGCACACTCATTATCGCGTTTTTCAAATGTTTGCAAATGGAAACTCAACATTCATCAGTATCGAAAAAGAGACCTGCTAGTGATGCACCAAACACTCCTCAGAAGAGGTATGTTGACAACCTTCAAACTTCTTAAACCTAATATTAGTGAGCAAACGTGCATAACCAGTTAGCAGTATGTACTTATTCCTGATTTTGTCTGCAAATTTACAATGAACACGTTTACCTTGATGTTCACTAATACATCCAAGATACTTTTACCCCAACTTTTAGGATTCTATTTTATAGTGAGTTGTACCTTGTATTGTGGTGAGCCATATCTTCATTTTAGTGAGTTGTAAATTATGTGGTTCTTTCTATACACATATGTCTGCTATAGTGAGTCGTGTGTCATAATGTAGAGAGGTAAGGCTTGCATGTAGTGAGCCATGACAAACATCTGGTGAACTGTACATTATGTGCTAGTGCCTGTCACCATATACATGCTCCAGTGAGTTGTGCTATATATTTTAGTTAGCTATGGCTTGAATATAGTGGGCCATGACAAAACTGTAGTAAGTTGTGGATAATATGCTAGTTCCTGTCAACATATGCATCCTATACTAACATCCTATACATACTCACCTAGTATGTCATACTTAGTGAGCCAAGGCTTGTATATAGTGAGCCATGACAAAAATTTGGTGAGTTGTACATTATGTGCTAGTGCCTGTCAACATATGCATGCCCCAGTGAGTTGTGCCATATATTTTAGTGAGCTATGGATTGAATATAGTGAGCCATGACAACATATGCATCGTATTGTGACTTCTCTTTTATAATATAGTGAGCCGTACTTTACATCCTAGTGTGCCATACCTTAAATTTAGAGAGTGGAACCATACATTAAAGTGTGCAATCTCGAACACCAATATCTTTTTATATACTATTTCATGTGTACAGTGAGTTGTACCTTATATTATTGTGAGTCATGCTATTTTCTATCGACATATGCATCCTATTGTGACGTCTCTCTTATAATATAGTGAGCTTTACTTTACATCCTAGTGTGCCCTACCTTAACTGCTACTGAGTTATACCTTTTATTCTAGTGTGCTATCACATTTCCTGTAATATTAACATAATAGTCAATAATATTTCATAACATAGATCAAAGACAGAAGGGTCAATCACAAACCCTCAAGACATCATTATGAAGGTTGTTAGAGACATCTCATCTGAGCAAGTTAACATTAGATAATTACCACTTAACATACATGAAAAACAAGCACAGTTTAGTCCACTGTGCTAACATTATCTTTTCCTTTTTTATTGAAGCCCAAATGATAAAAATAAAACAAATCAAACACGCCAAGGAATGCAAGATGATATTCCTCACAATTCAGGCCAAGGTATGTATACATCATATTTTATGTTAGTACCTGTCAAATAGTGAATCCTGACATATGGGTTGGTGAGCCAATACACATGTCTAGTGAGCTGATAAGCAAATGCAGTGCAGAAGATGTATTTTAGTGAGCTGACCTACAATTGTACTGAACAGACACCTATGTTCAGTGAACTGACCTATAATTAGAGTCCGCAGACAACTACATTTAGTAAGCTCACACATCATTCTTGTGAGTAGACAACTAAGTTTAGTGAGCTGACCTATAATTCTAGTGAGCAGACAGTTTATTTTGGTGAGCTGACCTAAAATATTGGTGACCATACCTTTTATTTTAGTGAGTTGAAATATATGTATTGAGACACACATTACATTAAACATTACACATTTATTTACTTATACATCTTATTCACTTATACAATATACCATGTACAGCTGCAGAAGAAGCAACCAACGCAGCTCAACCAAAGCATCAGCAAACCCTACCCACCGCAATGGAGACAACCTCTACTGGGAAAACAAGTTCAACAAGTACTACTGCAAATAAGAGAATGCTTAAATAAGAAGCGAGGAAAAACAGAAATATTTGTATTCCACCTAATTCAAAAGATGAACAACCACAAGCTCCCACAGCAGAGGAGAAACAAAAACTAGTGCTGGAAAAAACACCAAGTGCGCATGCTATGCAACTATCACATCCTACTCACTAGGAAGAGGGAGGACAACAGCAACAAAAACCAGCAAACCCACCTCAAAAAGGCACTACAGCATCAGGCCAGAGGTTAAAGTTTGTGCTGAAAACAAGGAAAACAATGCATAGCAGAAACTCCCCCAATGCTCCCAAAAACACAACACAAGAAAGTTATGAAAAAACAATTACTGACAGTCATCAACAACCATCTGAGGAAACAGATGACACTGTGGAGGACACCACTTACAAATTGCCTCCCCCTGGACATGTTGATGAATCAGGCTCTGATGATGAAGTATTGGTGAAGAGAATAAAGAAGATAAAAGAAGAAACAAAGTCCAGGCCAAAGAAAATGCAACTGAAGGCAAAAAAGTGTGTTAAGTCACAACCCGAGAAGAAGGAGGATGTGCAAAAGAGTCCTAAACCTCCTACAAAGAGTGCACAACTCTCAGTTACAAAGCATAAACAAGAACATAAATCCCTGAAGAAGAAACAACATGTCCAAAAAAGTGCTCTTGTACCTGTTGAAGGCCAAAAGTCTGTGCAATCAGTGCCAGAGCCTGCAGAGGGGGACACAAAGCACAAAAAGATATTTCAATCAAGAATGTCACCATCAGGGTTTGTTGGCATGATTGCTCATTTCAATGAGGCACGAACAAAGGCAATACAAGATATAAGGTTTGGAGGATTCCTCCACCTACAGGTCACAGAATTGCCAGGGGATTTATGCAAATGGCTAGTGGACAGATTTGACCCATACTCGATCACCTTATACATATCACCAGATAAAAGGATTGAGATTACGTCAATGGATGTGCATATCACATTGGCACTCCCCATTAGTGGAAGGAAAGTTGAGGAGTTTTATGGGGAAAAGCCCAAAGATGTCAAATACAATGAAGTCCTTGATGCATGGAGAAAAGACTGGAATATGCAAGACGGAACCCCTAAACTGAGCCAAATGCCACAATACATTCTCAGCCAGACTGATGCATGGGAAAGTTTCAAAAGAAACTTTGTAATGTACATGGTATCATGCTTCTTCAATGGTTCAAAAAACGTACATTGCGCACCCTATTTTGCTAAGAATGTGGCTCATGTTGAGGACATAACATCAATTGATTGGTGTCAGTACACCATTGACAGATTATTTGAGTCTGTCAAAAAGAGGCTTCAAACTTCGATGGTCGTATTCTATTCTTGATTGTAAGTTCTTTACACTATATCATAATATCATGGTTTCATTGAGCACAATGTCATATTTAGTGAGCTAAACATATATAATTAGTGAGCTAAACATACATTATAGTGAGCATGTCATATACTTTAGTGAGAGCAACATACATTATAGTGAGCAGAAGATGTATTTTAGTGAGCAATCCAAAACTTTTGGTGAGCTTAACATATGCCATGGTCAGCATGACACATACTTTAGTGAGCGCAACATACATTCTAGTGAGTAGAAGATGTATTTTACTGAGTTGTTCAGAACTTTTGGTGAGCTAAACATATTTCATTTTGAGCGCGTCATATACCTCAGTGAGAGCAACATACATTATAGAGAGCAGAATATGTATTTTAGTGAGCAGTCCAAAACTTTTGGTGAGCTTAACATATGTCATGGTGAGCATGGCATATACTTTAGGGAGAACAACATACATTGTAGTGAGCAGAAGGTGCATTTTAGTGAGCATACGAAAACTTTTGGTGAGCTGTATAGACTGATAACAAATAACATTTCTCTTGCAAATGCTATATTTTGACAGGGTTCTCTTGACAAGAAGGACTGTTCACAGGCAATTCCCAACAATCAAGGGCTGGACAATAGAAAAGCTAAGAGAAAGAGTGAGAGAAGAGAGAAAAGCCAATCAACTTGGTAGAACAAAAGGGCCAAAGGGTTTTGGAAAGAGAAGAGTGGAGCCTCCAATACAAATAACCAAGGAAGTGCATGCTGACCGACCTCTACAAAAGTAACCTCAGTCACAAAAAGAACAACATCAAAAGATCTTACCAGAAAATGATAAACCATCAGAGTTAGAGGTAACATTTATTTCTTTGTTTCATTTATATCAATCAAGCACAATGAAAATATTTTAACCAAATATATATCTCATATCTTACAATACTTGAATGTTGTCCACATTGCAGAAAGATATGGAAGAAGTGGCTGAAATAACAAAGGCTTTAGCAAGTGCATTCAAAAGGTACAGGACATTCATGGACTACTTGTCAAAAAGGTACCAAAACAATGAAACACTCAAGAAGATAAGAGATAAGGTCATAAGCATGTTCACTTCCTACTGTGAGGCTCAAATCTCCAAATCCCCACCAATGACACAAAGAGAAAAGGGTGATGAAACTGCTGAGATACCATCATTCAGCCAATATGATGAATGGTGGAACAAAGCTGTTGTACTTGAGGCCATAATTGAGTTAGAGAATGCATTTATAAGGCAACAATAGACCAGCAGCACCAACAACAAAGCTTCTGCATCAAGGCAATGTGCCAATGACATGCTAAGTTTTAAGCTGATTGATGAAAGCCAAAGCCCAACTACTGCAACACCAACAACACCAGCATCAGTTCACACACTACCTTCCTCCCCCTGCAAAAGTAGATCAAGCACCACCACCCTCCCCCACGGCAGAGACACATCAGACACCACCAACTTCCCTTCATCCACAGACACATAAGTCACCACCACCTTCCCCTCCTCCACAAACACATCAGACACCATTACCTTCCCCCCCCCCCCAATCCAAAGGAACATCAGACACCACCACCTTCCCCTCCCCCAAAGGTACATCAATCACCACCACCTTCCCCTCCTCCACAAACATATCATACACCACCACCTTCCCCTCCTCCAACGGCACATCAAACACCACTACCCTCCTACCCATAACACCCTTCACAAACCCTTGAGACACAGCCACCATAAGAATCATCTTAAACGCCACCACCACCACCAATTCTAGAGACACAAACAGATGGGGAAGAAAAGCAAAAAATAACTGAATGAGAGCAGAAATTTCAAGGCAGAGAAGACGGAAAGAAGAAAAGGGGAAAAAAGGATGGTAAGGATTTGCATTGACCATGCTTTCACTTTCAGTGAGCATACCCTATAACTTGGTGAGCAAAAGACATATGTTAGTGAGTTGGTGAGCATAACCCATAACTTGGTGAGCTGAGAACATATGTTAGTGAGCAGAAGATAAAATTTAGTGAGCATAAAGTATAACTTGGTGAGCAAAACACATATGTGAGTGAGTAGAAGTTATATTGTAGTGAGCATAGTGTATAACTTGGTGAGCATAATACATATGTTAGTGAGCATAACTTATATTCTAGTGAGCACAAAGTATAACTTGGTGAGCAAAACACATGTGTTACTCAGCAGGTCATATGTGTGACTATAAAGAACATATATGACAGTGAGCACAACAAGTATTTCAGTGAGCACTTACACATATTATGTATGCAGGAGAAGAGCACAACAAGAAGCCCATACATTAACCAAGGAGAGAGAAAGGCCCAATGATAGAGCCCCTCTGCTCTCCTTTTGTGCAGAGAATAACAAAGATTACAGGGGATTTGTCAACCGAGGAGAGGATGATAGCCGAATATGTATTCCATCCGTCACAGGACCTTGATTCAAAGTCAGTACATAACTCTGACACGTACCACACTTAAAAACAATTAAAATAAAATGAATACAAACTTACATTGTTTTGTTTTTTTTTTTTACTTTTCTTACTAAACCAGTGAAGAAATCTTTGATAACGATATACATGTTGCATATCGTTATCACATGTCTACCATGCATCCCCGAGAATACATTGATGCCCGTGTGATCAATGTTTGGGCTGTTATCCCTAACAATTTGGAGAAAAATAGAATTGAAGGATCTCTAAGAAGATTTTTTGCACCAGTTGATGCAATGGGAAGTACATACTTATTTTACATCTAAACAAATGCACATAATCAAGCAACTAATTGTACTGCTGCAAACATTCAGTCAACCTTGGACCACTTGATAAATCCAGCAAAATCAATGGAAGCAAGGTACATTGATTTTGAAACAATTCTTCAAAAAGAATTCCAGAGATGTGACAAATGGATCTCAGCAAGACTTTTGCATCTGGTAAGCAATGATATAATACATTTTAATTGTATATTAAAACATCACATTGTATAATATTAATCATTCTCCAATTTCAAGGTGTTCTTCCCCGTATGTCACAAGAAGCACTGCTTCGTCTTCTGCTTTAATTTGAAGGAGGACAGGCTTCATATCATCGACAATATGCACATCACTACTCCATACAAAACCACATATGGAGAAACTCATCTGTTAGTGGTATGTTCAAATGCTCACTGAATCATTTACTTTCACATATTATTGCTGAGCTAACTCATAATATTGGTGAGCTATCTCACGTACGTGGTGAGCCAACAAGTATGTGTAGTGAGCTAACACATAATATTGGTGTGCTAACACACGTATTTGGTGAGCTCATATATATATGTAGTGAGCTAACGCACATATTTGGTAAGCCAACACACATTCGTGGTGAGCCAACACACATTCGTGGTGAGCTAATACCCATTTCCAGTGAGCTGAACAAAATTATTTATTCTAAACAGACAAGATCATTTGGAAAATTTCTTCAGGAGAGTGTTGGCCACCCCAAATATGAAATTGTGAAGAACATGAAACCAGTGCAAATGAGAATGCAATGAAGGACAACAGATAATGTCACAGACCATGAAATTTTTTGCATGAGGCACATGGAGACTTATTTTGGACAAGGAGATAAATGGGTTGTGGCTTCAAGAAAAATGAAGTAAGTTTACCGAACATTTGTTCTCTACAGAAATATGTTCAAAATAAATACCACACTTATTAATTGTTCATTTTTAATTATTTTTTTTGGTTTTGTTTACAGGACAAAAATCTGCTTGATGTAATGCGAGCATTGTACTGCTATGAAATTGTCAACAATGAAGACAACATATATAAAAATAGGGTGAAGAGGCTCGCCAAAGAGTTCCATGATAAACAACAAGCAGAACTGAATGCAAAATCATCTCAGCCTCAAATGCAAACATCATGACTAATCAGCCTTGCTTTAAGTTAGAATAATTGTAGAAACTTATGTTTACAGTCTAATTTTTAGCTAGACTAATTTGAATTTAGACTGTTACTATTCATACCTTTAATGATGGTGAACTACTATTAAACAACATTCGCTATTTGATATCTTTAATCAATTACTATATCAAATTCCAGTAAGCTAGAATACACATGGAGTGAGTTCGTATCAAAATCCAGTGAGCTACATCTTTTACTATGCTAAATTCTATAAATGCACGTAGAATCAAACTACGATAATATTTTCTTTGTAATGTTAACTCAAATATTAAAGTATTCAACATGTCATTGTCATACAATGCTATTCTTTTACAATGTAAAGTCATCAAAAATATTACATTAGTCTTGTGAAAAATAGTGAGCTACTGCATAAAACTAGTGAGCTATGAATATTCAACAGTGAGCAACAACTTATGAATGTCAATAGTATTCACCCTACTATAACCTTCAAAATTATTCAGCATCATTTACTTAAACTTCAAAGAACTACATATCATGATGATAAAAAATACACATTCGACAACTATTAATCAACAAACATATTTACATTAAAAATTTTGTTCAAGTCATGTTATTGATTCAACTGATTGCTAGGAATCGTATCCCCATTTGTTTGCCTCAACCTTTCATCAAAAATCAAGCTAAAAACCCTATACATTTCATTACAGTCTGTCGCTAGATTAATTGCAACTGAGGCATTAGATGAACCTGCAGCAACAACCTAAACCACCATAGCAAAAACATATTTGTAGTGAGCACATATATGCATATAGTGAGTCAACGTATAAATATAGTGAGTGCAACGTGTAAGAGTAACAATGTGAGAACTGAAAACGTAGTGAGCAAATGCAAATATTTAGTGAGCGGAGCCCATATAGTAGTGAACGTATCAAAACAATTAGTGAGCTGAAAACACATATTAATTGTACTAGTATTAGTAGCACAATTCACAAACTCCAAAACGATATTAATATAAGAAATATAGATTAATAAATCAGCTTATCAATAGAATTTTACCTGATCTTGAGACACAACTCCTCCATCTCTTGAACAAAACCTTGCCTTCCTTGATCTAAAAATGTTTGATATCTCCTCCATCGTACTCTTCCTCCTTACATTCCTTTCACCTTTCTTCCTCGAACCTTTAGGGTTATCAATGATTTTGTTACCACCACTGCACTGTTGATCATTTTCAGTGTCAGAAACATAAACAGAACCAACAACAACACCAAAATCACCCTCAGCTTCTTCACATAACTTTCTTGCTTGACTATTTGATTCACTTGCAAGAAGCAAAGCTTCAAACTGCCTATGCATCTGAACCCTCCATATGGTACCGGGAACACCAAATGCATTACTACAACTTACAGCTTCTTCTACAGCCCGTGGGGGTCTTGCTAGCCTAGCCCATCGTTTCAAAATATATTGATTGGGGACTTTAACCACACGATAACCACTAAAAATACACAAGCAGAACCAGCAGAGAATACCAATCTCACTGTACTTTTTACAATCGCAAACAATGCTATGGTCTGGAAGATTAAACCTAACCACAAACCCAAACTTCTTCGAAAGGCGATTCTCATACACAACATATGTATGCTTTGTACCGTACGGGGTTTCACCTGAGCTAAGAAGATCTCGATAGCACCCTCTGGTTTAATGTACTCATTCTCAAATACTTTGTACAAGTTGTTCGTATAGATCTTTGAAGCATGCTGCAAAATGCTAACATGTGGCAAGTACATTTCTGGAAATCCATCCTTATTTTTCACATTCTCATCCTTCTCCTTAATTCTTCACTCAGTAACAACATCACAGAATATATTGTAAAAATCAAACAACCAACAAGTGGCGTTGACTCTCTTTGATAAAGCAGCATTTGTCGACTTACTTCTTTGTGATGATAAAATGCCACTAGAGAAAAAAACCTTGCAATAGGCTGGACATCATTTTTCTTTCAACCGAAATAGTCTACCCAACCAAGCATTTTCAGCACAATTATATTCTTCAACTAGCCTAACACACAAAATCAGTTATCAAAAAAATAATAAATTAGTGAGCATAAAATGTAACCATGGTGAGCAGACGGAATAGTCCAGTGAGCAAAACATATAGCCTTGGTGAGCAGACGCTAAAAAATTAGTGAGCACATTAAAAATCTGCAAGCACGGACAGGGCTTACTTCTGCCAACAAAAGTTAAACTCTGCTTCTGTATCACATCTCATCAAAACATGGTCAAACTTATCAACAAATCCACCAAAAATTCTAAGATGACTAATATTTCTTTTGGAATTCTCCAAGATGTGTCAAGTACACAACCTATGCTTTACCAAGGGGAACACCTTTTCAATAGCATTTGCCATAGAAAATACTTGGTTCGCCATAATGGTTTTCGGTTGAACATTACCAATAGCTTCCAAGAATGTTTTAAATAACCACACAAAACTCTCAACCTTCTCATTCATCAAAAACCCACATCCCACCATAACATTCTTTGCATGATGATTCATACAAACAAAAGGTGCATATATCATCTCATAACGATTGGTCATATGTGTTGTGTCAAATACAATGAGATCACCAAACAACATATAGTCACATTTTATTTGTGTATCTCTCCAAAAGAAGCACATCAAACAATCGTCATCGTTCAATTTAAACTTATATAAAAAAAATCTTCTTCATACCACACTTAGCTTCTAAAACACACATCAAATGGTTGGCATCACCCTCATCTAAAGTCCTCTTGACTTCATTTGCAACACTATTGTATGTATCACTCTCGCTAAAACCAAGTGATGGTGAACCTTTGGCCTCATTTCTTAGAAGCCGATACGCATGCGAAACTTTCATACCATTTCTCATTATCTTTTGGAAATAGTCCACATGAGCTTTCTCGACTTTTTCATGTAATCTCAACTTATGCACCTCATCTTCCAAAAGCAATTCATGATTATGAACCATATCATGCTTCTTACAAACCCATTCCCCATTTGGTTCAATGCAAAATATATCCCTAACTTTAAAATTACACCTCTGGCTCCGTTTGGTAAATGTCTTGTCCTGTTTCCCTGGACACCTTTTAACATCTTGTTTGCTACAACAAAACTCCCTTGAACGAACCTCTTGTGAACCCTTTCTCCTTCACAACTTGTCACACCTAATGGAAAAACCCTTACGGAAAGCATACCCGTTATATACCTCAAATGCAGCATCTAGAGAACTGACCCTTTTACCAATCAGTTCTGATTCTTCACATTCCTTTACTTCAACAACACATTCATCACTATCTACACATTTCTCCTTATCAATCACAACATAGTTAGATACACCACCAACACTATTACCATCATCAGAAGCCACACCTTTGCCCTTTGAACCACTAGAACGATTACACAAAATCCTAGCATAATCATCAACATCAACTGTCTCAACAATACAACGATCTAATCTAGATGTTTAAAACGAAGTATCATCTGCATAAAAAAAAAAGTTTTTTGTGGTGAGCTATAATGTAACATTGGTGAGCATAGGCTTCATTCCAGTGAGCCAAAAGCTTGTCTTAGTGAACACAGAATGCTATGTAACGTGCTCGAATACAACAGATTCTGATCCATAATGTAACACCTGGGATTTCATCCCCTCCGTTCAGCTGATTTATGTCGTTATAAATTCTGCCTGAATGTTGATGACTAGAACGTCGAATCTTGGGAATGAACCTGCAATTTATTGAATTGAACCTTAATATAATCAAAAGGCGAATAAATCGATCGATGATTATATTAATGGTTATGGTTTAAGATTATAAAGGTCGGAAAATTGAATTTATGGTATAAGTGGGTTGGTGTTTTTATTAGTAGACAAAAAACCAAAAAAAAAAGGAAAAGGGGGTCGAAGCCCCTTCTTTTTTCAAGGAGCATCGCAAAGGGGAGGGGGGCAGCAATCGCAAACAGGGGAGGGGGGTTTCTCAACCTCCCCTGCCGGGGACTCACATACACAACCACCGGCAGTGAGGGACGGCTAGAGGAGGCCGCCGGCGACCGGCCGCCACGCCTGGCCGTTCCCCCATGCCGGTTGACACCAAAATCGGGCCAGAGAGAGAAGGCAGATGCGAGAAATGGAGAAGGGAGTTCAAGGGGGAGGCCGCCGTGAGCCTCGACGGCTCCTCCACGGCCGTCGCCGGCGGCGGTTCGACAAAAGGGGGCGATAATCGGTAGCAGGGCAGCAAAGGGGAACCGAACTCACACCGAGCCAACTCGAATCAAACCCTAAAACGGGTCCTTCAGCTTGGATTCGAGGTAGGTTTCCTCATCCTCCTATTTATGGTTAAATTGTTAATTTCGATAAAGCTTATTGGTTATTGATTATAGTTCGTTCAGGTCGAATTCAATGGTTTGCGCGTATAATTCGTTCAGGTTGAATTCGAATCAATTATCAGTGATTTGATTGGTAATTTCGATAAAACTTACGGATTAGCGATTATAATTCGTTCAGGTTGAATTCGAATCAATTATCGGTAATATGAGGAAGTTGTAGCGTGAATTGAACGATACCATGTATATATATATGTGTGTTAGTCGTACTAAATTAAAGTTTATCGTTTATATATATATATATATAGTTTATTGATTATATGTCATTTGACAATTATATGAAATTTATTGAATATGTCAAGTTTATCGATTATATACAGTTATCGATTATATGACATTTATACATAAGTTTATCGAATATATACATGGATAAATTATCGATGCTAAAAGATTTATTGATTATATAAGGACTTCGGTTTATAAAGTTCATTGAATATATAATGTTCATTGTCGGTTTATGATGTGATCATTGAATATATAACACTCATCGATTATACAGGCTCACTGTTCCCATAAAAGTATTAATTATATAACGTTCATTGATTATGCAAGTATTTTATCGATTAATGTAATGTTCATCGTTATGGATTATATAACGTTCATTAACTATGCATTTTATCGATCATATATAATGTTCATCTCTTATTAAATATACAACGTTCATTGATTATGCATATTTATCGAATTATATATAGTGTGCATCAATTATATAAGTTTATCGACTATATAACGCTCACTGATTATGCATGATTATCGATTATATCAAATGTATCCAGTATACGATGTTTATGATTATCGATTGCATGAAAATCTCGATGATACGTAGTTCTTGGTTACATGAAGTCTATAGACATTTTAAGTTGATGATATGAGGTCCCCTAATTATATAATAGACATGAAACCATTACCAATAGATCTTGATCCACAAGGTGAATTCATGGGTTATATGATAAACATTTTAGGTAGAAAATAGTTCCACCTTAAATTGGAGCAGAAGTGAGGTTACATCGGTCGCTTCAAGCTGTCAACAAAGAATGTACAGTACAGGAGAGAGATTCTCCGGAACCAGGGACGTACATTGCCTATGTTCTTCAAAAACTCTATGTTCTTAAAAAACTCACAGTGTTCTCAGCAATGAAAAATCAAAACAAGATTCATTTAATGAACCAAGTTCTCAATGTTTTGTCACATAAACAAGTGGTCCCGCCAATTATCATCAGGGCTTATGCCCATCAAGTATCAAGGCTTATGCCGACCAATACACCCGCGCGCGGCGTCAGGGCTTATGCCCATCAGTTATCAAGGCTTATGCCGACCAATATACCCGTGCACGGCGTCAACTCAGGCTTCTCGATCGGCCTAGGGGTGTGAGCACCTAAAGTACGATCGTTTCAAGATGTACATCGACCAAGGGGTTCACTTTCAGATAAGAATCAACAAATCAATGTTACTTATACATTCTCTCTCTCCTGTTTGCAAAACAAAATCTTTTGAAATGCGGCGCCTAACCATTTAACCTTCAAGTCTGTTTTACTGCATAGGGATGTACGTCTGAGTTTCGAAGACAAAGCTCAGTTTTTCATTCTTCTGCCAGTAGGCAGGGAATGCAAGGTTCAATATTTCATTTCTCTGTCAGAAGGCAGAGACAAAGCTCAGTTTTTCATTTCTCTACCAGTAAGGAGAGGATTCAAAGTTCAAGTAGGCATAAGTTGAAGTTACATGTTTTATAACTCTATTGATATGCAGTAGAGTCAAGAGAAACATGGTCAAAGGAGACTCCCAATTCCTATGATAGCTTACGAAATGATATACGTTAAGTAAACAAGCATGTGAGGTTCAAAGGTCATTTTGCTTCATTTTAATAGTGACCAATCACATGACGTAGTTATATGCTTCATTTTATGGTCATCGTTCTATGTTTTCTTACCTTCCTTACAGAAATCTATTCATGTATATGATCAGCTACTGTGTAGTATAGTAAGGATTGTATCGCAGAGGAACAGGACGGTTGTTTTTAGTGGCATTGCTAACTTCATATAGCTTACTACCTGACGGCATTTTTAACGACATTGTAACGATTGTGTACGATTTACATTATATGAACTAACACCAGCTTCGCTAATGTATTAAGCATCACGTATAAGATTTTAGCGATAGGAGAGCTTTTCAAAAGTCAAGCAATTATGAACGACGGTCGTAAGTTTTTATTGGAATGAAAATATTCTTTTAGGGGAGGGGGCTATCCACTGTATGCTTTTCGCTCACTCCATATGTCATTGTTACCCTCCAGGTTCCTGAAGTAAGCCAAAATGAAGTCATTGCAACCCTAGAAGTAAAGTGATGTGCTTGTACGTGAGTTGCAAAGTGTATTATAATGTAATGATTGTAAGTTAAGTTCTTGTGTGCTTGGTTTGCATATCATTTAGAGTCGCTCTGTATGGCCGTATGGGCCACCATCTTAGTTGTCAGGGCTGTATTTTTCGCTGTTTATTTGGTTAACATTGAACTGCATTGGTTATAGTGCTCTGGCCGGGTGGCCCGTAGAACTGTGAACTCCGGCGGGCGGCCGTTGAGTTAGTTTTTATTATTCTTCAGTGCATGGAATTAATTGTGAGGCTGTAAGCCTGGGAAAATGGTCGAGTTTTAGGGAAAACTCTGTCCATTTTGTCCCAGGATTTAAGAACAAAATGGTAACACTCCTGACTTTAGGGTTGGGGGCGTTACAGATGGTAACACTCCTGGCTTTAGGGTTGGGGGCGTTACACATAATAGGGACAAGATTGAATATAGGAATTACATTTCGTAAGCACAGAACCTGACAAATGATTCATGCATACATGGATTCATGCATACAACTTGAGCCTCAGTGAGCTTAAGGCATTTTTATTAGTGAGCCAACAAGTATATGTAGTGAGCACAGAACACATATTGGTGAGTTGTTGTTTCTCATATGTACATAGTAACAGTAAAAAAAATCATATAGAAAAACAGTCATACCATATGTGGTGAGCTATAATGCAAACTCGGTGAGCCCACACTTCAATCCGAGTAAGCTAAACGTTTCTATTAGTGAGCAAAAAATTGCTATGTAGTACAACGTAACATATTATGTTTAGTGAACGTAATATATACCACTTGTGAGTCAACGACTATCTTTAGTAAGCAAAAAACTCATAACGATAAACAATCGTTTCTTATATGTCAGCAGCCAAAATTCACCTAATATTGAACAATTAAACTAAAAACCATTGTAAACTTGATCTTAATCGAAATTAACACAAAATACAACCAAAACCACCAATCAAACATTCTGCCTAAATGCAGAACAACAAATCGCAAAATAACACACTCAATAACAATTGTATTATAATGTCAGATTACCACACCACAACAATGAATGCATACCAGTTCAAACAACTCAAAATCAACTAATCAAAAATCCACGTGTACAACTTCAAAATACGAGCA
>JACYFF010031952.1:15622556-15634032 GCA_017589665.1 Selenicereus undatus | reverse complement strand
CAAAATATTAAAGCAATTGCAACATCGACCACTGAGTGCGAGAATCAGAGAGAACAAAAACGGCAGACGGCAATTTCAAAAATTGAGAACAATAAATATATATATTTTTTAGTGGTAGTTCAGATGGGCAACACATATAACCGTTGAAATGTGGGTCCGGGTGGACAAGTAAATTGTTCAATCGACGTGATAATTTACCCACTAGGAATGCTTTCAGTAGACCACCTGCAGGGCTGTAACTAAATTCGGGCCAAGCTGAGCTGCCCATTTGACCACGATCACTATGCTGGACAGCTGACAGACCTTGATGGATCTCACAGCATCAAACATCCACTTTTCTAGGCATCAACAAAGCCATGCTACTGAAAACGCAGAATCAAAATCACCAACACCACCGAAGAATCCCATGGAAACTCCGAATCCAAGCTAAGGCTAAACACTTCAATTTCAACCTCAACCTCAACCTCAAATTCTCCTCACCGTCTTTCTCTCTCCCCTCCAATGTCAATCTCCGTCAATGCCGCCTAGCCCTCGCCCTCGATTTCGGATCCTCAAAGACAACCATCAAATCGAAGCTTCTGCGAATCTCCCGGAAGTTTCGACCTAAGAGAGCCCAGAAACCGCATTGCCCACAAAATGGGTTGATCAAATGGGTTTGGGTCCTTTTGGTGGCTGCAATTCTGGTTTCTTCATTTGGGTACCCTTTAAGAAGGGTTTTACGCTTTGATGAAGCTGCGATTTTGAAGCTCATTGGCAGGGCTTGGTATTATGCTGCTAATTTTCTATGATAGTTTCAATTTCTTTAAACAAAGTTTCTGAGGGTTTTTCTTGGGGGTGTTAATTTCCACATCGCTTTTTTCATGTTTATTTGAGTTTTTGAGTTCTGGCGGTCGTTTAGAAATCTGGGTAGGCAGGACTTCCAGTGATTCTTAGCCTAATGCTGTAAAAGTTCCCATCTTTGTCCCTTCTTCAGTCTTTGGCACCCCAATTTGGGATAGCATGTTGCTTTAGTATGTGTAAAGATTGACTTTGTTTTGACAATGGGGGGTGTAAGATTATTTTTTTGTTTGATGGTAATTTAGAACTGGGCTAGAGTTTTATTTATAGAGCCTTAATCTGGAAACTGGAAACATGAATTTAATAAGTACCTTTTTTGCAAGAAAATTGAAGATGAACTTTGAGCCCCATTCTGTTTCAGCATATATATTGATGGAGTTTGTGTATAATGTTGCTTGTTATTGTTGATGAGGCCTCATTTAGAATACACTTTGTGATTACATTCTTTCAATGAGATTGTTGTGTTCAAGTTGGAAGTAACTCTTATGAGCTAGGGGCTTCAAATTGGTGTGTATAATCATATAATGTTGGTCCTGTGCTGGTCTACTTTAGTGGATTATGCCTTGACTCTTCATTGTTAAAGCACAGCGAGAGTTGGAGTCGGCCTTAATGCTTTCAAATACGAGGATTCTGAATTCTGAGCCTGAGTCCTTTCTGTACCTGCTATGGAATATGGTTCAACCAGCTATTTGAAGTCCATGTATTCTAAAAATCCTGGAGAGGCAAAAGGATAATTTCAGAGATTCGTTGTTCTTGTTTTGCTTTGATGCCGCAGATGTTGGATGAGGTATTTATATGCTTGTGAATTGCGACGTCATTTGTGAGGTATATATCTGGCAGCAATTTCCATCCTTTGGAGTAAGGCCAACTTCATGTTGGAGATGTTTGATAATCATAGCATTGCCATTTTCAATAACAAGCTTTGTGCTGTTAGTTCGATTGGAGTCATACAAAAAACATATCTCTGGGCCTTGTGATATTTGTTGCTCAGAGTCTGAAACTCTGTACTTTATCTCCAGTATTGAGCATCCATATCGAAACAACACGCTTTAATGCAAGCATGGATGTCTTTGCAAGCACTTTAAATATGCAAGCAAGTTTAACTTTGGGTTCATTCACATGCATGCTAATTGGTTGAAGTTTTGTCATGTACTCAAAGTGCCACTCACCCAAGTGTCTGAGCATCAACTTCAAATGATCAAATCAGCGGCTTCAGGGTTCACTTCTACAGGGGCACTTTGTTAGAAGATAAATCTATTCATAGGTCTTCAACCATCAACTTAAGCTTTTGGTTGAGATGGTTCATGAACATGGTGTCAGAGCATTTCTAAGCGAGATGTCTCAAGTTCTAATCTTAACAGCCCCCATGTTGATTTATTGCGCAAAAGGGAGCATTTGCGTGAGGGGGTATGTTAGAGAGAGGATAAATCTATTTATAGGCCTTCAACCATCAGTTTAAACTTTTGGTTGAGATGGTTCATGAACACACTTATGCATGTACTGGTGTTTGTGGATGATGTTGGGTACAAAGTACGTCGATAGCACAATGTGCGATGCTCCAAGCAGGCACAGGTCATGGATGCTCGAAACATGAGGTCAGTGCATCTAAATCGTGCAAACGGTAACTTGTCAGCGTAACGAGGGAATTTTATGCCCCACTGACTGAGCAAGTGCAGTCTTTTTGCTTTTCATGGTTTTGGCCACGAATATTTAAAGGCTTCTCATGAGAATTTAACGAGTTTTTGAAGGCAATACCATGAAATATGAAGCTTGGCTCAGACAGGTCCTCATTCTATACTAAGTTGTCTTAGATTTTCAATTTCATGCCTGTTTTGTTGATAAGAGCGGGAACTAGAATTGCAAATACAAATACATTGTTTGCTGATGGAACATGATGACCAAAGCAGCTGGGCTATTTTATACCACGATGGGATGACCAGCTCGAACTGGTGACCATTCTGCTGTCCCATATTCTCGCATTTTCAAGCTCCCACCTTTTTGTTACGCCACCATGAAGGACTTGACGAAATCATGGATTTCTTTATTCGCTACATGTTGGGGTTGTTTGTAGAATCCAGTCCAACTCTAATCATTTTTTTTTTTTAGACTCAACTTATTATTGGTGATCCATAAGAGGTTTTTTTTTTAATATTATTATTATTATTATCACAAACTTTCTTAGTTTATAAGACTCGAGTCTCGGACTTTATTTAGAGCAACTAAAACATCAAACTACTTGAACTAATTTGTATTTGTATTGTTTTTTGGGGGTAGTCTAGTGGTAGGATGATCGACTTCCATAGAAAAGATTAGGGTTCGATTCCATCTAAATTGTATGTGTTAGATTTACCTATAAAAAAAAATTAAAAAAAATTGTGTTGGTACTCCATTAAAACTTAAAAGGCTCTGTGTGAGGGTAACTTTGTGACTTTAGTATTTAGTATGCTAGCATATGCGAAATCATAAACAAATATTACAATTTTGACCCCAATGTAACCGAATTTACGGACCGAAGCATAAATGTAAATTATGTTCAACTTGTTGAAACCTTGGGAGTTATCATTGTTTTTCTTTTAATCACCTCTTCGTGAATTAGTATCCCCAATTAATCATTGTCTCTCTTTCCTTCTTCAAAATCTCATTTATATATCCGACTTTTATAGTATATGAATTAATTTGACATGACAGATTATATTTGGAAAAGTGGGGGAAAACGACAAGTTTGATGAAAGATGGCCTACACGAGTAGATTAAGCCATCCCTGTTAAGTGTAGTAGAGCTCATTGTTTTTTTGTTCAATCAATTTGATGAAAATAGTGGAGCTCTTCGGGTGGATGAACCGGTCTTTGGAGATCCTAAGCATCTTAAACTTGAGAAGCTTATTAGATGGAAGCCACCCAGAAATAGTTGGTTATTACTTGATACCAATGGTGTTTCTAAAAGTAATCCAAGCCAAGCGGGCGGCAGTGTTATTATTAGGGACTATAACAGTGGCATTTTGAGTGCTTTCATGGAGAATTATGGCCACTATTCATTGCCAAAAGCAGAGTTATTGGCATTCTTTTGTAGGTTGCGTCTAGCTCATGATTTGGAATGAAGATGTTTTGAAGTGATGATAGATTCTAAACTTGTGGAGGGATGGTTAAATAAGGAATTGCTTACCTCCCATCCACATTTCTAACTCATACTGAAATGCAAAAAGTTGATGATGTTTGAGGAATGGTCCGTCTGAATCCAACATTATTCTGGAGAAGCAAACCGTTCTACAGATTGGCTAGTTAATCAGGGAGTTTCCAATACTAATAAGAGGATTGTAATTTCTTCCCCTCCTCCCACTCTAGCCAAAATTTTGTTAAAAAACTTTATGGGGGGGTGGCTTGGCCTCGAATGATTAGATCTTAATTGTTGTGTTTAGGAGTTTTGGCCCCTCAATAGCACCCCAAAAAAGAAGATATTTCATCAATTTAAGAGCTCAAACATATTATGTTCACATAGGAACTACCTATTCCTATTAAAATAGTGAATCACTTTTGTCAAATCATTCATGAAATTCAAATTTTGTCTTATTATCATTGTACATGGTGCAAGATGGTTTCATTTTTTAATTTGTTGTCATTTGATTTAACTTTTGTTATAGTCACTTGCACCTAATTTTTTTTTTTAAAAAGAAAAACACTTTTGATATAGTCATAAATTGAGTAATTCCAACTCTACACGTGTACAAAGATGAAATAGATACAAACTTGACTTATTTTATTGGCTAGGTTTATCTATGGGCGTCAAAGATAAAAATAACTTATTAGGGTAGTCTAAGAAGGGCAAAAATCTTGCAAGTAATGGAACTAAAGCCACAAAATTTTAACCCATGAACTGAGTAATCCCTACAACATAAAGCACAATCGCTAAATATAAAAACCAATAAATCCTTTTATTTGTAAAGGTGCATGCCTTATTCAATGAAAGAGTAAAACAAAGGAACCAACAAGGGTTGTCGATAGGTATACATTGAAATTTAGTTAGTCTTAACAAAAAGAAACTTGTCACATGAAATTTTACTACTATAAATTGTACCTTATTGACTAAATAATCGTGTTCATAAACGATATAATATATGATGCAACGTGATCCTCACCCTACCAATCTACACTAGTATGACCCTAATTTTGCTTACAATAAGGGTATATTCTTTGAGACTTAAAAGAAGTAATTATTGGTATTTATTTATTAAATATACTTAAATATACTGAAATATATTAAATAATTAAAAAAAATATAACTGAATAGTTCCGATAAATATTTAACAGTACTAAAAAATATTAAATTATGTTAACAATTATTAAATATTAATAATAAATATTTATACAAGTTAAAAAAAACATTCCATAAACATGGGTAATGTAAAATTACAGACAGTGACATGCAAGTTATCCTATCCTATGCACCTTTCTGCCTCACACTCTCCTATACTACACCTTTCTGCCTCATACTCATCATGTCACAATCTGCATACTATTCTGTTGTTAATGGCTGCATAGTTATTCTCAAGATAAATTATTAGATATATTTAAAAGTACATATTCTTATCTTTTCTTTATATATATTTTTTAAAGTGTATTTATTATATATTTTATTTTTTATTTATTGAAATGTCTTATAAGAATATGTGGATCGTGTTTGGCAATCAGCTATTAGCTGTTAGCTGTTAGTTAATTGCATCTGTTTGACTTATTTGATTGCAATAACTGTTTGTGAAAAAAGTGTTTGATGAAGTTAGCTGTTTCTAACAAAACTATTTGATAAAATTTCACTTATGCCCATTACTCAATTTCATTATTTTTCTAACAAAATAATTTTTCATTGGATATTTATTTTTCTTTTTGATATGAATTATGAATTAAGACTTATGTGATATATAAAATTATATTTATACTTTTTCCTAATTTTAGTACTTATTATCAAAATATATTTTTAATGTTAAATATTTTCTTTTTTAATAGCAATTGAAATTATGTGATATAAAAATATTTACATATCATATAAAACTAACTAATATAAATTATTTGTTAAATTAAGAAAGTATTAAAATTAAAAGCATTATCTTCAACATCATGAGCATCCACAACTCTTGTCCCCAAAAAGAAAAAAAATAAATTGAAAATTTTAAACTCTAAACATCCAACATTCGAAAATATTATTTATGAATGACATGTAATGTAAATTTGTCCAAATTATAAAGTTAATATGATCATTATAATAGTAAATATCAAAAAATTCTTTGAAAAAATTACCTCAAAAAATTTTTTATAAACAAACTTTTTAAATATAAAAAATTAATTTAAAAAACTAATCAATCAAATACTCCAAAAAAAATTTGATCAAAGTTAAACAATTAATATCCTAAAAAATTCCTTTACCACTCAAAAAATTCATTGCCAAACATGACCGTGGTCTCATGAATATAAGATAGGCTTTGAAAAATGCTTTTGAAATTCTGTACACGGTGGGACCCACATAGAAATAATATTGCCGGAATGAGGGGGCCCTCTCAGACTTGTGAGATGACAGAGAAAGCGGAGAACAACAACAAACCATCTCATCTGATCTCACGCTTAAAGTAGCGCGCGTGGGGGCATTACATCATAAATTAATTAAAGCAGGGGACAAAATATTCAATGTTACTGGGTCCCACTTTTGCTTTATGGTTCCTTCTGGGCCGTCCATGCTCTACACTTAAGCTCATCTGACGGCTCAGATTGATAGTCAAAGGCCTCGTTTGATAGGTCTCTTTGACTAAATATATGTGGAAATAATTAAAGGTGGTACTGCTTTTCTCTGCGGGTGTATTTTTTAAAAATATTTATTAGCACTTTGGTTTTTTAACAGGAAAATAGAAAAATTTGTGAAATTTGGTGGATTTCTTTTTTTAAAAAAATTCCGACCTTTGACTGGATTGTCACATCAATCGAGGTGCCTTTCTTTGAAAGTTGGGTGCGGAGTAGAAAATGACGGAAAAGCCCCTGCATCTCACTTTTTGTTCCAGTTCCTACCCCTTTTGCGTAATGTCCAATTTGTCCCTTCTTGTATCCATTATTGAATGTCTCTTCATGTGTGCTCTTTTGGGATGATAAGAGCTGACAGTATATAACGTGACACAGCAAATCGGAAAAGGCGAAGGTAAACCCTGATTTAAAATTCAAATGAAATAATTCGAACCCATATTTAATTTAGTTTTTAAAATGAAATAATTTGATTTAAAATTGAAATTTGAATTCTCAGATTTCGTATGACCAAATTTGAAATTAATTTCATCTAAAACTTTGAATTAAATGATTCATCTGTTAATTGTAATAATAAGGCACTGCTACAATATAACGTGATTTAAATTTTTTCTTATTTTCGTCATTTAATGTGTAAAATAAACGGTTGTATTTATGTAAATTTGATATTGTTTAGAGCAAAAAAAGTCTAAAATTGATGCCACTAGAGACATAATAAGCTAACATGACTAATCAATTGGAGGAAAAACCTAGGAAGCAATCCCTCGTGATCATTTGGAATTGAATGGTATTTAGAAAAAGGGAAGAAATGTCATCTTAGCTAAATTGATACAACAAATGCAGAAGATACTACTATAATTATTGTTTTACATAAAACAGGCATAAAGATCGATACAAACATAATTAAAATTAATTAATAAATAGTAATAATTTCTAAAAAATATACCAATGGAAACATCTAATATTCGTATAAGTATGGAAGATCTAACCCTTTAGCTTATTTCCCAGGATAAACCTGCTCTCTTAAAAATGTGGAGCAGAATAGCTACTTATTGAAGATTACAAGGGATGAGAAGTTAACCTATCTCATTTCTCTTTTTTGTTTCTTTTGGATCTTTAGATGTTTGGTCAAAGAAAATTGCAAATTATAAAACATGGGCACAAGTTGAGTAACCAACTAAGGATTGGATTTTATCTCATTTTTTAATAAGGAGATTATGGCAATAGGTCCTAGATCTTACATATATTCGTCAAACCGGCCACAAACTAAAGGGTGTGGTTTAATTAAATTAAATGTAACTTGATGGGTCTTAAACATATCTAGGTCCAAGTGGCTCTAGACCGAGTTTGAAAATTGTGATCCCAATGTTCAACTCGGGACCCGCTTAAGCATAGGTGGATCCATGAGTAGTTTAGGGGTGTCCATGGACACCCCTGCTCTAAAAAATTCTAGTTGGATATTTTGAAGGAAATTATATTACTATACATGGATCAGGGGCGGAGCCAGGATTTCAACCAAAAGGGGGGGAGATTAATAATACACATAATATAAACTTTAATAGTTCTAAAAATGAAGAGCATAGCTATTATATTCAAGAAAGTTGTTCTCAACGAGATCTCATGTTTTGAAAGTAAAGCATGATATCGTCG
The DNA here is from genome assembly GCA_017589665.1 of Selenicereus undatus. NCBI lineage: Eukaryota > Viridiplantae > Streptophyta > Magnoliopsida > Caryophyllales > Cactaceae > Selenicereus > Selenicereus undatus. Next base: position 15,625,768 of record JACYFF010031952.1, on the reverse strand, counting down.
TTCGAGAGATTTTTAAAAGCATCAATATCAAAATAAGTAACAACAATATCATTTAAAAATTCATCTGATATTTTATTCCGCAATTTGGTCTTGATGAACTTCATCGCAGATAACACTCTTTCAACAGTTGACGTGGAAACTGGTAAAATCAATGCAAGCTTCAAAAGTTGATGTAGGTGGGGAAAGCTCAAATACTTCTTTGTTTGAACCAACTTCCTGCAAAGCTCAGGAAGTCTTGAAATGTTAGACAACCTCACATCATCAGCTACATTAGCAATGAAAGTATCCAGTTTACAAGCAAGTGTCTCAATAGCCAAGTCATCAAAATCATCTAGATATAGCTGAGCTATTCTTAGTATCTTGTTCTTGTCAAAATTGGAGAATGAGTCACTGGGATTCAAACAAGTCACCCCAAGAAGCAAATTAGTGGTCGCCTCAGAAAAGCGACTATTAAGTTCTTGCATTTGCATATCAAGAATTGTGTAGAACACATCAATGGGATATTAATGCTCATTGCTAGACGGTGGTTGAGTACTTTGTTTGGCACTTTCTTGGATCAGTGGTGAGTTTTCTGATGTAGAGCTTGAACCAATAGATCGTTTAGCTATTTTGTTGAGAAACTTCTCAATTTCAAACTGAAAAACACAATCAAGTTCTTACTTAGGTTCATGGTTTTTAGTAAATCATAAACATAATTATTTACAAAATAATTATTTACAAAATTAGGTTTTGCCTTTCTTGATTGAGAATTTAGGAATTACAATTGGGGTAATTTGTGTTCATCATAAACAAACACAAATTTGCCTAAAGTCAATAAATTTAACACAAATAAACAAACAACAACAAACAAATCACCCCAATTCTAATTTCTAAATTCTCAATCAAGAAAGGCAAAACCTAATTTTTTAACTGATGAGTAAACCTCTAAATTAGCCACTTATTCAACACAAATTCAATAAAAATTAGTAAACTAAATATAAACAAGAAAGTAATTACAAACAAAATTAGCCCAATTTTAAATCTTCAACCAAGAAGACAATTAGATTAAAATCCTCATTTTTCAATTCATGAATCATGAGTAATTCACTAAGTTAATCAATTATTTAACACAAACCTAACTAAAATCAATAAAATAAACATAATTATTTACAAAATAACAAAATTAAAAACAAAAATTGAGTAGTTTTTAGAATTACCTCAAATTGGGAGAGTTGACTGCTAAGGAGAAGTGGAGGCGGCTGCCGGTACAAGTGGCGGGCGGCGGCTGGTCAGCGGATGGCGGGCAGCGGCTAAGTGGCTAACTGCAGAGAGTGAGAGAGAGAGCAAGTGGGCAGGGGCTAGCTGTTGGCAAGAGTCGAGAGGCGAGCAACGGAGCGAAAGACCAGAGAGACTGAGAGTCGAGAAGCAGGGCATAAATGATGGAAAATAAATGTCCAAACCTAAAAAAAAAAAAAAACATACAAGGGGCCGTAGAAGTAGAGTCGCAACTGGCAAGAATTGAACCCAAACCGACCATTCTGCTAAGCACGAGTTTGCGAAATGTGTCTGAACCAATTAATATATATTTTTATCTACAAAAATATTCCATATTTAATTTTTTTCTCCCAAAAAGCTGGGGGGTCAATTGACCCCCCTTGCCCTAATGTAGCTCCGTCCTTGACGTGGATACTCCTAAATAAGCCCAAAAAGTTATGAACATTCTCTAAATATACTCCGTTCACATACTAACACTTTTAATTATTTTTTTTAATGTAAAGACTGTAGCTATAAAGTTAGGATTTGATAAGAAAATTAAATTAAATTAAATGCATTCAAGTTTAAATCTATTCCTCCTCTTTTCATGCAAAACTGTATTCCACTTTCCCATATCTCTCTCTATGTTCTCACCTTTTCTTTGTTATGTGGATTTCAATCTTTTAGTTTAATATAATACTAGTCTCTTTAATTTCTTTTATTTTTATTATTGATATTTTTGTCGTTCAGTTGCAAAGTCGGCTTGGTGTAGAATTGTCTTTAACTTAGCACTAATCATTTGTTTGAGCTTAATGTTGATTTCCTTATTTAATACTAGTCTCCGGTGTAATTAGATAGTGAAGATTGCTTATTCGTACTTTTATTTCATAGGCGACATATTCACTTCATGTCCTTTTTTTTTAATTACTTGGTGTTGATGATTTGTGGTTTGTAACCAATGGTTTTAGTAAATAGTAGGTAATTATAATATTCTATAATTATCGCGCAATTTATGCATAAAACTTCGAAATATGAAGAACTACAGAGAGCAATCACAGTAGTAAACTACCATAGTTTTTTCTTCTTTATTTGACTAGAAAAGTCAGGTGTATTATTATTACACTTCGAGTTCTGCTAGAATGAAAATCCGAGATGAAATAAATACAAGATTGAACATTTTGCAAAATAGACTACCATAATATATATTATATAATTTCTTTTTTTTATCTGGGTAGTGTATATTAATGATGACGTTGCAGATAGACATTCATATTCTAAATGTCTGGATCCATCACTACACCTAAGACCCAACATCATTTTTCATTTAAAAAACTAGCAATAAATACCAAGTTACTTACCCTAACTCTAAATCTACCTATCAAATAATTTCGCTTCACTAAGGTATTGCCTAGCCGCTACCCTTAGTCCTTTACTCCTCTTCCCTTACATCCCTTGTTCTTGTTGCCTCGCTCGATCATTGCTTGAGTATTCAACTAGTCACCACAACTCATCAATGATCACCTCCTTCACACAAGCCACCAGATCTAATCCCTCAACTAGTCACTACTCCACCTTACAGTAGTTGGAAGTCTCTCTTGCCCTCTTGCTCCAAAGCGTTATTGTAACTCTTGAGTGAGGGTTAAAGGATTTGAAATCACCACCTATATCACCAAAGGTATACATTACTTTTTAAGAAGCCAACTCATAAGAACTCCACATTTAAGTATATTTGTTGTGGAGAAACCTTATAATTTACTATTATCTTGCCCCAAGTATGTAATAATATTTCAAAAGAGTGGAGAATAGAATGTTTGCAAGCTCTGCTATCATAAAAATAAACTAGACCTGCTATCCCCAAAGGATTTGGGTCCAGTAGATCTAACCTATATTCGACCAATCTCTATCTCTAAAGATGTAGTTTTTAATTCACTTTGAGTCATGGGTATGAGTTATATACATATATAAATATATATATATAT
>JACYFF010031952.1:15579975-15610418 GCA_017589665.1 Selenicereus undatus | reverse complement strand
ATATATATATTTCTCTTCTTATTTATTTATATTTATATATTAACTAAACTTAGTTTCTCTCTCTCTCACCCTCAAACGGACGCGCACATCCAAGACCTTCCCCTATTTTTAGGAATTCCCATCCACAAAAAAAAAAAAGAAAAATTCATAAGACAGGTGTTCTCCTATTTTGCTTCTCTCCCCCATGCCTTTTCCTAATTTCATATGAGACATGGACTCCTAAATGAGTTTTTGTGCTTACCGATTTCAAAAAGAAAAAGAAAAAAATAAAGAAATATTATAACATTAATCCACCATGGTCAATGATTGAGACGAGGATGAAACTTGGGTTTGGGTAAGGATAAGAATGAATGAAACATTCCAACCTGATGTGATAGTTGTATTTATATCATATGAGATATGATTTGTTTTGGTGTAAAGAGCGACACATTGGTTTATGAAATACAAATCTAAATTTCTGAATAATTGTTTATAGATGAAATACAATCTCAAGTTTTTATTAATAACTTTTAAAAATTTTATCAGTTAAGATAATTGACACACACATAAAATATAAAATGATCATGTGAAATTGTATTTACATCACGTTGCAAAATAATTTTTAATTTGTACCGTCTTTTATCTCTTATGTATAAAAACACAGCCCGAGGTTCTCATTCTTTGAGCACCCAAATATAATTGGTGCCTTTTCACATGATATTATAGCCAACTAATCAATCAGTTTATTGTATATTGTTATCCGCATCTCCCACCAACAACTAACTAAGAGTGTGTGTGTGTGTGTGTGTATATATATATATATATATATATATATATATATATATATATATGTTTTGAGAAATGTTATTTAACAAATTATGAGTGCTTACATTTTATGGGAAAGATCATGGTTCAAACCCCTCCATGTTGAAAAGGATTTGTAACTCTCTTATTAGGTACAAGTACACCTAGGATTATAATTGAGTTGAGTCGAATCCTGAGTCGAACGCCCACCCGAGCTGGCTTGGTCAAATAAAAGTTCGACTTGGATTGGATTTGAAACTTGTCGAGCTTGTAATGTTTAGGCTCAGGTGCAGATGTACATTGTTGGGCTTGGAGTTTGACTTCACTCAATTCAGTATCCTTTTTTTTAGTTTGTTCGTTTTTATTTAAAAAGTTTTCAAATTCAAAGTTGTAATCTTGTCTAAAGTTTAGATTGTTGCATTGGATTCAAGGAATGAGGCTCATAATAAAATTTCGTTAATCCTAGTGGTAATTTCATACTCTCTAGTTTCCACACAAGCACACACAAAAAAATAAACTAATTAAACTAAACTGAGTTAAGCCTTGTTGAGCTCATACTTGGCTTGGTTTGCTTTTGGGTTGGCTTGGGTTTGACTTGAGCTTGACTTGACTCAATCAAGTTGAACCCAAAAGCTCAACGAGTCAGCTTAGTTTCGTTACAACCGTAACTATACTTGAGCCCTGTTCTTTTTATTTTTTAATTTATTTGAACTTATATTTTTAGAATTATATTCACTTTTTGTTAAATTTTAAATCAATTTGTTTAAAATTAAATCCATTCCAACTTATTTTTTTAAATGAAAGTTATTTTCTGACTTTTTTTAATTGAACTAAACTTATTGAAATTTATTTTAAAAAGCAAGTAGAAAAAGGCACCTTAGCTTTATCTTTGAGGCTTAGATAATTTCATTGTACTTGTTCGAAGAGGGGGGGGGGGGGTTCGGACAGATTAGAAGAGTCTTCCATACAAATTTGTTGAAAGTAGGAAAAGTATTGTTTCTGGACTAAATCATGATATTCTTGATGTTACATGTTTTTTTAAAGCAGAAATACTGCACTTGCAACATCTGTACCTCCTTGATTGCTAATTGATAATTTTAAAATAACAAGTTACAGCCCACAGTTTGGGAGATATTCTTGACCACCATTTTAATATTGCCCTTGAGAAGGACATTGATGAATATATGTGGAACGATCAACCTCAAAAGTAAGCCATATAAGTACTTCTCCCCTGTACAGTAAATGCCTAAGCAACTAATTCTAATAGCTCAATTTATACTTGCATTTGTTTAGTAGTTATCATAATGGTCAAACTGACTAGATTTGATGATGGCATTGTTGGCCAATAAAAACCTTAGTAAATACATAAAATAAAATAAAAAATAAATTCATTAGCCATATTTTTTATGTTAACTGTTCAAAATGCCTCTAAGAATAATCAATTCAGATATATTTTCTTAAAAGTAACAGACATAATATCCTCATTTACTATCTAAGTATTTTTTTGATGCTTACTATTCAATTATATTACCGATGGTCGGTACGCCGACGGAATCATGTGAATCCAACTATAAGGTCGTTCAAAATTCTTTTTTGTACTCTTTTTTAGGTCTAAAATTAACTGCCAATGTTGTACAGATGATTGACCTCACCACCGGCAATAAAGGACGGGCCAATGCTGCAAGGGCAAAAAGGTCTTTTCACAGATGCGTACAAACTCCCCTTACCAAAGAAGGTAAAGGATCCTTTTGGAAATAGCAATGAAGTAGAAGGGCAAAAGCGTCAGAAAGGGCATAGTAAGAATGCCAAAATCCCGTTGGATGATTGCGAAAGTGCTCCGCCCTCCTTCATTTCACCAAAACTAATGATGGGGCATTACATATTCCATAAAATAAACAAAGACTTGAAAATCCGAGTTTCTTATGGTAGGTTTGACCACAGCTTCATTGGGGCCACCACAACATCTCTATTTGTTAATTGTAATCTTTATTATTTATTTGTTTTTGTATTTTTCTTTTCATCACCCCCTTTTCTTTGCTTGTGTTTTTCATTTGGAAAATCTAGGTGACCTTTCCTCATTCATTCCTGTTCAGCTTTCATTTGACTAGCCTAGGGTTGGGTTGTATCGCCATCCTCCTTCGTGGGCATCAAAAAAGATCGAAACTTTCATTGCACCAAAGTGGCTAATTTCAGGTACTTACCCATCTACCATTTTTCTTTTTACCTCCTTTTTTCAATTTTTTTTTTGGGTTTTCAGGGGGTCCTAGAGATGATTTTTATGGGAAATTTTGATTAAAGGTGGGCATTACTTGCATTTCTATGGAGAAAGTGAGATGCTGGTTGATCTATTTCATCCACCAGTAATCTATTTATAATGAATTTCTAAGTTTTTTTGGGGGGGGGGGTTGTTTTTTTCCCCCCAAGAGAAAATTTATGAGATAGATTAGCTCAATTTGGGTAGGTGTGAGTCAATCTTGTCAGGCTGGATGATTTTCTGGGTCTTTTGGATCTGGGCATTTTTGGTTAGTTTTACAACGGTGTTTATATCTTATCATTAGCTGCATTAATCTGTGCCTAGATGTTTCTGACTGTTTTTACTTTTTCCAGCGGATTTCTGGGATTGTATTTGTTGAATGGAGAATACCCTTTGAAATTTCCTATTGGAGGAAGCTTTTAACTATTTGTTTGTTCTTGAGGCTTTTTGTACTTTGGGCTTGTAAGCAATCTCAGTTTTGAGTGAAGACAAGAGGATTAGGTTCCACTTTCAATTCATCTTTGTGTTCCTTTTTCCATTTTCCTTTTTTTTTTGGTTGAAGCTTCTTTGGTGGAGACATGGGTTGGATGTCACCAAGAGGCAATGAAGTAATCTGTTAAACGAGATTTCAGAATGTCGAACTTATGTGGCTTACCAGGTCCTTCAACTTTCATGGCCATCAAATGTGGTGGCTTTGTTTTCTTCTTTTTTATATATTTCCTTTTTTTGGGTTTTTTTTTGGGGGGGGGGGGGGAGGGGGTTGTTGGTGTCTTGGTGATAATGCTCTGATTAAAGCAAACAGCTCTTCCTGAAATACCATTTCTTCATTGTAGTACTAGAATTTTTGGATCAAATAGAACATCATTCCACATAGACGATCCCCAGTTCTTTTGGTGTTAATACGGAGAGGCTCATTGCTCTGTCTAAAATCTGATAATGTCTCTCCATTGTAGTGCCAGCATCTTAGGGTCAAGATAGAACTTAATTTGACATAGAAAATCTTCAGTTCTGTTCTATTTTGGCATGGTTTTAGTTCCAAATGTGTATTATTCCAGGTTCCTGCTTCTAGATTGCTGTCTCTCTTTGTTCTATTTCACTATCTAAATGCCAATGATGTGATCATATTACTGTTGTATAAGTCTGTTTCATGGCATCAAAAAACAATATTGATGATTGAGTGCCTTCTGTTTCAATATGGGGCCTGGAATTTGGATGCTGTTTGGATGTGCAATGCATTTATACTTCCAAAATGCTTAGTTTTCTTGCTTTACCCATTTTGGCAGGCTTCAAGATTGAATTGCATTCTTTCAAGGCGAGTGTTTAAGATGGGTTGTTTCACTGTCTTAAAAAGTAAAAAGAAGAAGACTGAGCAGAAAGTGCATACTACACGCATCCTGCCTCAGGAAAGCGCACCTACAACTCTACCTGAACCACAAATCCGAAGCCATGCATTGCAATCAGCTCCTCCGAGTTTCCGGACGAAGGTTAAGCCGGTTCAACCCACAAATACATTGATGAATAGCAGAATGCGTGCCCTGTCTGCTCCATCTAGCCTTCATGGGCCTGAAAGAGATACATTATCATCAGTTGAATGTGAAGACCGAGAAGAGTCAAGATTCAGTGTAGTATTACCACAAGAACAAAAGTCTGGGAGTCCTCAGCCCCTTCCTCTTCCTTCGCCTCATTCTTCTGGTGCTCTTAAACCTATGAATAGCTTTAAAGCAGGAAATGCCAGTGGCCCTCTTTATGCTTCTGGCCCACTTCCTCTACCCCCATCAGGAACACTGCGGAGCTTTTCATATGAAGAAATTTCATCTGCCTCCCATAATTTCTCATCGGATAATTGCACATCGGAAAGTCTTTCTTCAACCATGTATAAGGCTTCTTTCTTGGATGTTTCTTGTAGCTCAAAAAAGATAGACGCAACTATTGCACGTTTCTATCCTTCAACTCAGGTGATTAGGCAATATTTTGTTGTTTCATCATATCTTATACTTGTTACTTTCCCTCCACCACAAGGTGTGAGGGTTACATGCGATGTGATCTTTGTGAGTTGTGATCTCGGTGGATTTTCGAGGCAAGTGTAAGCTGTGAATCTTATGGAAAGATTGTTGACATTATCGGTTCTTGTTTGGGTTTTATAGGGTTTAAAGGAATTCATTAATGAGGTGAACACACTCGCATCTCTACAACATCCCAATCTCTGTAAGTTGATTGGTTACCATGCACGTGAAGGTGCTGAGCAAAGGATCTTGGTCTATGAGAGGCTTCATCATGGAAGTTTAGATCGCCTATTATACGGTAGAACAGATGGCCCACCTATTGACTGGAATGTGAGAGTAAAAGTAGCATTATGTGGTGCTCAAGGTCTCACTTTCTTGCATGAAGAAGGTCCTTTCCAGGTACTTACAACTTGTATATCTGTGCTGTGTTTGATAGTTTTTGAATTTGAGAGGTATTCTAATTCTACATTCAGGGAATCATTCTACTACATTTCACTAGAGTTACACTGTTGAAACTTGGTTTCCCTCGTGTCTACCCTATGATAATGTTCTTTCTAGCCACCAGGCTTTATGTGATGTTACAGTGTTGAAAAAGTTGCCATTTCTGATGAAATCTCTCCTGTATATTTGCAGGCAATGTACAATGAATTCTCGACTGTAAATATTCAGATTGACAAGGATTTTAGTGCAAAGCTTTCAGGATATGGCTGTGTTGGTCTTCTTCCAGAAACAGATCCCTCTGATACTTCTCCAGTGAGTACCTGAAAATTGCTCTTGGTTCACCTTTTCTTGGTGCTACATTCAATGTTGGATTTTAATGAAGCTTGTCCTGTCCCACCCCCCCCCCCAAAAAAAGAAAAGCTCTGATGTAAACCTTGTCATCCTCCAATGTTGGATCAATCTTGAGGTTTCTAACATCTGAAATTGAGCTAAGAAAATACTGGTTAGATCATCTTTCATCCTGTATTATGAGTAATGTTAAATCACTTTGGACTATTCTTTTGCACATTTTGTCTTGGTGATAATTAGAACATCTCTATGTTTCTTGCTGCCATAGGGGTGGTCTAGTAGTCTTTGCGTGTGTGCGCGCGCATGCATCCCCCAGGTTGGGTGTTTTTTTTTTTGGTTTTTTTTTTGAAGGGGGCTTTTTATAAGGCTTGGCATAAGGGTACGGTCCAGTTGCAAGGGGCAAAGGGACAAGAGATTACAACTGTGGGGCTTGAGGTCCTGACCTTCCATGTGCAAGGTGATTGCTGAATATTTCACCACTTGTCCAAGGGTCTTGGAATTTCAGTAGTGTATGTACTACATTGTAATGGTGGTGTAGTACTAGTGTTCAGTTTCAACCCACCTTCCCACACAGGGAATTTGGGTTGTAGTAGGTTTCTCCTCTCCCAAGTCCTGCCTCTCCAAAGCTTCACATTGGGTAGCAGGACCTTAGGATGGCGTATGAAAGGGGGGAATGACAAAAGACGAAGTACTGTATTGTACTCTACCCAGTTTCGAGTGTCTGACATGGTGGACGAATTTTTCTAAAAATTGTTCATGTTGATGACCGAAATGAAAGCTCAAGATTCAAATCTCAACAATGGGTACTTGAAGTGAATCAGAGAGGCAAGTAACATAGCACAATCTGTAGAAACCATAACCCTCATTTCTTCTTGGGTATGTGGTCCTTTGTGTAACTCAGTGAGGCGATGGACCAGTAACAGCAAATTAGTAATCTGAAAAGAAATGCTGGAAGAAAGAGAACCAGTCTAAGCCGTAAAGCTGTCATATGCATACATGAGGTGTCATTTGCATATTTTCATGAATTACCATTCCAATTAAGATAGAATATGGTTCATGAGTTTTGACTTTTGACTAAGCCGCCTCTTGTTTGTGAGAGGATCATGGGACTTGCTAATTCCCCTCCCTTCAACTGTTCAGGCACTTGGAAACCTTTCTATGGAGACTGTCGAAAGAGGATTACTCACCCCAAAGAGCAATGTTTACAGCTTTGGAATTGTCCTGCTCGAACTTCTCACAGGGCGGAAAAACATGGACAGCCGGCGGCCCAAGGAGGAGAGGAACTTGGTCAAGTGGTGCTGGCCATTCTTAGCAGATGATTGCCGGCTGTCCCTAATAATGGACCCCCAGCTTAAGGGCCGGTTCCCCATTAAAGCAGCCCGAACAGTGGCTGACATAGCCCAAAGGTGCCTACAAAAGGACCCCTCTGAGAGACCCACCATGAGAACCGTTGTGGACCATCTCAAGACCATCCAAGACATGAAGTACTCCTGCCGGTTCCCTCTCCAAGAACCGGTTGCTGTGGGTGGAAAACAAATGTTTAGATCACCGAGTCTCCCACCAGCCCGACAAAGCTTCTCTCACTCCTCTTCTTCGGTCTCCCCCACGAGGCTGCTTAATTTGCCCTTGTCGCTCCCTCCTCGTGCATGCTCCTCTCTTCTTGCCTTGGATGAGCTCGAGAGGCAGGAAGCCCGGAAATCTTCATCATCCGCAGTCCGGAGGACTAGTGTTGAAGGGTTCTGATTGTTAATAGCTTTGCCTTCGTTTTTTTGGTTTTGGGAATCATACATATGATTTATTATACAGTATAAGGTATGTTTTTGTTTTATTTTTTTATTTTTATTTTTTGGCTCCTATCGTCGCTGTCATGCCTCATGAAGTGGTTGAGAGGACAGTGGTGCTGTAGATATATGAGTGTAAGCCCATGTGGACTGGGTGGTTTGGTTAGTTTGCTCTTGGTCGTATCTGGAAAATATGCTGCCGATTATGAGAACGAGTTTCTCTCTATCCTTTCGGCCCTCATTTGATATTTGTAAGCTCACTTAACTGAGCGACTGTGCTGTTGTCTATTTGTTAAGCAGTAAATATACCACTTAATCATTCAGATTGTCAGGAGAGGTGAAAAGTGGAATTTGTGTATGCTAGGATATGTTCTTTTCGACTTATAAGAAGTATTTATTGGTGTTTATTGTTGGAATATATTGAAAGTTGCTGAAGTATAAATAAACATGTTAAAACATGTTTGAACATGTTGAATGATTGAAGAAAAAATAATTAGATATTTTTAATAAGTACTTAACAGTAATGAATTGTGGTGAATGGTGCTGGCTTCTGTTAAAAGAAGTTGGATTGTATTGAAAGTTGTTGAATGCAGATGATAAGTACTTATAATAAGTTGAAAAGAACATGCCTTTAATTTAATATGTTGAAGTTACCCGAAACTCGCAAGATTGAAATATGTACAATTCATAAACTACTCAAGCAACATATATGATAGGCATTCAACATTGAAGTTTTTTCTTTCCCTTTTTGGATAGAAACAGAACTTTGTGGCTCTGTTTGGACCTTGAAAAATTTGATGGAAAGAAAAAAATTGAAAAAAATTGCTTTTTTTCTTGTGTTTGGTTTAGAGAAAATCAAAAGGAAAAAAAATATGGAGGAAAATTAAGTGAAAAAATTGTTAGAAATAAATGATAAAATTTTTCTTATAAAATTGTGAGGAAAGCTTGAGGAAAATTTCCAACCCCCTCCAACCTGGCATTGCTTAGATGATATTAACATGATTCAAGTAGTTTGTCAACATTTAAAATTTTCATCTAAATTTTTGTATATTTTCCTCAATCTAAACAAGGGAAAAAACTTTTTTTTCCTTCATATTTTTTTTCTTTTATCTTTTTTGTCCGATAAATTTTTTAAGGACCAAACGGAGTCTGAAGTTCTTATTACTAGCTTCCAAAGGGAGAGTATTTTTTAATGTCTTAAATTTGAGAAAATGTTTTATCGTTGAAAACATCTTGGACGATTTACCACCAGTACCACCCACCCACCTCATCGACTCTACTGGAAACAATAATGTACATTCTGTCGCCATTCATGTCACGGGTATTTTGTAGATTTTGAGAGATGAACATGTAAAATGTTTAAGCTTTAGTAGATGTTTAAATTCTCTTTAAGAAGGTATAAAAGGTTGATACAGGGGGATTTAAATTAAATTTTAAATCAATACATTGAGAAATTTTATCAGTTAAAGTGACTAACACTCCTAATATATATATATATATATATATATATATATATATATATATATATTATAATGTATTTCGTTTTCCGATATGTGGAAAAAAATGAAAAAATGAAAAAATAAATAAAAGTAAAAAGTAGGGCCACCAGTTATGAATTCAGGATGACAGAATGGGGCAAAGAATTCACCAAAAACATTCATCGCCACCTAAACAAACAGAGTCTCCCAGCTAGGAATATGCAGCTCTTTAGAGTTGGAAGACTATTTTTATTTTTCAATTGAAGGGCAGGTAGAAGGTCAATAATTTTCTGACCATGAAACAATGATAAAATCCAATAATCTTCTAAAAAAGATCTATCCAATTCTGGCCTTATGAAGTTTAATATCTTTGATCATGCATTTATCTATCTAATACACCAGTTTGGCCTGATTAAACAAGCAGAAACACCAATTCCACTATGTTCTCAGCAAACCCATTAAGCCAATTAATCCTTTTCTTGTGTCCTCATTATTTGGAATTTTTCTCGTTATTGTTCTATAAGTACCATTTTCCAATGCCATTTCCCTCCAACAAGCACTGAGCAATCTACTGTTCTGTAATAATCTAAAGTCTAAGGATATATATCAGAGTAGTTAAGACTGCTTAAGCAAAGTAGTCCGCCCCATTGAGGAGGAGAAAATGAAGGGAGAACTTGAAGGTGGTAAGGCCTCTAAGGTTCCACTCGCAGCTCCAGCAGTGAACCGAGGGATTTCCATCTTGGATTTCATCTTTAGGGTTGTCGCGGCCCTAGCCACCCTAGGCAGCGCAATAGCCATGGGAACCACCAGCGAGACCCTCCCGTTCTTCACACAGTTTATGCGGTTCAGAGCCCAGTATGATGATCTTCCAACGTTTACGTAAGTCATCTTTGGCATCTCCAACAGTATTGTTTTCCCTCATATCATGTTTGTTACTAAACTGTTTACATTAACATGGTGGACATGGAGAAACGAGCCAAATTAAGAGAAGATGGAGTCGTTTTAGCTAGGGGTTGAATATGAACATACTAGTGATTTTTCAAGAAAGTCCCACCAATATTAGTGAGGAGGCAGACTCGTCTGTTTTCGGCCACAAGTCAAACCCGGGCATGGACTAGGACTGTTTTGAGTTGTTTGGGTCTGGTAATTGGCATAAGCTATGCCTGACAAATCTAACTTGTTTACTTTTTCCCGACATATAGGTTCTTTGTGGTAGCAAACTCAATAGTAGCAGGCTACTTGGTTCTTTCTCTAGCCCTATCAGTTTTCAACATCATAAGAAGCGCAGCAAAGGGCACGCGTATCTTCTTGGTCATACTTGATGCGGTACATAACCCATAAACATAAGCACGCTAGCACACACATTCCGTTTTGAATAACTAGAAGATTTCCTTACAGTAACATATATTTTGACACTTTTTTCCCCTTAAAATTTGTAGGTTGCACTGGCTTTCTTGACAGCAGCAGCCTCAGCAGCAGCGGCAATAGTGTACTTAGCACACAAAGGGAACACCTCAGCCAACTGGTTCGCCATCTGCCAGCAGTTCAACAGCTTCTGTGAGCGCACTTCTGGCTCCTTGATCGGCTCTTTCGTTGCCGTGGTCCTCTTTATTCTTCTCATCCTTATGTCATCCATGGCTATCTCTCGTTGTTGATCATATCGTATACGTACATGCACATACATATGTTGCGCCTCTTGATCATTTTCAACCTATGGATTGAGTATATATATGTGGAGATCTAATGCTTAGATGTGTATGTTTTAATTGTATGTTGTTTGTGTGTTCTGTTCCCCCCCCCCCCTCTTCCCCTTCCCCCGTGTTTCTGTTGCTTTTGGTATTTCAAGTTCAATGAGATTGTAATCTGAATATACGCGTATGTTAATGACAGTCTATTGTGTGAACACTTTGGTGATCTCTCGTTGTTGATGATACTAGTTCCCTTTGTACATTTGTTTTGATCTATCTAAAAATTTGTCAAGGACTTCTAAAAGATTTTGAAAACTTCCATATATAGTAAGCATGGAACTTTAGATGCGAAATTTATGAAGGAAACGTAAAACTATTAGATAAGCTCTTAAATTTGTGGAGGAGTTGTGAAACTTTCAAAGAGATCTTAATTTTTGCAAAATGTTGAACTTGGCATTGAGATTTGATATTAAAAAAAAGGGGACATTTGATAAGTAGAACATGAAATAAAATAAAGATCAATAGAGAACTAAACTTTGTTGAATGGGGTTACTTTAAGGGGCCATTTGGCTCAGAAAATTGGAATGAAGTGGAATCAATAATCATACCAATAGGTATATAAATAATTTTTTGATTAGTCCCATTGTTTGTTTAGTTCAACTCATGGAATGAGAATATTTGATTTCAAAGGTATGAGTTTATATAAATTGCGGAGAGCAAGGTTTATTCAAGCGTATACCTGGAGGTTTGAATTATTCCGCGGGGAATGTGATTCAATTAAAAAAAAAATGAATCAAATATCAAGCATGAGAATCAATGATTCTATTTTCATTCCCACCGATCAAAAAGGTAATGAACCAAACAACCTCTAAATAATATTAACAATATCTCCAAGTAAACCTCTAGACTCAACAGAAGCTAGATTCAAATGAAATCAACACGAAATTCGAATCCTATGTTGGATATTTCAAGAGTTGGTTTTCCAACGGTTCTTATCCGGTTTGTTGGATAAATGTGCCATGTTAACTCCTATCCTATCCTTTGTGGTGCCTCTTGGCATGGTGCCTTTTGGCATGTTATAAAAGTCATGGATAAGGAGAAGAGAAATATAACAATAGGATGTGATAACAAGATGAGAATAAGATGTACAAAAAAAAAATAAAAATACATTCCTATGAGTCACTTTCCCATGGTTCAAACTCGAGAAAACATGAACATATACATTTGTCTATTAGCGTTGTATTCCGAAGACTATTTGTGGTACACAGCAAATAAAAAGTGATGTCGTTCACGACTCGTTGGTATATCCGGTACTACAAAGTTGATCTGAATCCCTTTCCCCAACAATCGTAAGACTTATTTTGGTGGCAATGATTCGTGCTATATATGACATTCAACTTTTCAGAAATGGGATAAGTTTGTAAGTGTTGAATTTTGAAAAGATCATAGTCTCCATCCCGGATGATCGAGTATTTATGGGTAGTAATGCAAAGGCCATGCCGTATCTAAAGTTGTCCATATGGTGGAAGTTAAGATAAGTATTTTTCTTATAATTTATGGGTAGCAGTATTCATTTATACGCACGCAGTTGCTTAACGGTATTCATTGTCTGATTCGTGTTGCTGTAAAATTTTGACAATGGCATGCATTTAAGTTTGTAAGATATTATCATGGAATATTATGAGAAATTTGAATCAAATATATTTTGTAATGCATTTTGCAAAGTGGATAGCACATGCATGCATGCCGGTATATGCCACCTTCGCGTAGTCAGACTTCTACATGAATGTTGATCAATATTTTGTCATGTAGTGTGTCTAAAGTTTTGATGCCCTTGCCGTTGTTAAGATTGATTATGTTTAGAATGTTGATCTCATGCATTCATATGCATGGTCTTAAAAGGCCAAATGAAAGTTGAAAGTTGGCAGTTAAAATTTGCAATATCTTTTGGTTATATGTCTTATATACGGATTTAATCATGTCCAAAATTGTGAGTATCAATTTGGTTGTTTGATCATATATAAGTTATTGAGATGAATTCTAAGTTGCAATAGACTTATGCTTGGGCGAATAATTTTAGTTTGAATCACATTTTGTGATGGTATGACGAAATGCCATTTTGATCATGCCAATTATAAATTAAATATAAGTATCAAAGTGAGTATTTTGTTATATAAGACTAATGCTTATCAGGAACTGTTTATTTAAGATGGCAATGTGGGTATTTGTGGCCACTTATTATGTGATGTTTCAAATTGATTTAAGGCATGTTATTTTATTCTCAGCTTGGGTTTAAAGTTTGCCTTTGTAAATTAAGTCGCACAAAGTTATGACTAAGACTTAAAAGTGTGATTTGGTATTTGTTGGTTATAAAGAAACGTACATGGATATGTATGTTTTTTAGATACCATGATTATATGGTGTATGCCAAAGTTAATATGATAATTTAATCATATGTGAGTTTGTAAGATAATCTATGAGGTAGGCATAGATTATGGAGGAAAATCCTCAATTTAAAAGGTGCAGTGTGGATATATGCATGATTATAAAATTAGATGTGTGGGAATATGATTTTCATAAAAAGTCAAATTTTTGATTTGTAAGCGTAACCATGTAAAGAATCCAAATTTATTGGATTAAATTATGGTTATAGGTATGATATTTTTATCATTTATAAGTTGGAAATTGAATGTAATTTCCATGAAAACCAAAATATTTGGTTTTGTAAGTATGCATAAGTTGGAAAATAATTTCCATGAAAACTGAGGTAATTTTTTGGTTTTATGAGCATTATTTTTGTGAATTCAAACCATACGAATAATCCATAAGAATTGGATCGATGTTATGGTTATGAACATTAGCAACTTTGTAAATCTTGTGGGCCCATATATTAAGATTTACAAAGGGACGTCATATGAAATTTCAAATTTATATGGATCCATTTCAAAAGTCTACATGCTATATAATGTTATTTTGCCCTTGGCTTATAATACGATGGTTTAGTCGTATTAATGACGGGGGTATAATTTCTTAAGAATTCCAAATATTCTACAGTACTAACTAGTTTAGATAGATCTGATTATGATCATGATGTATTCAAGGTCATGGAATGATATGTACATATATATTAACCTTGAATGTTGTATAAGCATTGACTAGTTCGGACTGACTTGAGCATGACTATCATATATTTAAGGTCAGGGTATGATATGTTTTTATCTAGTGACCTTAGTAATAGGGATGGTTAAGTGTTCGTTATCTAATCACCAATAATAGGCACCCAACTCACAATTGGTAAGATGTCAAGTCTTGAGTTCAATGTGGTCGAGCTTGTCATATGGACAGTTGCAAGCACTATTATGTTTATCTTCCATCCCAAAGTTTAAGTGCTTGAAATTACCCATATGTAAGGAAAAGGGTGAGCGAAAACTCTTAAAAGACTCTTCAACAGTAAAGTTTGTATGCCATAATATACGGGGACATGTGCTTGAAAGAGTATAAAGAGTCTACCTATGTGAGTGTGAAATGTGGCCGCTTCGAGAGCCAAATGGGGCATGGCTTGGTACACTCACTAAGGATATGGACACGTGGCCCTAAATTGTGTCAAAATTCTAAGTGTATTTTGAGGTTTATGTGTGAGATGTATCCAATTAGTCAAAAAGAATGTATAGTTCAAAGACTTGTCCACTATGACATTCAGACTAATTGAAATTATGTCCACTAAGTAAAAGTTCAAATCGCAAGATACTTTTATGATGTATAAATCTCCTTGTTTTCTCAAAAGTTTGTCTTCTCTCATTATTGGTACAGTAGGGGATTGATACGATTTTTCTTACTCTTGAAATGGTGGGGGATTGTTGGATATTTCAAGAGTTGGTTTTTCAACGGTTCTTATCCGGTTTGTTGGAAAAATGTGTCATGTTAACTCCTATCCTATCCTTTGTGGTGCCTTTTGGCATGGTACCTTTTTCTATCATTTGTGGTGCCTCTTGGCATGGTGCCTTTTGGCATGTTATAAAAGTCATAGATAAGGAGAAGAAAAATATAACAATAGGATATAATAACAAGATAAGAATAAGATGTACAAAAAAAAAAAAACATTGCTATGAGTCACTTTCCCATGGTTCAAACTCGAGAAAACATGAACATATACACTTGTCTATCAACGTTTTATCCCGAAAACTATTTGTGGTACACAGCAAATAAGTCTTAAGGAAAGTGATGTCGTTCACTACTCGTTGGTATATCCGATACCACAAAGTTGATCTGAATCCCTTTCCCCAACATCCTACCTTAGACAATCCTCTAAAATTATAGTTGTCTAACGACACATCCTATTTCAAAATATGATGATTTGATCCAAAATTTCGAGTATCAGATATGAATTTGATAAAATAGTTGAAATCAACCTTAATTTGAAAACAAATGGGAGGTTCATGTCAAACTTTGGGTAAACCTGATTAATCAAACGAATAAGATAATTGATAGGATTTACAATAAATTTTGTTCAATGCTATATATGTGTCTTGGTTCAACCTTATGACTGGAGGTCGGCGGCCAAAGACAGTCCAGTCCGTAAGGGATTCTGGTCTTGTTTGTGCAGTAAATGATTTTGGCAACCACACCAAGGGACAAGACCTCAAGCGTCGGGTAGTAAAGTGCCGATGTTCTGACTATAGTTTACAGTCTGCGATATTCAGAATGACAACCAATAGCCTCAAGAATATCTAATCAATTAAATTTTGAACATTTCAATATTCAAATTATTGATTTACTTCAAGGAACAGATTTTCCAACACCCAAAAAAAAAGGATCATCCAAAATTAAGTTTAATTAATTTTGTATTAATTTATTTAGTGAAAAGGAAAACAAGAGAAAGGGGCAAGAAGGGAAGCTAACGACTCTTTGAAGTCACGTTGGACTCGTAGTGGTTGCCGGTGAAAACACATTGAAAGAACCCTAGCATCCTCCAATCCTCTCCTCTTGGTAAAAACTCTTTTTTCTTCTTTCTTCCTAAGGGGTTACCATTGGCAAAAGCCTCAATCTCCCCATAGTCCATGTTATGCCTAGTATTTCTACTAATAATTGTTCGCTTTTCATCTGTGAGAGTTTCTCTGTATCCTCTTCAAGTAGTATTGTCTCTCACTCTTGGAGTGATGTTATCCATATCTTTTCATGTTGTTTTGCTTGTGTAGGATCAAATTATTAATTCATCGCAAGACTGATATACAACATGCATCAACTCTTCGAAACTGGACTGCTGTAAGAGACAAATCACTTTGACAAAAAAATGACACCAGATTTGCAGATCTTTTTGTTAGAGGTTGTAGTATGAAACAACAATCGAGAAGAAGATGAGTATTTAGAAGACTTTTAATTTGTTTTCTTTATCGACAAGTTGACTTTGTTATTTTAGTTAAGAATATGTCTAAGTGCAATGCTTATTGTAAATATCGTATGACTTTTAATTAAAGAATTCATCATTTACTGTTTTACAAAAAGGTCACGTTGGCCTTTATATGCCTTGACTTATAAAATATTAGCAGGGAACTTGTTTGATGTTTTTTGTTTATTTGCTTACGGTTAGGCTTTTATTGTTGAGAAGCTAAACTTGGGTTAGTATAACCTTGTGATTGTGTGCCTTGGCTTGCTCGCCAACTCATTTTTTTTTTTAAAGCTGATTGATTAAGGGTCTGTTCTTTTCGTGGGTAAAAGGGTAAAGTAGGGTGTGAATTAGGTTGAGGTGGGTTGATGTAGGTTGAAGTTGGTATATTTTTTATGTGGTGGGTTGAAGTGGGTTAAAATAATGAGAATGTAATTAATGTGTGATAATTTATGAAGTTATCAAAATTTTGTGGAATTTTTGTTTATTCTTTTTTATTCTTTATATTTTATATATTTTTATGTTATATTTTATATTTTATATTTTTAATTTTTTTAATTTTTAATTTTTAATTTTTAATTTTTTAATTTCTTATTTTTTATTTTTTTATTTAGTATTTTTTATTTTTTATTTAGTATTTTTTATTTTTTTTGTAATTTTCTGTAGCTTTTGTTTGAAATAAAACTAAAAAGATAAAAAAAATTTAAAATAAATGGAAAAAATTTTAAAAATACAAAAATAAAAAAAATGAAATATAAAAAAAATCAAAAAAATAAAAATTAAATACAAAAAAGAAAAATAAAAAATAAAAAAAAATAAAATTAAATACAAAAAATTAAATATTAAAAATTTAAAAATAAAAAACTAAAAAAATAGAAAAATACAAAAATAAAACAATTCCAAAGTACGATAATTTACAAAAAAGTAGTATAGTGAACTTTTTGGTGCAAGAATGATTAATTCTCACATGATACTTTACAAATTATTAAAATTATGAAGGGGGTGGGTTGAAGTGTGTTGAAGTAGGTTGAGGTAGGTTGAAGTGAGTTGAAGTTGGTACTTTTTTTCAAGTAGGTTGAAGTAGGTTGAAATAGGTTGAAGTGGGTTGAGGTTGGTAAATTGTAATTAACCCACAAAAAGAACAAGCTCTAAGTCAATCAGTGGAATATGAGTTTGCGATAGGCGCATGGAAAGAGCCCTAAATTTCAGTGCATTATAAAGGCCAAGATTGGTCATAACGAGTGAGTTTCCGCAGTATGAGAGAGGATACTTTTGATCTAAAGAGGGGTCTTGAGAATGAGGATTTGTTAGCTCGTGTTAAATTTTTATATATCAATTAGGCAATTAACAAATAATCATACATATAAGCTCAAATGAGATTCCATTTCAAAACCAATTGACAATATGTGGAGTAACTCACAAGCTTATATATATATTGAAGCCCTTTAATTTCATCAATGTGGGACAACACCTACTATTCTATTCTTTGAATTTTATCAATATAGGACAATACCCACTTTCATACTCCGACACGCCCCCTCATGTGTGAGCTATTAACAATGCCCAACTCGTGCGCACAATTTTAATCAACGGGGACGGTGGAAAATCAAGATCGAGCAACCCGCTCTGATACCATGTCAAATTTTTATATATCAATTAAGTAATTAACAAAGAGTCGTACATATAAACTCAAATGAGGTTTTATCCCAAAACTAATTGGCAATAGGTGGAGTAACTCACAAGTTTATATATATACTCAAGCCCTTTAATTTCATCAATATAGGACAACACCACTTTTATATTATTTGAATTTTATCAATGTGGGACAATATCCACTTTCATACTCCAAGAGTTCGCACTTATCAGTAATCATCGAGATTTTTTTATTCTCAATGTGAAGAAGGTTTTTATATTAAATTGCATTGTATTCCTTCTTTTGATGCGTGTATATATGTGCAAATAATATGATATTCCTTAGCCTTTAAGGAAATATTTACTTGATTGATATCATACCACCTCCTATTAGTCAGTGCCAATTACCAATTACCATTTACAGCTACTTACTACTATTAAACTTGTTATAACTCTTTTAATATATCTTCGATAAAAAAAAAAACCCTTTTAATATATTTATAAATGCTCGCCACTCTTTATTATTCCTTGTCCCTTGTTACTACTTGCAACTTAAATCTTACAATACGTTACTACTTTATGCCGCTTCTTCATATCAATAAAATAAACAATCCCTAAGACATGCATTGGAAGAGAGCTCTGCCTTCTAACACATCAAAAAACATCCAGGTGTAGATGTGATATAATCTATAAAATCTAGAATAGTTTTCATCTTTTATTTTTGATTATTAATTAGGCATAGCCGTACAGCATATAATGAGAATAATGTAGTCTAATGGTGGAATAGTCGATTTTAAAGGGAAAATTAAAGTACAATTCTCCAACAATGAAAAGCACACTTGAATACAACCTAGAATGCTTTCATACCCGATGCCAATGCTACGAGTTCATTGTTAGTTCAACTTTGCGCCAATGCTCAGATTTCGGCGCTTGAGCTTCCATGGCATCGCCGGCGAACAAGCTCTCTCATTCTCTCTCTTGCATGGTTTCCGGCATCTCCTCTTGTATTCTACTTCCTCTTCATCACCGCAGTCGTTAGCAGATCACTTGGTGCATTCTCTCTCCTTATCCCGCGAACAAGCTTTCTCCATCTACGACAAGTTGGTTCAAACCCGGCGACTTTCGGGGCCTGATAAGGTGAGTGATCTCAATGTCCTACGCAAAGCTGATTCAGTTATTAGCTTTCTCAAACAAAATGGACTCGACCAATCCCAGATTCGAGACATGGTTATCTCTCGGCCCCGAATTCTTATGTGCAAAGTTGACGAAACCCTAAAACCCAAATTTGAGGTTCTCCAGGAACATGTTTTTTCTGGGCCTGATTTAGCCGTTGCTGTGTCTGCGAATCCAACAATGCTACTACGAAGGTTGGATTCCACTATTCTACCAGCAGTACGAGCTTTAAGGGAGTTTCTGAGTGATGATCATTCGGTTGGCATTTTGAAAACAATGAAGAGATTGAGGCGTGGTTCTCTCAGGGATGTTGCTAACTATCTTTTGCCTAATGTTGCTTTGTTGCTAAATTATGGAATCCCTATGGAGTTGATTAGGAAGCATTTGCGCGACCTTCTAGCTTTCTTTTGAAAACCAATTCATTTGAAGAAATTTTGATAAGGGTTGAAGAAAAATTTGGAATTCCTCGAGGCTCAAGTATGTTCTTGTATGGTGTCCATTTGCTAGCTAGTAATTGCGAAAGGACAATACAGTCCAAGTTCCAAGTGTTCAAGAGTTTTGGATGGACTCAATCTGATATTCTAGAGTTGATGAGGAAGAATCCTAACTGCGTCCGACTGTCTAAAGAAAAGATCCAGAAGTCGTTGAATTTTCTCATGAAGCAGTTGGGTTATCAGCGAAAATATGTAATAACAAATGCTTTCCTATTAATGTGTAGCTTGGAGGGCAGACTAGTGCCAAGATATAGAACCTTGATGGTTTTGAAGGAGAAAGGTTTGGTTAGGCAGAACTACGCATTTACTTCTGCTGCCAGACTTACTGACTCAAAATTTCTGAAGAAATGTGTACTGCCATTCAAGGAAGTACACCAATTTTATGCCAAGCAGATAGGCATTCCGGTAGGGCTGCTAACTCAACGAGGAAAGGACACTCGCTCCCAGACATGAATTTGGTCTCCAATTGTTGGGTGATGGGTAAATACATCAACCCATACTTAGTAGATTTACTTTGTTTGCCAACACCCCCCCCCCCCCCGCCCAAAAAAAAGGATCACTGTCCTTTAAGGATTATGCACATTCCTAGGTAACATTCATGGCTTTCAAGAATGAACTGGAAGAAGCATTAGGCAAATGTATGGAGGATCACAAAATTGTTGTAGCTATTGATTTTGTAGAAGGCCTAATTCCTAGGATTGTTGGGTGAAATATGTGGAATCTCTCTCATTGTGTTTGGTCATCTGGCATGCATTTGTGCAATGTATGTCGATGCTTGATAATTGACTGTCAACAGTCTTTGAAAAAATGTGCATATCAAATGTTCATTGTTCTGTTTTGCGACTATGGTTCTTCTTCTACAACTTGCTGCCTATGACTGCGGTTGTATCTTTGGTGTTTACGTTGACAGTCTTAGTTGAAGCCTTGAAGGTGTGATTAGCTTGATTTGTTTCATATTTAAAAATTATGCAATTTTCCTTGGTATACCAGAATGAATAATTTCTTGTCTTGCCTTCCATGACCTATTATTGCTTAGCTGAAGTTCAATTCCATGCTTGTCTTCTCCTCCTCTACTCATATATTTGTCACTGCTTTATGGTCCAATGCTTGCTTTTCCGGGGGAAAAACAGTAACTGATTTGTATTCTTATTAATGCTTTTATAGCGGCTTTGGCTATTATCAGGGGCGGATCAAGCTTGAGTGCAGTGGGGTCATCCGACACCACTCCCAAAAAAATAATATGCGGAAAACATTTAAAAAAAATTAGAAGTTTAATATAAAGAAAAGATAAGGTAAATAACTACATGGAATTGCCTCTAGCCCAGTGGTTTCAATGCGTGTGTTTTGCTCTAGTAGCCCCCTGAGGTTGCGGGTTTGATCCCCCTCCTACACCTTTTGATTGTTTTATTTTTTTTTTATTTTCTTCATTTTTAGAACTGCCCGCCCTCTGCTTCGACATTCCGACATCTCTCCATGAAATTCCTAAGTTCGCCATTGGCTGTTATTTAGACATCGTAGTGTCAGCGGCAATGGTTTAGTTTTCATAATAAATCATTAGCTTTTAGCTTTTTGTTTATAAAAAAAACATTGCAGCCCCTATATATTTGGAAATCTGAAAGCACATGTTCAAACTTTTTACAGAGAAGCATCTAGATTGGGGTTGTGTTCTTTTTTTTTTTGTTTTTGGGGGGGGGGGGGTGTTGGAGGTATTCTATTTCTTAAGGCTGGACTTGGGGAGAGGGGAGGGGACTCGATACTGAGGTAACCTGTCTGAGGTCCCCTTTTTGTTACATATAGGGTGGTCGTAGCTATTATAAACCGAATTCATATAAATGTGTTGATTGGGTGAGAACATTAACGTTTCTATGGTATGCTTTAGTCATTGTTTTCCCACATTGCCGGTGTTTGGTAACACACCTTGAGTATCATACATCTAAGAATTTCAGTCATCATCAACCAAAACTTTCATGGAAAAAACCCACAATCACATCTCGCTTATGAATGTGTAGATAGTTACTTTGATAAGAGGAGAGGGGATTGACCAGGAAATTTATCATCTTATACCAGAAAGAGTGGCTTCTCTGATGGCTGCCTGTGACTTACAGCATGGCAGAAACCACTGGAAATGGTGCCTTGATTGAACTTGTCATGTCCTTTAAATCGTATGTTCCCTGCTGCTTTATGTCAAATGTTTGCTAGTTTATTAGTGGTTTTGATTGTTATTTAAACATCCTAATGTCTGTGTCAATGGCTTAGTTTTCGTGTCCAATCATTGTCTTTTTGCTTTCCTTTATTTGATACCTATATTTTTAGGCGCTTGTGGTCAAATCCTTTTGCAAAGAGTACATGGAGTGGGTGTCATTTTTATTGAGGTATTCTATTTCGTTCCCATGGTGTCATTTTAGTTGAGGTATTCTGTTCTTGCCTTCAGTTGGGGATAGGGCTAGACAGGTGGGGCATCTGAGGATCCATGTTTGTGACACGGAGTTACGTCATAGCCATTATAAGCCAAACTCTTGTAAACCTGTGAATTGGGTAAAATCCTTTTTTTGTTTTTTTTGGGTTCTTCTACTGTGTGCTATGTCTTTGTTTCTTATATTGCTAGATTTGGCAGCATATATGAACTACCATGCATTTACGATCAATGTTGACCAAGCATTCCCCCGCCCCCCAATAAAACAACAGTTAACGAAGCATTTTCAAGGAAAGACCGACGATCACAATTCAAACTTAATTTGGAGATGGTTATAACTTCATTAACAGAG
The DNA here is from genome assembly GCA_017589665.1 of Selenicereus undatus. NCBI lineage: Eukaryota > Viridiplantae > Streptophyta > Magnoliopsida > Caryophyllales > Cactaceae > Selenicereus > Selenicereus undatus. Next base: position 15,588,195 of record JACYFF010031952.1, on the reverse strand, counting down.
CGTTGACCAAGGATGTTTACATAGAATGTGTCCCTTCCAGCCGAGAGGTTGTTAATCAAGTCCAAGGTGTTGGAAATCATGAAAAAACAGAGTCTACTGGACACCATTTCTGTTGCAATGAAATCTGAGCATTGGGAATGTTTTAGCCTGTCATTTAAAATGGGCTTTGCTGCATAAAAAAGCGCAGAATGACGTTATGGTGAACTAATAACCAAATCAGGAATTCTGTGGCAGTAGAATGTTAAATAGCTCTGTTTGCTTCTGTGTAAGGCTGACGATTACCATGATCAAGCAGAGTAGGGGAGGTCCTATTGTAAGTATGAATTCTTAAACAACTGGTAAAATAGAGAGTTGTTGGTTGAGGAAGACACTTACGTCCTATGATAACAATATGCAATTGAAAGCAATACGTATTCTTCAGTTTTGTCACCATCATGTCATGTCTATCCCCGTCGCAGGCAGCTGCTTAAACATTGCTGATCGATACATATTGTGTGGATCAACATGAGAGGCTCGCTAGCCCTTGCATGAGCTTGTGGAAATGTGTCAATTGGCCGATGACTGCAAGACTGATGTGAAGACTCAAAAGTGTAAACAATCGCATGGGCCTAACGTAGTGCGAGGAGCATGAGTTTTGGAACGAGACCATCTGAATCTGGCCATATGAAGACCTTGATGATTCTTGCTCAACATAAGAGCATTCCCATCAAAGGATGGGCATAACTTTCATAAAAGATGTCCAGTGATGGTTTATTTTTAATGAGAAGGCTAATAACGATTGGCAGACAGAGATAGCAAACCAGGAGCAAGAACTTGTGTAACGGCCTGAACCTAATCCTCTTTCTAATTATATTGAAGTATATATATATACCAATATATGGAAAAAAAAAAAGAAAAAAAGGAAAAGAAAGAAGAAAGGAAGGAGGAGGAGAAATCGGGGGAAGCAGAGAGGGGGGGGTCGACTCTCAGCCCCCACCCCCACACACGCACGCCACGCCGGAGAAGAGAGAGAGAAAGAGTGAGGGACGGAGGCGCCGGTGGGGTCGCCGGCGACGCGCCCCCACCGTTCCCCTGTCCGATCGACGCCCAAATCGAGTTGAGGGGCAGAAACGAGAAGGGGAAGAGAAGGAGGAGAACGGCGAAAGGGGGGGGGGGCTCCTCGACCCCCAGCCCCGGCGACGCCACACCCGAGGGAAAGAGAGAGAGACGGCCGGTGGGGCGACGAGGTGAGGCTCACCGGTGGCTGTCCCCCACCGCACAGTCCGGGCCAGACTCGCACGCATAGCAAGAGAGCCAGAGAGGGAAAAGGGACCACGGGAGAGATTCCGGCCGGCGACACGGCGGCTCCTCCGTGGACCATTGGCGGTGGCTAGCAGATTGGGGAGCAAAGGAATAAACCTACACCGAATCAACCCGAATCAAACCCTAAACGGGTCCTTTAGCTTGGATTCGAGGTGGGTTTCCTCATCCTCCTATTTATGGTTAAATTGTTAATTTCGATAAAGCTTATTGATTATTGATTATAGTTCGTTCAGGTTGAATTCAATAGTTATTGATTATAATTCGTTCAGGTTGAACTCGAATGAATTGAATTCAACAGTTATTGATTATAACTCGTTCAGGTTGAATTCAAATCACTTATCAGTGATATGAGGAAATTTTAGCGTAAATTGAATAATACCCCATGTACATATATGTTAGTTGTACTGAATTAAAGTCTATCGTTCGACAATTAAATAAGGGCCATTTGAGGCGTTCATTATTGTTTCGAAGTTACATTTCAAGCCTAATTAAGCCATTTAAGCATAATACGATTCGAAACGTTCGGTTATTACTTCGAAGTTATTAAACAAACGTGAATCACTAAGCCTACATATATTGATTTTAGGCATTTATAGTTTATTTCGAAACTATTTATCGATTATGAATTAAATAAACTGCAGGCATGTGGAATTTAACATATTCGCACCTAAACATATATGCGTTGATTCTAAGCATTTATAATTCACTTCGAAGTCAATAAACGGTATGAATTAACTAAACGTACGTTCGTCGCTTCTAATCACTTATAATCCACTTCGAAGCTAGTCTTCAGGCATGGTTTAACTGAATAGGTCCGAATGCAAGCTAAACATGCCTAATTTATTGATTTTATGTCGTTTGTCAATTGTACAGTTATCGATTATATGACATTTTGTACAGTTATCGATTATATGACATTTATACATAAGTCTATCTATGCTTATTAATGCTTATTGATTATATAAGGGCTTCGGTTTATAAAGTTCATTGAATATATATAATGTACATCGCTATTAAGTATATAACGTTCATTGATTATGCAAATTCGATATAATGTATGAACATTATTGATTATAGAACGGTCATTGATTATGCATTTTATCGATTAATATAATGTTCATCGTTCTGGATTATATAGCGTTTATTCATGGCATTTTATTACTCATTGACTATATAACATTTATTAATTGCATTTTATGGATTACAAGCAATGTTCATCTTGTATATAATTTATCATTGATTATGCATTTTATCGATTACAAGCAATGTTCATCTTGTATGAAATAAATATCGTTCATCGGTTATGCATATTTATCGAATTATATATAGTGTTCGTCGATTATATAAGTTTATCGATTATATAGCGTTATATAATGCTATATATATACCGTTCATTGAATATGTCCACTCACTTACAATTCATTGATTATATGACGCTTGCCGATTATGCAAGATTATATATATGCACGATTATATTAGCGATTACCAATAGATCTTGATCCATAAGGTGAAGTCATGGATTATACGATAGACATTTTAGGCAGAAAATAGTTCCACCTTAAATTGGAGTAGAAGTGAGGCCATCTCGGTACGTACATTGCCTATGTTCTTCAAAAACTCTATGTTCTTCACAAACTCACAGTATTCTCAGCAATGAAAAATCAAAACAAGATTCATTTAATGAACCAAGTTCTCAATGTTTTGTCAGATAAACAAGTGGCCCCGCCCATTTATCATCAGGGCTTATGCCCTTCAGTTATCAAGGCTTATGCCGACCAGTAAACCCGCGCGCGACGTCATGTATCAAGGCAATATACGCGCGCGCGCGGAATCAACTCAGGCTTCTCGATCGGCCTGGGGGGTGTGAGCACCTAAAGTACGATCGTTTCAAGATGTACATCGACCAAGGGGTTCACTTTCAGATAATAAAAATCGACAAATCAATGTTACTTATACATTCTCTCCCTCCGGTTTGCAAAGCAAAATATTTTGAAATACGGGCGCCCAACCATTTGACCACCAAGTATGTTTTACTGCATAGGGATGTACGTCCGAGTTTCGGCTCATATTTCGAAACATGTTAGGTAGAAATAGTTTCATGTTTCGTCTATTGCCTCAATATGTTTCGACATTACATAGACATTAGCTTACGATCGACATTTTAAGTATACTGCCTCAATATGTTTATCGATCGTATACACCGTATCCAGTATATAGTTTATCGATTGCATAGTTCATCGTATCGTATCCATGGATTATGTGAAGGGCATTGATATCGTATGGTGATTACATGACGTTTGTCAATTGTATATTATAGTCTAATGCTTTATTACATGATCGCTAAGTGCTTCAAATTGTTTATCAGCCGCCTGTTTGCATCGATAAGTCATTGGTAACGAAATAACCTAAAACCATCGGATTGAGCAACCGAGTGAGTAAGGTGACTAGTAAATTGGTCGAGGAATAAAGCATTTTTAAGGGTTAGTTGCATCTACAGCTTAACCAACCCAGTATCTTCCTAGAAGCTTGCATGTAACTTCAACTAATATGTTTCAAGCTCATTATTTGGCAGAGGATTCAAAGTTCAATGTTACATCATGTTGCCAGTAGGCATATGTGGAAGTTACATGTTTCATAGCTCAGTTAATATGCAGTGGAGTCATGGGAAACATGATCAATTGAATAAACAAGCATGTAAAGTTCAGAGGTCTATATATTCATTTTATTACTATTACTACTTGATACTGGAGAAGATTATTGAAAAATTGAATTGAAAACCTGAAAAGGTGATTAATTGCTTATATCTTGTTTAGAAAATGATGTTATATATCCAAATTTATGACACAGGTACAAGAGGAGAGGAGAAAATGGTATTCATAGATCATGTCCACTACTTACATTAACATATGATATCGTTTTATTAAGTTTACGAGTTCATACGAGTAGCTTTTGGTGCAAATGCTATTTCTCTTGCTTTGTGATTGGAACACACTATGCGATAGGTGAATTCTTCAAAGAAAAGGAATTACGAACAACGGTTGTAAGTTATTATTGCATCTTTTAGGGGAGGGGGCTGTCCACTGTGCGATTATCGCTCATCCCATCTATCACTGTGCCTCCAGGTTTCTGAAGGAAGCCGAAAGGGAGTCACTGCTGCCTAGAAGTGAAATGATGGATTCGTACGTGAACTGCAATGTGTTTTGTGGTGTGTGATTGTAAATTGAGTTCTTGTGTGCTTAGTTGCATATCATTTAGAGTCGCTCTGTATGGCCATATGAGCCACCATCTAAGTTGTCAGGTCTGTATTGTATTTGTCGCCTTTTATTTGGTTATCATTAAACTGCATTGGTTATAGTGCTCCGGGCGGGTGGCCCGTAGAGCTGTGAACTCCGGCGGGTGGCCGTTGAGTTAGTTTTTATTGTTTTTCAGTGCAGGAGATTTATTGTAAGGCTGTAAGCCTGGGAAAATGGTCAAGTTTTAGGGGAAACTCTGTCCGTTTTTCCCCAGGATTTAAGAACAAAATAGTAAAACTCCTGACTTTAGGGTTGGGGGCCTTCTTTTTGAGCCCCCATAAAGTTCACTAAATCAAGCAGCCGTGTTCCATCATGGAACGGCGGTAATGCCTCCAATCAAATTAGAAGTCTTCCGTTGCTAAATTATAATAATAAGTGGTTATGTTAGAATAATCAGATATTAACTATTGGGGGCGTTACAACTTGTGAAGGAAACTACGCAGATTTTCAATCTGAATTTCTGGGACAAGAAGGGAGGAAAGGAATGCTGTTGCAAGATACAACAGTAGTTTTTGGCAGTTGTGAGTTTCCAAGGGTAAGCAGTGGGCACCTAAAAAATGGCCACACAATTAGATAACCAGTTGCGAAAAGTTCACAGCCTAGGCTGTATCAAGCCTCAGACTCACAAATATTATGTCAACCTGGCTCAGTTATTTTAATTTTGGTGGGCATGCAAGCTATCCTCATGGTCTCGTGGCAAGCTTTCTGGGTTCCTGAGTGTAGGGAGCAAAACATTGAATACTTGCCATTGACAGTTGCTTATTTTTGCGATTTGGTGACCACACTGGCAAATTCAGTGAACCTGTAGTTCTGAGCACAAAGTACTGATGTTCTTTTGTCTTATGATCTTTTATTCCTATGTTCTACATTCATCTGATAGATTATTACACATCTTGTTCAACAAAATCAGTTGCACATTTGATTGTCTTTACTTCTTGTGCAGGAAAAACAAGAAAGAATGCAACGAATGGTAAGTGCATTTGGCCGTTGAGGAGAACTTGTCAAGGAGAATTGTGCTGATCCAAATTTCTGTTAGACAATGCCAAAGCATTGCAGACCACTTATGGGAAACAAATCTCAACAGAGAAGTTTCGGAAGAGTATGCTGAAATGATTCAGGGCTTTCGGTTGTTGCACGATTGTCTTGGAGAAAATTTTCTTTTCATTTCTTTTCTTTTCAAATTGTAGGAACTTGATTATCATGCTGTTTAAGGTATGTGAAGGTAAAGTTAGTGGGGCCAATGGCTACTGATGAAATCTTTTCGATTCTTCAGACTTTGATGTTAATTTAAGAATTATCTTCCCCAGCCCATCGTTAATCAGACTTGCGATTTTTTAAACTGCCACAGCGGTACTTTTGTTGGTCAAATACAAGTGTTTAGGCAACCAGTAAAAAGATGCACTTGAGCGCTAAAAAGATGCCAAATACAAAGGTGTACGTAGATAATCATTTAGAGTGTTAATTTTTCAGATCAACCAATTTAGGGCCTAATACTTTCTTTAGTTTGAACATGATTAAGCATGGAGCTTACATGTTCTAACAACTCATTGTAATTTCTTACGATTTGTTACAGCTTTCATTACAGCTCTTTGTTTTTCTTAGATAACTTTATTTATAACTTACATCTTTTTGTACCTACAACTCTTTTTAACTTAAAGTCTTTTGTAACTTCTTACATTTTTCATAGCTTATATAATGTTTTTCACTAATTTTTAGATGAGGCAATCTCACATAAGAGTTATTATGAGACGGACTTCTATAAAAATAATTTTTTAAACAAGGACAATTTTTTTGATATTTTGTGATGTCTAATAATATATTTTAAAGTGACTTATTAATTCAAATACGACTAATAATTCAACTGACGGTGACTTTTATTGTAATCATAGTCATCTCAATTTATTATTAAAACTCGCTATAGAAATGTTCGTCTTGTAATACGTCTGATTAGACCTGGCAAAACTGACCCGAGACCCGAAACCCAAACCGAATGACCCGGACCCATACCCGATCCGACACCCGAAATATGCTCACCCGAAAGTGGACCCGAAATCCGAATTGACCCGACCCGAACCATACCCGACCCGAAATTTTCAGCAAAGTTGCTTGCTTTGGCATGACGAGCGTATTTCACCAAAAATTGGTTGACCCGAAATCGACCCGACTCGAACCATACCCGACCCAAACCAAAACGACCCAAAATGTCACTTAATCCGAACATGACCCGACCCGAACTTGACCCGACCCGTACCCGAACTGAATGACCCGTTTGCCAGGTCTACGTCTGATGTGGGGGCTAAAGGTTTTTATGGTTTCTTACCACTCGCTGCCCATTTCCAAGATTCAACCAGCTCGGCTCCATGGAAAGGGCGAACTTTGCGCCAATTCTCAAGCATAGCTGGTTCAGCTACCACGGCGCCGGCGTCAAACAAAGTCTGTCATTCTCTCTCCTCCATGGTTTCCGGCATCAGCAGTTGTTTTCAAGATCCTGTTCATCACCTCAGCCTTGGGTCTTAGCAGATTACTTGGTGCATTCTCTCTCCTTCTCATACTAGCAGGCTGTCTCCATTTCCCGCAAGTTTACTCAATCCCGGCAACGTTCGGGAGTGAACAAGGTCAGTGATCCCATTATCATAAGCAAAGACGATTCGGTCATTAACTTTCTCAAACAGAATGGATTCGACCAATCCCATATTCGAAACGCCCTTATCTATAAGCCCCAGATTCTTATGTGCAAAGTTGAACAAACCCTAAGACCCAAATTTGAGGTTCTTCAGGAACATGGTTTTTCTAGCTCTGATTTAGCCCTCGTTGTGTCTGCGGATCCGTCAATGCTACTATGTGGCTTGGATTCCACTATTCTACCCGCACTACGCGCTTTAGGGGAGCTTCTGAGTGCTGATGATGCCGTTGAAATTATGAAAACAATGAAGGGATTAAAGGGCTGTTCTTTCAGGACTGTTGCTAATTTTTTGTTGCCTAATATTGCTCTGTTTCAAAATTATGGAATCCCCATGGAACTGATTCGCTAACATTTGCGTGCAAAACCGTCTGCCTTTGTGCGGAGTACCAAATCACTTGAGAATATATTGATTAGGGTTGAACGAAAATTGGGAATCCCCCGAAACTCAAGGATGTTCTTCTATGGTGTCTACTTGCTGGCTAGTAATCGCGAGAGGAATATAGAGTCCAAGTGCCGAGTGTTCAAGAGTTTTGGATGGATTCAATCTGACATTAGAGAGTTGATGAGGCGAGGACCTAACTGCTTTCGGTTGTCTGAAGAAAAGATCAAGAAGTCGTTGAATTATCTCATGAAGGAATTGGGTTATGAGCCGCAATTTGTGATATCAAATGTTTTCCTTTTAACGTGCAGCTTGGAGAGCAGACTAGTGCCAAGATATAGAATCTTGATGGTTTTGAAGGAGAAAGGTTTGGTCAGGCAGAATTATGCATTTCCTAGTGCTGTCAAACTTAGTGAGTCACAATTTCTGAATAAGTTTGTGCTGCCGTTTGAGGAAGTGCACCAATTTTATGCTAAGCAGACAGGTGTTCCAGTAGGAGCTGCCAGCTCAAGTATGGACACCTGCTCCCAAAGATGAAATCAGAGTCCGATGCTGCTGGGTGA
>JACYFF010031952.1:15535212-15549975 GCA_017589665.1 Selenicereus undatus | reverse complement strand
GACACCTGCTCCCAAAGATGAAATCAGAGTCCGATGCTGCTGGGTGAGGGGTAAATGCATCAGCCTGCGCCTTGTAGATTGGACTACTTTGTCTTGGGGAGAGGTGGGGGGGGGGGGATAGCCACTGTCCTTTAGCAATGTCCACCTTCCTTACTGACATTTGTGCTTTCAAGGAAGAACTCGATGAAGGCATCACACAAATGTAATGTAAGGTTGATCACACATTTTCGTAGAGAAGGCCTAAGTCTGAGAATTGTTGGGTGAAATTTGTGATTGTGTTTGGTCATCCAGCCTGCATTTTTGCAATTTCAATACGTCATAGTTGATTGTCAACAGTCTTTGAAAAGATTTCCATATCAGATTTCATTGTTCTGTTTTGTAACTGTGGTTGTTCTTCTACAACTTGCTGCCTATGTTTGTGGCATTATCCTTGCTGTTTACATCGGCAGTCTTAGTTGAAGCCTTGAAGGTGTGATTAGTTTGATTGTTTATACACCTAATGGCTAAAGCCTCTGTTGTTTCCCCTTCCTCACCGACCCATCATGCAAAAGGTCCTCCTACGAAACCAAAGTCGAAAAGATTGAGGGGGTGTTTGGCAAACAGCTTTCTAAAGAGCATTTTGGTCAAAAAGAGCTTTTTTAACCAAAATTAATTGTTTGATCAAGTAAAAAAGTTAATTTGGATACGTAGTGAAAGAGTTTTTTAAAAAAGTTTTTTGGGTCCAAAAAGCTAATTTGAAAAACCCAATTCCATGAGCTTTTTGGAAAAGCTTTTTGAAGAATTAGCATTTTGTCTCACAACTTTATCAGAAACAGCTAATTTTACCAAACAATTTTTTAACAAACAGTTAACTCAAACAACTAACAACTAACATCTAATACAAATAGCTAACAGTTGTTTGCCAAATAAAGCATGAGAAAAACTAGCTATTCACGACCACTGTTTTGAATATTTAGCCAATTTTCCATCTTTTATACCGGAAAAAATAGCTTCTCTTCTTGCTCCTTATGACCTATTATAGTTTAGCTGGAGTTCAATTATGTTGTTGTTGTCTCTTCGTCTAGTCATGTATTTGTCGGCTTTATGGTCAAATGCTTGCTTTTCGGAGGAAAAACAGTGACTGATTTGTATTTTTATTAGAGCAAGTTCAATGGTGAGTCATTTTTTGGCTCACCAGTTGGATCTTACTACTGCCACATCAACTTTCTCTCCAACCTTTTACCTTACAATCATGACTCTCTCCAATGGAAGGCTCACCAATTTCCCTGACCAAATAAAATAATACATATGGACTCCACATCTAATCATATTAATTTATTTTAGTTTTTTTTGTTTGGTTTGTTATTTGGGTTAGTTATTTATAGTGAAAATAATTTGGACATAATAATTTGGTAACACAACTAATTGGAGGTGATATTATTTTTTTTGTGAACAGTACAAGAGTTTGAATAACAAAATGAACACATGCTTAAAATATAGTAAGTACAATAGTTCGATAAATAAATTAAAAAATAGACGTTGGTTGACATGAAACAAAATAAAAATTACAATACGTGAACAATTTAAAAGTAACTTAAATATGATGATGAATGAAGACTAGTGTTTTTGTTAGGAAAAAAGTTACTTGTCTTGTGTTTTTTGTTTTTGGTTGGTTATTTGGGTTACATTTTGTTTGGGAAAAAATAATGTGCACATAATAATTATCATACAAAACTAATGAAAAAAAGAAACACACAAGAGTTTCAATGAAAAAACAAAATTCACACATGCTTGAAATTAGCAATTACAAGAGTCTGAGATTGAATGAAACATAAGATACATTGGTTGACATGATATGGAAAAAAAATTACAATAGTTGAACAATTTAAAAAAAATTACAATATGAAGATCAATCAACTATCCTCTCTGCCGCCAACCCAAATTTCGCTTCGATATTTCCTCAATCAAGTTCGCTTGGAGAGCTAAATGCGTGTTGGAGTTGAGAACTTGGCATGATCATTCAAAGTACATTCCATAGCATGGATGGTGGTCATGGTTAACAATAGGTTCCGAGACAGTTCCCTCAACAACATCGTAGTCAAATGCAAGTTCGTAATTATTCCGCTCGTCCTCCACAATCATGTTATGAAGTATCACACATGCTCTCATAATAATATCAATTTCTGTTTTATCCATGAGACGAGTGGGGCCACGTACAATGGCAAATCGAGATTATAACACCCCGAAGACTCACTCAATGTCCTTCCTTATTGATTCTTGACGTTCTGCGAATAGTTTTTTCTTCAGCCCTTGAGGAAGTGGGATCGTTTTGACAAATGTCGCCCATTGTGGATAAATTCCATCAAAAAGATAGTATCGTAATGGTGCTCATTGACGAGATACTCACATTTAGGAGCCCGACCCTCGTACATCTCTTGGAAAACAGGTGAGCAATCAAGCACGTTGATGTCATTGAGACTTCCAGGCAACCCAAAGAACGCATGTCATATCCAAAGGTCATATGATGCAACGGCTTCAAGGATGATTGTTGGCTCCTTGTAAACTTGCTTTTGAAATGATGCCCTCCAAGCCGTTGGACAATTTTTCCACTCCCAATGCATGCAATCTATGCTCCCAACATACCGGGAAAGTCACGGGCTTCAGCAACTTGCAGTAAGCGATCAACATCAGTTTGATTTGGTTTTCTCAAGTACTGCTCCCCGAATACCTCAACGATGCATGAGGCGAACTTTTTCAGGCATTCCATTGCGGTGCTCGCACCAATCTTCAAGTATTCATCAACACAATCAACTACTACATCATAAGTAAGCATTCGCATGGATGCGGTACATTTGGTTAATGGCGACAATCCACGCTTTCCGACCGCGTTGTACCTCACCTGAAAGTACTCTGAATGATTATCGAGTGCTTCCACAATGCAGAGAAATAAGTGCCTCCGTATTCTGAATTTGCAACGAAAATGATGTCTGTTATACACTGCATCTTCGGTGAAGTAGTCTTGGTATAAGCGGTTGTGGGCTGCTTGTCTATCTCTCTTAATACATCTCTTTTTCATTCGAGGAATAGATGCTGATGGCTTCATCTCCATGGCTACTTCCCTAAGTTGTAGAAGGTGCATCATTTGTTGTTGCACTTGTTGTTGATATTGGAGGTACGCCCCCATGACAGGGATCATGACATCATTATCTGATGAAGAAGAGGAGGATGACAAGGAGGACGATGATTCCTCCTCAATTGGTTGTGTGTCCACATTGAAATTATCTATTACAAATAACTTGCGCAAATAATAATTATTATTCGTTAATGTATAGAACAGTAACCATTTTATTAACAATAAATAGTAGGCACACCCATTTTGCATAAGTTAATATCATTACATGACTACACCAAACTCACGTCTAATACAACACATGGAAAATAAAGCCACATTGTTACAACATAGGATGAAGTACATAGTTCTCGCATTCTATAAAATTAGGGGGGAGGGGAGACATATTACTGATGTGATTATGAGTGCCCCGATCTCCTCGCAATAATGTTCGCTTTCCGTTGCTCATAGTAAGCCACTTGTTCAAAACTCATTGCGGAGGTGTCAATCATCATTATTCTTTCCTCTTCTCGCATCAGCTTCATTTCCCTCATCATATTATCTTCTGGGCTTTTTCTTCTTTAACTGTGATGATTAAATCCTTGAACATATCATTCATATCACTGTTTGTACTCTTTATCTGTTGTACCTCAGTTGTTACTCGATCAACTACAACGGTATTCGCCATTTGTTTCATCCTTCTCTTTGCCGCTTTTCGGCCTTCCGGTCTTTCACTCCCACCGACACCTTCATTTTCAATCTCTTCAGTGTCGGTGTTAGACCTTTTTTATGATCCTGATCCTGACCCTGACTTAGGTGGATCAGATATCGCACGCCATTTTGGCTGGTCCTTGAGCATCTCATACCAATGCTGCAACTCAAACTTTTTCTGTGTACGCTCAACGTACAATCTGTGGGCCTCTTGCAGAATCTTTGCATCATTCCACCCACTGTGGTTACTACGTTCCACTTCATGCATAATACCTGTCCATTTGTTTAGTATTGGGGCACACCGAAGTCATCGACTGTTACATGTCTTTGAAGTTCGTGCTGATACCCCTTGTGGACGGTGCTCATTAAAAGTGGAAACCACCCTATTCTAGAAGCTATCCTTCTTTTGTTCGACGCCGACAATAGGATCTGTGCCTACATTTATCCATGCCCGAATAAGCCATTGATCTTCGTCAATGGTCCACTTTTTGGCACCACCACCTGTTGCTCCCATTACTTCTTCCCCATCCCCCTCATCAGTACTTATCTCAATGTTCGTCCCAGACTGGCCCCGCCCGACCAGTGACCCCGTTGGTGTGGATGAAGGGGTGGAGTTGCTCCCCGCAGAAAGGTCATTTCGATGAAGAGGTGGCGGCGGATAATAAGGAGGGTAGTACGGGGATTCACTCCCGTACACATTGAAAGGTTCAGTATGTGTTGATGTGTAATATGGTGGATGATATGGTCGAGGATTCTGACTTGAACCACCCGGAATTCTCGAGCTAAGGTGGGGTGGGTAATATGAATGATACGGATGATGGTGGTTTTGTGGTACATATGGGAGGCACGACGCATGGGGACTGTGTACGGGAATTGGGGGAGCACTATTCCCCCTGGCTTGGGGTGAATCGTCACCCTCAAGCAAGCTCATAAATGAGGGATGAGGGTTAGGGTCCATATTTCATATGAAGTTAGCACCTACAAATTTATAATTAACCGTATTAATATATTAGTGACTTATAGTAATTGAAGGTCATATTTCAGATGACATGTAATATTTAAACTTTATTCTCATAGTGTTTCATAACATATCCTAAAAAAGAAAACCATTCATTTTTTTCCAAGTTACGTATTACAGTTAATTATCATAGTAATTAACACATTTATTTTAGTAATGTATACTTAAAAAGTATTTCATTCATTTTATGAAGTTCATATTAATTTTAATTATAACATATTAATTTTAATTATCATAGTCATTATCATATTCATTTTTGTTAACATTAAAATATGCATAATTTCTTCAATATGCCAAAAAATATTCTACCACCCTATAATATTCATTTCAACAAGTAATACACCAACTATATTTAGAAACATGTTCTCCTAATTATTGCAAACTTATTCTACAAATATATTCATTTCAACAATTACCAATTTAATTATCCTAACTTGATTAACATTCCCAAAAATATGATAACAATATTCTCATAGTGTTTCCTAAAATATTTAATCATATTGCTAAGTTAATAACATATAATCACAACATATAATTAAATTTTAATTATCTCCTACTTACACAATTAACATTTAAAAATTTCAAATTAATCTTTCAATTATATTATTCATGTCGTTGCCACTACATTAATAAAATATAATGTTTTTAACATTTAACATATCAACTACCACATAATATTTTTTTCTAACACATTAAAAATTAAATAGCAACTTACAATTTCCTTCACTAGTTTGTTGATTCGAAGAGCAAGTAAAACTTCTCTACAAATACAAACAACAATAATGTTACTAACTAAAATTACCAATTTTTAAAGTACAAACAACAATAACGTTACAAACTAAAAATACCAATTTTTAAAGTACAAAATAAAGAATTTAACACAATTGAATTTATAAATTCTTACTAATTTCTTCACTTCATTGTTGCTAAAATGTCTCACTAGAGAGAGAAAAAATTATACAAATTTGTTCATTTCGTTAACATATTCATTAACATATAATTCTTTTCACAACATCTCAAAGACTGATTCTCTCTTTTATGCCCACTTTTAATAACATCACTAAAATTATTCTACCAAAACATTTGAAAAATAAAATCAGAGCTACTATATTAAAAACATATAATCATTATAAAATTTAATATATGAACAAAATATAAACACCAACAGCTTTTTCCACAAATACAAAAATAACAGCATTACCCATATAAAATATCAAGTTGAATATATATATATATATATATATATATATATATATATATATATATATATATAACATTAAGCATTTACGGAAACTAAAAATATAAATTCTTACTGTTGCTTTCACTTCTTCCTTGATATAAAAACTGAACACAGATGCACCAAAAAATGAACAATTTTCACGAGAGGAAGAGGGATTGAGGGAGTTTGTGAGTGAGATAAAATGAAGCATCATATATTTATAAACATAATTCATACACACAAAATAAAAACAAACATTGTTCACATGGGTGACAGACAACGGTCACAATTCTCCACTGCCCAGCCTTTCTCAGCTTTTCACAGCATGTGTTGTCTCATCTCAGCAAGCTGTCCTGGTCCAAAAAAAAAAAAAAGATTGGTCAACCCCCCAAAAACGACGTCATTTTGGGAGGGAAGCGGTCAAAAAAAAATTGACCGAGGCACCTCACCGCCCGCGCAGCCTCGCCGAGCCCCCGAGCCAAGCCAACTACTGCAACCTCACGAGCCGACTCCCTCACACGCCTCCCTCTCCTCGCGCAAGCAAGCCGCTGGACTTGCTCTTAATGACTTTATAGTGGGTTTGACAGTTATTTACACAGCAATACATTATAATGTCAGTGTTAATGGCTCTGTTGTCATAGCTTTTAGCTTTTTTGTTTAAATTGGAGGCCCTATATGTTTGGAAATTTAGAACCGGATGGTCAAACCATTGATACACAGGCATCTAGATCGGAGTTCCTTTTTTTGGGGGGGGGGGGGGCACTGACAGATCTCTGTGTAGCAAAAAAAATCTAATAAGCTATATTTTGAAGGGGGTTAGCTTGGTAAATATCAAATATGAACAGTCTTAAAATGGATAGTTTAATAGATGGATGCCTTGTTCTATTTGTCTAGATGTGAAACGCAGGGGAGGGGGGGTTATTCCATTCCTTACTTTTGGCTTTGGGGGAGGGGAGGGTTACTAATTTAACCCGTCTGAGGTCCCCTTTTTGTTCAACAGAGGCAGGTCATAGACATTATACACCAAATTCATATAGACACACCTATTGGATAAAAACCTTAACTTTCCTATGGTATGCTTTTGTCATTGTTTTTCTGCATTGCTAGTTAACACACCTGAGGTATCATACGTAGCACATCAAAGACATACAACCAAACGTCAATGAAGACGTTCGCCTTGGGGGGGGGGGGGGGCCAACGTTCACATCTCAATTTTGAATGTCATGACTGTTGCTCAATTAAGAGGGGAGGGGCGGGGATTGACCAGTTTGCTTATCATCTTATACCAGAAAGACTAGCTTCTTTTCTGGCTGCCTGTATCTTATGGCTAGTGGAAAAGCTGCTAGAATTTGGTGCCTTTATTTTCATTTCCTGTATTCATATGTTTGCTTTTCTGGGTAAAAATAGCATGTGAGTTTTGTTCTTCATAATGTGTTTGTGGTAGTTTTATTGTTATGTCAAATCCCAATTTTTGTGTTAATGGCTTAGTTTTTGACATTTCACATCTGATCATTAGCTTTTCCCTGTCCTTTTATTCGATTACCTGGATTTTCTGAAAACCAAATTCATGTGGTTGAATCCTCTGAGGTGTTCTATTTCTTACTTAAGGTTGTCATTCTAGTTGAGATATTATATTTCATGCTTTTGGTTGGGGAAAGGGCGAGACACATGACACACCTAGGGATCCCATTTTCATTACAAGGAGCTAAGTAATAGCCATTAGAAAGCAAACTCTTCCAAAACCTGTCCATTGGGTAAAAGTCTACATTTTTTCTATGCTGTGGTATTTCATTGTTTCTTAATATTGCTAGATTTGGCAGCACATCTGAACTATTGTAGATTTGCAATCAATGTTGACCAGGCATCCCCCCCCCCCCCCAAAAAAAAGGATTTAACCAAGCATGTTCAAGGGAAGACCTACAATCACAATTCAGTCTTAATTTGGGATAGTTTTAAGTTTGATAAATAGACCATTGACAGAGCATTTGACAAAGAAAATGTCCCTTCCTGCCAAGAAGTTGATAAATCACCCCCCCCCCCAAAAAACCCAGAATCTGGAGGGAGAGTTACTGGACAACATTTCAGTTGCAAACTTGCATTGAAATTTGAGCATTGGCCTTGTTTTAGCCTGTAATGGATTTTGCTGCCTAAACAAACGCAGAATTATGATATGGTGAACTAATAACGAAATCAGCATTTCTGTGGCTGTGGCATGTTCCTGGCTCTGTTTGCTTCTGTGTAAAAACTGATGATTGCCATGCTCAAACACGGTTGGGAAGGTCCTATTGTAAGTATGAATTCTTATACGACTGGCAAAATAGAGAGTTCTTGGTTAAGGAAGAAACCTATGCCTTATGATAACATCATGCAAACAATGGGTGTTTCTTCAGTTTTGTCACCATTGTGTCATGTCTATCCTGGTTGCAGCTAGCTGCTTAAACATTGCTGGATCGACGCTTAATGACTGCATTAACATAAGAGACTGACTATCCCTTGGACGAGTTTGTGGAAATTTTTATCAGCTGATGATGACTGCAAGACTGATGCCAAAAGTGTAAACCTAAGAAGCACGGACACTCTTCATGGCTTCATGTATCCGTGTCTGACACGTATCGGACACCGACACTCTTGGACACTCTTCGGACACTCTCAAACACATGAAAACATATTGATAGTATCAAGAAATTAGGTTATATTATTGATAGTTGTGGACTGCATATACTATGAATAATTTGCTGTTGTTATCATCCAAACATGACCCTCCCAAGGATAAAGACATAAAACAAATTACAAACACATAGGTAATAGAATAAATATTTTCTAACCACTACGTATCCACTCTACGTGTCGTGTCCTACTTTTCTGAAAAATCACGTGTCTGCGTGTCAATGTCGTGTCGTATCCCTGTCGCATGTCGGTGTCCGTGCTTCTTAGGTGTAAACGATAGCATGGGCCTAACATAGTGTGAGAAGCATGAGTTTTGGGAAATGCCTTTCTGAATCTGACCATATGAAGAGGACCCTGTGGATTCTTGCTCAACACAAGTGCATTGACAAATGAGGGAGAGCATAACTCAAAAAATTTCTCCAATGACTCCTCTCCTCCCGCCCCCCCCCCCCCCCCGGCCTCTCTCTCCAGCGAGAAGGCTAATTGCAATTGGCATATGGCATATGGAGACAAGACAGAAAACCAAGTCCAACAGAATGTGAGGAAAGCTATGCAGATTTTCAATCTCGTACACGAGGGGAGAAAGCAATCCTGATGCAGCATTGTACTGGTAAGTTTATACCACTAATTTTGGTTGTGAGGTTCTAAGATAAACACATTAGAAATGGACACATCCAATTAGTTCACTAGTGATGGCTAGTGGATTGGTTCGAGTCAGCCAGCAGCCCATGCTTGTGTACCACGGTCAGTTCATCTTGTTCCACTTAATTACTCAAATCTGGTCCAAGTTAGCTCAGCTTGGAACTAGCTCAGCTCAAACTGTCCAACTGAACATAAATCAGACCATCGATGCAGTTCTTTTTTTTGCCCAGAATTTTTTTTTATAGAAAAACTGAGATAAACGGGGGAGAAGAAAACCAGGACTAATAAGCTTCAACTGGTGTAGCTGCCCAAATGCATGGGTCAGCCTGGACAAACGAGTCAAGTTGGTCCAAGTGTTAGAAAAATGAACAGTAATAGCTCCTGGAAGGAGAAAGAAATGACATGTGTCGTGGTATGAACCACTGACCTGAAAGCTTAGTTCACCCGACTTTAGGTGCAAATCGTTACGGCGAAGAAGCTCTCCAAGGTTTAACACAGCTAGCTTCGCACTCGTGCACTCGAGGGAGAAGCTTTGGAGTATAGTAACTTGTATGCCCAGGAAGTGGAGAGGAGAGGAGAGAATTGTTGTCTGTGTGTTCTGCAGAGGTGCAGAAGGGTCCCTTTTATAGTGGACTGGGGGAGATAAAAACAGCCAACCAAGCAATAAAGGAAAGCGTGAAATGGGGGCAGGAAATCAGGCAAAGGAGAGAATAATGTAACTCAGCCATTAATGGGGAGAGGATCATGGTGATTGAAGAAGACTTGGTCAACTAGCCGTTAGGAATACGGCAGTTTATACGCAATCAGTCCTCTCGAGAATTCCTCCAAAAATATAGTATAAGGCCCAAGCCCGCGGCCCGCGCCCGGATGGCCGGGCGGCGGCGGCGCGCGCAAGTGTGTGGCAGCAACCTTTTGGGGTGCCATTACTCCAACACCAAGTTCATGGCCTAGGTTGAATTGAGCCTCAGACCCACAAATCTGTGTATCAACCTGGCTCAACTTGTTTAATTTTGGTGGGGCGTACAAACGCTCTTCACCACCTCGAGCCAACCTGCCTCAATTCCTAGTGTAAGGAGCTAAGAAGCACAGAATTGACATGTGACACGGATACGACATGACTCCAACACGCAAACACTTGATTTTTCGTAAAAGCACACAACACGTATAGTAGACACGTGGTAGTTAGACAATATTTATTCTGTCATCTATGCATTTATAATTTGTTTTATATCTTTATCTTTGAGATGGTCATGTTTGGATGAGAACAATAGCAAATTGTTCAAAATATGTGCATGCTACAACTATCAATAGCATATCCTAATTTTGTCATCCTGTTTATACATTTTGCTTGTGTTTGAGAGCGTTTGAAGAGTGTCTGACATGTGTCAGACATGGATACGTGAAGCCATGAAGAGTGTCCATGCTTCTTAGGTAAGGAGCCAAACCTTGAATACTTGCCATTGACAGTTGCTTGTTTCTGCAGTTTGGTGACTATACTGGAAATTTGGTGAAACTGATGTTTTGTGCGCAAAGAACTTATGTCCTTGTGTCTAATGTTCTTTTGCTCCTATATTGTACATTCATATAATATATTATTACACATCTTGTCAAAAAAGATCAGTTGCGTACTTTATTGTGTTTGCTTCTCATTCAGGAATAACAAGAAAGAATATAATGCTAAGGTGCATTTGATTGTTGAGGATAGCTTGTCAAAGAGAACTACGCTGATCCAAGTTTCTGTTTATTAGGATAATATATTGGGAAAATATATTTGGGATCCTACATTGGGATAATATTCTGATTTGAGCAATATTGTACCATTCAAACTGAGTAGTTGTATATATTTAGAGGTCTACTTTTGTAAACCAAGAAGTTCTCAACTCTTTGTACTAATGTGTTTGTATATAAAATTCCATGGCCAAGAGAGTAGCCATACAGAAAAGTTTTCTCCCAACCTGTACGTTGTATCACCTCATCAGAGCTAAAACAATAAGGCTTGTTGCTCTAAAAACACGTGGAATCCAGCAATGACAGAAACCATAGAAAATAAATTAAATTGCTCTGAGTTACAATGATCCTCAATCGCCATACTATCTTAATAGTTCTGATCGCCCAGGATACATCATCAGACCTGTGATACTCGACCGGGACAATTGTGGGAATTGGTACGATTGGTTATCAATGCCCTCAAATCCAAAAATGAACTTAGATTTGTGGATAGAACTTTGACAAAACCAACAAGGACAACCTCAGATGTTCATGCCTGGGAGAAGTGCGATTCAATGGTTATGGGCTTACGGCTTGGCTGTACAACGTTATAGACAAAAAATTACATAGTTTTGTCGCATATGCAAGCATGGCCAGAGCAATTTGGATTGACCTCAAAGAGAGGCATTCAAATGCTAATGCGATTTGGGTTCACCAGTTAAAACGGGAGATGACTTTGGTTGCACAAGAAAATCTCACAATGACTGAACACTTCACAAAACTAAAGGCGTTGTAGGATGAACTTGGGATGTACCAGATGTTACTTGCCTGCACATTTGGCTGTAAGTGTGGGAAGGCCCTAACTTCCATGCTTGAACAAGAAAAGGTCCATCAATTCTTGGTGGGACTCGATCACAGGAAATACAATACAGTGAGGTCTAATATCTTGTCCCAAGAGCCCTGCCAAACCTAAATAAGGCGTATGCTGTGTTGTTTGTGAAGAAAGGTAGCTCCAGTTCACTCAACGCCGAACCCAGATCTGTCAAGGAGGGGGCAGCCTTCAAAGCAGCACAACAGAGTCGTCAAGGAATGAACCGTCCCAAGTGCTCACATTGTCAAAAATTGGGGCACAAGCGACACCAATGCTATGAACAAGTTTGTTACGGTCCAATTGCAAGGTATGAGACTTGAGTTCCACATCGATCATATGGGGGGTTGATGTGGGGTTTATATAGGCTTTGGGTTCTCCTAACCCTTGAACTAGCTTTTGGGATGGGCTCTTCCAAAGTCCTGTATCAAAGTCAAATATCCCGCCAATTGGTGAAAACGTCGATCTAACCGGCGAAACTTTGGTGGCAGTTCGGGAAACCTCAGACCGACCCCGAACCCTCAAAATTGGGGCAACAGTGAGAAGAGTCGTGGCCTAGATGTAGGCGAGGGCCGGACGATGATGGTTGGAAACGGAGGAACTGGATACCACGTGGGAGCTCGAATTGCGTTGCCGAGTCGCCCAATCTGGGATTCAATGGGCTGAATATGATCACGGGTCGGGTCGAGAAACGAGTTTTGCTGTGTTCACAAAATCATAGGTAGACCACTTGTTTGCCCTCTTTAACGAGAGGTAAAATTAAGAAAAGTTTGAAAAAAAAGAATGTGCAGTAAAAAACAATGAGCGGTAAGTTTTTACATATTAGTTCTTGGCAACGGGTTCTAGATTCGGTGCGTCACATTACATATTGTCAAATTTTGCTGCCGTTACAAACATTTATAACCTATTAGCACCTATTATTATTTCACAGTCTGATGGACGACAGATTAAAGTTGAGCAAGCGGGCAAGGTTCAACTTGGACCCGAAATTTGGTTAAAAGAGTGCTACACACTAACATTTAAACGCAACCTTGCTTCAGCTTAGAAATTAGCACAAGATGAAAATGCTGTTGTTTCTCATGAGCCTGACTTTTGTGTTATACAGGACCTCACCTCGAAGACGCTGATTGGAGTGGGTGATCCGGGGAACCGAGTGTACTACTTGAGGAGTTTGCGTGGTGGATTAGCCTTTGCAGCAACAAAGAAAGTAGATCCAGTAAAATGGCATCAACGATTGGGACATCCTTTGTATGGTAGCTTAGCTTCATTATCTACACTTTGTGATTTTCAGTTGAACAAAGACTTTTGGATTGTTGTGATGTGTTCCATAAGGCAAAACAGATACGAAATAGCTTTTCTTTAAGTGAAAATAGAGTAAGTAAACCATTTGATTTTATACATTCTGACTTGTGGGGGTATTATCATATCCTGTGTAACACCCCAACCCCATGGTAAGAGCATTACATCGTCAGAATCCTTCGAAAGGACTCTTAAGGCTAAATGTAAGACAATTCTTCTTGAATAGCAGAATTTTTTTTTAACAAAGAGCTTCATGCTCCACCTATGAAGTCCAAATGAACTAGACTTAGGGCCATCATGACCTTATATTACAATGGGGTCTCTACGACCTTCATCGCAAGCAACCTAATAAAATATGTCAGCCTTAGTGGGACGCCACCGAGACCGATTCAGGGCATCTACTACATGCACCAACATGTTAAAAGTTGCAAATGTTACATTACATTCCAATCCACATAATGGCAATGCATGCAAATTACAAAAGGTTCATCTTCAAATCCAAGCATCGACCTCCAAAATACACGTCATGCCATATACCTTAATCTTGTTGGAAATCTGAAAAGGAAAATTGTGAAAGGGGGTGAGCAACCACAGCTCAGTGGGAGTTCTCGCCTCCCAAAACCAAAATAGCTTTTATCCACAACAAGGCATAGTACCAATAGTAGTACTAATAGCAATATTATCATAGATAAATAAATCTTTCAAACCATCGCAAACCCATCCTTCATGAGTTCAAATAATGCACTATTGAAATCCTGATGAACAACACAATTAGGCTTGAGAGGTTAGAAGGAAGGGAAATCGTGCACATCTCTCACATGAAATAGACTTTTTCTCACAACAAAATTCCTTTCAAACTAGAGACTTGCTGAGTACCCACTATTCACCAGTATCGATTCTCATGCAAGTGAAAGCAAGAAAGGAAATGACATTGACTAAAAGGCTGCCTACCCAGGAGGACTAAAGTCTAAGGGATGAGGAACTTATACCCTCGTCAGGGTAAAATACTGTCACCTTTCTGAGTGGAAAACTGCCACTCTGTGGAATCTGTCACTACGGAATCTGCCGCTAGGTGGAAACTTAGATATTAGTTGGAATCTGCCGACAAATCCTCAATTTGAACATACACAATGGTCCGCCCCTTTAGACGCTAGTTTACTCAAGTTCAACACCAAAATCAAACTTAGTGACTTTATGTCTTTGGTATCAAACTAAAACCATTCCCTTTGATGTCGTGCACAAATCTTAATAATTTCCGTTCACTAATTTTCTCAACTCAATTAAAAGGACATTTGGGAGCCCATGAAAATAACCTTTCAACCAGGACCCTGCCCCTTTTTTTTGTGAACGATACGTGCTAAATAAGTACCATAAGATCATATCAAATATTACATAAAATGCTACTTGCTCAAGTGTCCCAACTTGGCCTTGTAGTCCTCTTCCTTTTTCTTTTTTTTTGAGTGTGTAAGGATGTTTTTATTATTATTATGCCTCCACTATATATATATATATATATATATATATATATATATATATATATATAT
>JACYFF010031952.1:15498019-15535202 GCA_017589665.1 Selenicereus undatus | reverse complement strand
TATATATATATATATATATATATATATATATATATATATATATATATGTTTCACACAATCGAGTAACAACCCATTATTAATTACTAACAATTTCTCACCCCCCTTTTTTTTTCTTTAACAATCTTTGGAATTCTATTCTCAAAATTTCTCTTTTCAAGCATAATATTACACCACTACCACATCAAGACTACATAAAAGTGTTATCTCAATGCTAAACTATCATTTTCTTTATTCACATATTTATCTAAGTTTCAAGAGTATACTTTAACTATTTAACTCATTCAAAAAGATAACCATGTCAAACATCACTAACTCAATCAACTTCTAAGATATCTCTTAATATCACAACCCACACAAGAATCCATTACAAAAATCATACCATAACATATAACTCAGCAATATTTCATGTACTTTTCTTTTAACATTGTAAAATCATAATCTACATGTCTAGTAAGAAAAACAAGTAACTTTGTCATTCTAATTCATCATTCATAACATCATGCCAAGTCTACTTTTCACAACCATTAACTAAAATATTTACTAATATCATCATTTATACAAGATAACTTAGGAAAGCAACTTTTAAAGAATATATCTAACAATCATGATATATATCTTAGCAAGACATGGCATGCATAACTAAAAAATATCACTCTTAAAATAAACTAAACATGTAAAGAGACATTCTAACTCTTGTAAATCAATAACATAATCATGCATCATAATAAAACATTTTAACTTTAAAACTAATTTTTATATAAGGGAGTAAAAGAATCCACACCTTGAAGTAGCTTGTTAACCTTCTTCTAACCCCTTGATCCTTAAGAAAAATCCAAAGCAAGTTGGATTAGCCCTCCTTGAGTAGAATTACCTCTCTAGCACTCTCCTCTTTCTCTCTCTAGTTCCTTACTTGGCAAGGTAGTCAAAGTGAGAGAAAAAATGGAAAAAAGGAGTAGTAAGAGTAAGCAAAATAATTCACATCCCCCTTTTTGCGTGCACTTGGCCGGCCACATCACACTCTTCTTCCTCTTTTGGTGTGTGTGTGAGTGAGTCATTGTTGCTTGTCCAAATGGGGAAAGAAATAGGGCATGGGTATGCTAGCATAGGTGCATGGATGAGCATTAGGCAAGCCATTCCATATTGCCTGTTGCCCTTACCTCCCATTAAAAAAAAATATAGCTACATTGGCTAGTTAGTAGAGCTTTTATAAAGCAAACTTTGTTAGCAAATATTACTCCTAATCATCACACCCTACCTTCATCAAGTTGCCATCATTTTTTTATGCATTGCGGATGATTTTAGTCATGCTACTTGAGTTTACTTGCCTAAAGATAAATCAGAAGCTTGCAAGCATATTGTGCAATTTTGTTTCATGGTAAAACATCAGTTTGGGACGCATGTTGAAAGAGTACAAAGTGACAACGGGACATTATTACTAAAGGAGAATTACAAGATTATTTTCTTAAATGGGGAATGCTTCATGAGACCTCATGCGTTGACACCCTTCAATAAAATGGTCAGGTTGAACTGAAAAACCGCCATGTTCTTAATGTTGCTAGAGCTCTTATTTGTCAAGCATCCATACATGTCTGGTTTTGGGAGGGAGTGTGTCCTTAGAGTTGCATATCTCATTAATTACACACCCACCAAATTACATAAGTTTAAAAGCCCTTATAAGGTTTTGTTTGGAAAAAGTCCCTCGTACGCACATTTGCGGGTTTTTAGTTGCTTGTGTTATGTTCACGATCATGATCACATTCGAGATACATTTGCTGCTTGTGCTACTAGATGCATATTTCTAGGATATCTCTACGGGAGAAAAGGGTAGCGTGTGTTTGACCTTGCTAGTCAATGCATTTTTGTGTATCGGGATGTCATTTTCCATGAAAACACTTATCCCTTTGCTCAATCAGACCCACCATCTCATGACCCATCTCCAAATTTCTACTTTGTCCCACAAAATGAGCTTAATAATTTTGTTAGTGAACCTAAGTTCTGCCCACTTCCCAAATCCCGATCCATCTTCCATCATCTCTCACGCCAAGCCCACTTCCACATCTTCCTCTCACATCGAGCCCACTGTCTTCGGCACAATGTCCTCTAATTCGCTAACCTTTTCAAACTTCGCTAATTTAGAATCTGCGGCCCACGATCCAGGCAACATTACTGAAACCGAAGGCCCTGTTGGACAGGGGGATCTTCAACGAGTTCCAAGCCCGCCCTGCTATCTCGTCCACATCGTGATCATAGACCACCCGCACATTTACGTGACTATGTATGTCATGCCATTAAAGCTAACACCCCTAACCCATCACCGCTCCATGATGCTTCGACAGGTATTTCTCATCCCTTGCTCGATTTTGTTGCCTATGATAAGTTTTCTGCTTCTCACCATACCGATTTAGCGGCCATCACCTTGTGGGATGAGCCTCGCCATTTTCTCATGCAGTCCAAAATCCTCATTGGTGTGAATCCATGGACAAAGATCTTTCCACTCTCGAGGCTAATAATACTTGGGAACTACAGCCACTTCCTCTCGGTGAAAAGGCACTTGGGTGTAAATGGGTGTATTAAATCAAGTACCATGCGGATGGGTCCGTTGAACGTTTTAAAGCACAACTTGTGACCTTGGGTAATCATCAAGTTGAAGGGGAGGATTATAATGAAACTTTGCCCTAATAGCCGAATGTTACCATTTACACTTTATTGACTCTCCCCTCCGCCAAAGGTTGGAGTCTCCATCAAATGGACGTTCATAACGCCTTTCTTCATGGCGATCTTCTTGAGGACATCTATGTGAAAGTTCCACCCGGTTTTCTTATTACTCGCACCAACGTGGTTTGTAAGCTCAAAAAATCTCTTTTTGGGCTTCGACATGTTCTCCATTAGTGGTTTTTCAATAGCACTACGAGCATATGGATTTCAACAGTCTCTATTGGATCATTCATTATCTACTTTTGTTCCCATGAATGTCTTTCTGACTATTCTAATTTATGCAGATGATCTAGTTCTTACAAGGAATGATCCTCAACAGTGCATTGTCTTCAAAGATTACTCCCATAAGTGTTTTAAATTAAACGACTTGGTTTCTTTAAAGTTCTTTTGTGGTATTGAGGTAGCTCGAGCTCTTGCTGAATTGTTCTTATGTTAGCGTAAGTATACTCTTGATATCTTAATAGAAACGGGCATGTTAGGTTGTAAACCCAGTTCTTTTCTCATGGAACAGCAGCATAAGCTTTCCTCATATGCAGGTGATCCAATTCCTAATCCTAGTCAACATCGACGGCTTATTTGTCATATAGTCTATCTCACAATCACATGTCTAGATATCACTAATGTCGTTCATATCTTCAGTCAATTTATGCAAGATCTGCGACAAGGCCATTGGGATGCGGCCATGCGTCTTCTTCGTTATCTCAAGTCTTCAACCAGGCAAGGAATCTTCTTGCCTTCTTCTAATGACCTCAGTCTTCATGTTTATTGTGATTCTAACTGGATCAATTGCCCTATGACTCATGGATCTGTTATCGGTTACTTTGTGTTGCTCTGCTCCTATCTCTTAGAAAACCAAGAAACAACCTACTATGTCCCAATCTTCGATCGAAGCTAAATATCGTGTCATGGCCAATACTAGTGGTGAGCAACAAAATTCGAAAACAGGAAAACCGAACCCGAAAACCGGAAAATCGAATCGAAAAATCAGTTAACCAAATCGATTGTTGAAAGAAATTAGGCTTGGTTAACCAAACCGCAAGAAATTTCACAGTTTCAATTTCGGCCCTTTTTAAATGCGGTTAACCGCACGGGTTACGAAACCAAAACTTCAATTTTTTTAAAAAAATACTTAATTTCATATTAGTCAAATGTGGATTTTATAACTATAGTAAAGATAAGACTAAACATAGAGTAATGTGTAAATTAATATTTGATGTCATAAATAGTTAAATTAGATTAAAAAATTAGCAAAATTTGGAAATTAACAATTTAAATTAACTATTAACCACTAAACGAACCAAAAATTCGGTTAACTGAACCAAAAATTTGGCTAGTTGAGTTTTTCGGTTCGGCTACAGTTCATATTTTTACTGAACTGAAAATAGGTTAACCGAAAGTTTCGGCTTGGTTTCCGATTCACAATTTTTACGAGTCGAATTTTCGATTAACCGATTTTTAGTTAACTGAATTTTCGGTTAACTGGTTTTGATCACCCTTAGCCAACGCCACTAGCGAAGTCATTTGGATTCACAACTTGCTTCAGACATTCCATGTTTTGGTCCCAGCGGCCTAGTTATACTATGAAACTCAGGCTGCCTTGCATATTGCAGCTAATCCATTGTTCCATGAGCATACCAAAGACATTGAGATTGATTGTCATTTCGTCTATGAACGACTATTACTTGGGGAGTTGGTAACTCGATATGTCTTTACCAAGGAGCAACTTTCTGATCTTTTCACTAAAGCGCTTGGGGACATCATCAGTTTAGTCATATGCTTGGCATTTCAAATCTTCACGCTTTGACTTGAACGGGAGTATTAGGATAATATATTTGGGGATCATATATTGTGATAATATTCTAATTTGAGCAATATTGCCCAATCAAAACTGAGTAGTTGTATATATTTGGTGGTGTATTTTTGTAAACAGAGAAGATCTCGGTTTGTACCGTAATGTGTTTGTATATAAAATTCCCATGGCCAAGAGAGTAGCCACACGGAACAATTTTCTCCCAAGCTTCAACCTTTACACTGTTAGACAATGCCGAAGTATTCCAAAAGATGACAACTTGTGGGAAGTAATATTAATAGAGAAGTTTCTGAAGAATATGGAAGTGATTCGGGCTTTAAGAATCTGTTGTTCCAATAGTGTTCTTGAGAAACTTTTGCTAGA
Source organism: Selenicereus undatus (assembly GCA_017589665.1). Taxonomy (NCBI): domain Eukaryota; kingdom Viridiplantae; phylum Streptophyta; class Magnoliopsida; order Caryophyllales; family Cactaceae; genus Selenicereus; species Selenicereus undatus. The sequence goes on along the minus strand of JACYFF010031952.1, from coordinate 15,530,314 downwards.
GAGGACTAACTATATCATTCCTTCCTATATCCCAGGTGTCCCTCTTCTTTTCTCTTCTTTTCTCTTTTTGTGTAGGAACTTGGTTATCATGCTAATAGGATATATGAAGCTAAAATTGATGAGCAAATGGTTATTGTTGAAATCTTTTCAATTCTTTAGATACTGTGATGTTAATTTAAGAGTAATTTTCCAAAGCTAATTGTTAATTGACTTCAATTTTTTAAACTATCAGCATTGGTATCATTAATGGTATCTTTGTTGGTCAAACACATCTTTAGACACCCATTAAAACTACAAAAAAATATGTGTCAAAGGCCCTATTTGCATAAATAATCAATCGTCATCCCCATGGATGCTAGAGGGATGAAAAATATAAAGATGTATGTCAATATAAATTTAGAGTGAGCTTTTATTATCAGATTGGCCTTTATCGCCCCCCTCCCCCGAAAAAAGAAAAAGGGAAGAAATTAGATCAGTCGATATACAATAAAAACTATAAATGGTTTTATCAATTGTATCTTAATGAAAATCTCAACCTGGTTGCCACTAGTAGAGTAGGTAAAGCAAGTACGTAGCTGATAATGATATCATTTCACTTAGTTTGTCTATCTATTTGGATCTATTTGAAATTTGTTTGGTAATTTCAAACTAGTAGAGGAGTCTTAAAGAAAGGGGGGTTGTATAAGATATATAGAACTAATCTATCCTACTTGGGTTTGTTTCCGCATAGAGCTTACTGAAGTGATGAGGTGGCGAAGAACAGGCTTATAAGATGGTGGACGTTTTAGGTCACTGTCCCTTCCTTCTTTCTTCTTTCCTGCAAAACACCCACCTCAGATGTTGGATCTGAGGAACGCCCCTCCACTGCTCAAGTGAATACTCGTCTCATGAGTGAGAAAAGAATGGTCAATAAAGAGGTCAAGTTTGGGTCTTTTAGGAAAATGATATCTTTCTCTTAAAGGGCTGCAAATGTCAAAGCATAGATTTTTGTGGAAAATGATTGCCCTTCTCGAATCAAGTAGGTAGATATTTATAAGGCGTAGTAGCCAAAGGCAAGACGGTAATTTCAACTTTGGCAAGACGGTAATTTCACAAGAGTTTCAACCCTGAGCCTAGATGAAGTTAGATTCCTTTCACCCGAGCAGCCATTGAACCTCCTTTTCAAGATCTACGACTCATTTGCTAACGTGGATGGTCAGTTAGGGGTTTTATCTAAATCACTTAGCCCCACATTTTACCTGCACAATCTTTCCAAAAGGGCAAGCAGGTAGAATATGGAAAGAATGCCCAAAACGACTTAGTTGTGAAATTCCTCAGTTCAGTGATTAAGCTCACATCGAGGTTGTTTTACTGCCCTTTCTGACAGGTAGAGCTCTAAATGATCCCTCCTTTTACCGTAATATAAAAAGAGGGGAAATGATAGGGGGGACTTCCACTCCTAATCCGCCATTTCCTTGCGAGTAGCTTTCGCCCTGATAATTGGATTCCGCACTTGGCTCAATATGGATGAAATGGTTTTCCACGTCTGGGAGGCCTTTCTCTTGGGCAAGCTGGATGAGGTCGTCCCGACTCCTCCTTATAACCTACTGCTAATAGATTTCCAATCATTATGCTCCAATTTCAAAAAAGAAGGACGCATAGGAAATTGCCCAATAGGTGGATATGTCAAAGCGAGTGCACACAACGTTCTACACTATGACCGTGGTCTAAGTTGAGGAGTTGCGCGTGCTATTCGAGGTAGTGGGCGATGTCTTAGAGGAGACATTAGAAAATCTTCAGTGGTTCTCTTTCGAAGTTTGGTTGGGCATCCATAAGGAGAAACTGCTGTCTGCTAGCCAGAAGGCTTTTGCGGCTGAAACTGCAGTTACTCACCAAGAGCCGTACGACGTTCCCACTGAGAGCGTAGGGTCGAATGACGTTCCTTTAGCTCCTAGGGGAATTGGAACTATCCTTCATCGGGCGGCCTTATTTCCCTTTTTGTCCTAAGATTGTATCTTCTCTTTTTTTTCCGTTTTCTTTTTTTTTTTGGCAAGTAAATATAATTGGAATGAACTTCATGTTGCCATCAGTGCTCGTGCCTTTGACTTCTGACTTCTAGTAAAAGCTCCTTCCCAATGTTTGTCGGAGGTTTTATTAATGTTGCTAGAAATGTCCCTTACTCCTTGGTATAAAATGACATGAAGAGTCATGGTGAGGTTCTCATTTTAACTCTATCCGACTTTATCCGCAAGGCTATGCAGGTTAAAACCATGGTTTTTTCGTATTACCTCAACACTAAGGAGATGCCCACTCATGTGTGTGAAACCTTTCAGTGGTGGAAGAGGAATTGCACGGATCCACCCCCACCCTCTCGCCTGCTCTCGAAAGATTGTTAGAGCCTCTTCCTAGACTTTGTTAGGAGGGATGCTGAGGGGAAAGGTCGGGACTTTCAGATCCACGAGATTATGCATTCCACCTTTTATGCCATGGTGGTCAAAGACACCCTGAAATTGGGCGTGGTGGTGAGGAAGATGGCCCTCGCTTCGAAGATGCGCTAACAAACGTTATATGGTATTCTTTTGAGGCGTGGCTTAGGATTCACCGGTGGCATCTTCTGTCAGCCGGCATCCAACTGCCATTGTTTCAATCATGGCAAGTTCGTGGGCAGCTTCGGCCCTTTCTTCTGGCCTAGATGAAAGTGTGGGGTCAAATGATGCCCCAGCTGCATCTAGTGATAGGGGTGGCCACTAAGTTTCCTCCTACTGATCAAATGACCACTTTTCCTTATTTCTTATTAGCTTTCATGCTCTGTAACATTCTCCCTATGTAATCTCTCACTTCGTCACTGAAAAAAGGATTCTATTCATGCTTTCGTAGTTATATTGTGGTGATGTTTAGCGCCATGTGTAACGCCTCGAAATTTTTGTTACTTATTTTGAATTATGTGCAATATGTAAATTATATGTATATTGTACGCATTTTATTTTAGGCACATGTGTGTGTTCGATGTTATTATTATTATTATTATATTTTGGGGAGTAATTAGAAAGTATGTATCACTTAGTAGTGTTTGAAAAAAAAAAGGGAAAAAGAAAAGGGGGATTTGTTTTCCATCTCACATGATATTTAGCAAAAGGGAATGGAGTTCTCTGCTTTATTTCCCTAAACCCCAACCCACGAAATCAGAGAGAGGAGAGGAGAGAGCAAGAGAAGAAGAAGAAGAAGAAGAAGAAGAAGAGATAGTGTTTTTTCGATTTTTCGATTCTCGATGGGACTGCAATGGAGATCAGAAGAACAAGAGAATAAGAGAAGAGATGATATTGAGAGATAGAGAGATAGTAGTGTAATTCCCATTATGTCTGTGAAGGTATTACAAGGAGTATTTATGTCTCCTTTGCCGCCAAAATAGAATACAACAAACTCAACAAACTGTTGTCACAACTTGTCATGTTAGCTAACCGACTCAACTATCTTAACAACCCCATACACTGTATCATTCCTTCCCCCTTAGAAATACAGCTTGGACCCCCAAGCTACTTCTACAATGGAAAATCAGGGAACTTCTTGACAAAATCATCATACCATTCCCAAGAAGCCTCAGCTAATGGTAAATTTTCCCATTCTATCAACAATTGCACTGCAGCTTTGTTCTGTTTCCTCTTAATTCTTCTCTCCAACACGGTCTTAGGTTGAGGGTTTTGATCAAAATCTACACCTTAGAGCCAGCCAAGGATATGAGATAATGCCTTCAATTGAGATACATGGAAGACATCATGTATCTTAACTTGTCAATTTTTATGCGACCTGTCCCACCTTCGAGAGAACCTTGAAAGAACCAAAGTATTTTGGTCCCAACTTTTCATTACTCCTATGTTGCACTAATTCCTATCTGTAGGGTTCTAGCTTTAACCAAACCCAATCTCCTGTCTCAAAAGACCTCTCAGACCTTCATGAATCAGCCTGCTGCTTCATTCTATTTTGTACCTTTGCAGATGGAATTTTAGCAACTTAAGAATTTGCTCCCTCTTCTAAAGAGATCTGTCCACAGCTACTATGGATGATTCCCCTGGAAGATAAGGTAGATGAATAGGGGATGGCTGACCATAGACTGCCTCATATGGGGTCATGTGAATAGAGGAATGGTATGTGGTATTATACCACCATTCTACTGTTGGCATCCATTTACACCACTCCTTGGGTTCATGTGCACACATACTCCTCAAATAGGTTTCAAGATATCTATTTACCATCTCAGTCTGACCATCTGTCTGAGGGTGGTAAGATGGTGATAGGTTCAGCTTTACTCCCTACACAAAATCCAAGGCTTGCCAAAAATTGCTAAGAAATACAAAATCCCTGTCACTGACTATGCTATTGGGTAACCCATGCAATTTAAAGACATTATCCAAGTAACACTGAGCCACCTTCAAGGCTAAAAAAGGGTGGGTGAGTGTCATGAAGTGTGCATACTTACTCATCCTATCCACTACCATAAATATGACTTCCTTACCGATGGACCTAGGCAGCACCTCAATCAAATCCATTGAGACATCTCTCCAAACTTCAGTGCGTATTGGTAGAGGTTGCAATAACCCAGGGTATGTAGCACTATCATATTTACAAGCTTGGCATACCACACATCTCCTAACAAAAGAAGAAACATCCTTGTGTTCCTTCTTCCAATAGAGCATACTTTTAATTCTTTGGAGGGTTGCATCCTTCCCTGAATGACCAGCCACAGGGGAGGCATGAGCCTAATTTAGCAAATTTTGTCTCAATTCCCTATTTGCACCCACAACAAGCTTTCCTTTTCTCCTTAAGTGCTGATTGGTCCATTCATAATTAGGAACAGCCACTCCTTGCTGCAAGTTTTGTACAATATGCTGTAGATGAAGGTCTTGCTACCAAGATTGTTGGATTAACTCATCCAAGTCTTATTGAATAGCAGATAAAGCCAGACACAATATTTCAACTCCACTGACTCTGAATAAAGCATTAGCCACCAAATTTTCCTTGCCACTTTTACACTGAATTTCATAGGAATACCCCAGTAATTTTGAAAGCCAAAATTGTTGAAATGGAGTGAAAATTTTATTTTCTAAGAGTTATTTCAGACTCTCCTGATCTGTCTTTATGATAAAAGGTTGATGCAATAAGTACTATTCCCATTTTTGCACAACAAACACTACAACCAAGAGCTCCTTCTCATAAACTAAGAGTGTTTGCCATCTACTTCCCAAGGATCTGCTGATGAAAGCTAGGGGGTAATCTTCCTGCATTAATACAACTCCAATGCCTAGTAATGAAACATCAGTTTCAACCACAAACACCTTAGAAAAATTTGGAAGTGCCAAGACAGGTGCGGTACCCAAAGTAGATTTGAGGGCTGAGAAAGCCTTTGTAGCCTCTGAACTCTAGTGAAAACGCCCCTTTTTTAACAAGTCAGAGAGTGGTTTGGAGATAAGAGCATAATTTCTCACAAACTTCCTATAGTAACCTACCAGCCCTAAGAAACTCCTTAGTTCCTTGACATTAGCAGGTTTAGGCCATTCCTGAACTGCCTTAATTTTAGTAGGGTCAATGGCAATCCCTTTTTCCAAAAATGAGATGACCCAAATATTCCACCCTTTCTACCCCAAAGGCACACTTGCTCTTCTTAGCTAACAAACAATGTTGTTGCATAGTTGTGAGTACAGCAGTAAGATGCTGAATATGTTCCTCAATACTCCCACTGTAAATGAGTATATCATCAAAAAAGACTAGCACATACTTCCTAAGGTAGGGCTTAAAGACGTGATTCATCAAGCTTTGAAAGGTAGCTGGTACATTAGTAAGGCCAAAGGGCATTACTAGAAACTGAAAATGACCATCATGGGTTTTAAAAGCTGTCTTATGCACATCTACCTCATGCACCCTAACATGATGATATCCAAACCTGAGATCAATTTTATTGAAGATGCTTGCACCAGCTAGCTCATCAATAAGCTCTTCCACTGAAGGAATGGGGAATTTATCCTTAACAGTTTGTCGATTAAGTTCTCTGTAATCCACACAAAGTCTCAAGCTTCCATCCTTTTTGCCCGCCAACACTACTAGGAAGCATATGAGTTGCAACTCGGCTGAATGATGCCATTAGTAAGCATCTCTTCTAGCAATTTCTCAATAATATCCTTCTGCTTCAAAGGATATCTATAGGGTCTAATGTTGACTGGATTTGCATCAGCTTGCAAGGGAATTCTATGATCATAGATACCCCTACTAGGAGGTAAGGTAGTTGGCTCTTTAAAAACATCTTGAAACTGATCCAACAAGGGCTATAACCGACGCTCCCCAATTTGTGTCTCACTTTGATTACACTGAATTAAGTCAAAGTCTGGAGGAGTTGTTGTTACAGGGCACACTTGTAACATACACATCTGAGTTGAGTGAGACATAGTCTTGCTAAGCTGACCCTCTCCAACCAACTTGACTTCCGAGCTCATCCCTCTAAGAGTACGAACTCTACCCCTGTAAGAAAACTCCATCCTAAGGTTTTTGAAGTTCCACTTCACCTCCCTAAGGGTATTCAACCATTGAATTCCAAGTACTACCTCACAGTTCCCCAGAGAAATGAGGAGCATGTCAGAAGAAAATGTGGCTCCCTGCAACTTCCATTCAAAATTTTTACACAAGTATTGACAATGCAATTGTCCACCATCTGCTACCGTGACGGCTTATACCTCAATAGGATCTATCTTACACCCCATTTTCTTAGCCAAACCGAAGTCCAAAAAGTTATGAGTACTTCCCGAGTCAATTAGCACATGTATAGGTTTTTAGCCCACATATGCTATGACCCTCATGGTTTGATATCCATATATTCCCCCCAAGGCACTGACTGAGATTTGTGGTTGCAAGTCCTGAGATTCAAACTCATAGTCCTCATTTTCCCAAGCATACTATTCTTCTACCACCCCAGGTACTTCAACCAAAAACAATTGAGTATTCTTATTTGCACACGTATGCCCTTTCTCAGAGGGCTTATCACAATAATAGCAAAGACCCTTAGCCATTTTTTCAGCCATTTTTTCGGCCCTTTCTGCTGCTGGAATAAATCGGGGTGAACTCCTTGGCATGTTAGCAACATTGCTACTATAATGCTTAGGAGCTGTCACATGAGTAGGTAAAATGGCAGGTTTTGAGGGGGTAGGCAAAATTCCTTTCGAATAGTGTATGAAGGGCCTAGTTCTTACATCCTGATTCTTAACTGCCTCTACTATTTCTTCCTGATATCTAGCGTATTCAATGGTTGCATACAAAGTTGCAAGATGAAAAGCCTTCACAAAAGATTTGAGTTGAGGCTTAAGTCCCCCCACAAAGCAGTCAAGAAAATAATCATAAGGTAATAGAGGATTTTTCATGACAAGCAATGCTTTCAACTCTTCAAACTAATCAAGGTAGTCATCTAAACTACCTGTTTGTTGTAAATTCTTGAAGTCTTCAACCACCGTAGACCCAACATCATCCTTGAATCTTGCGCTAAGGTCCATCACAAAGTCCTCCCAGGCTACCCTTTTCCTGGCCAAAATGTGACCCCCAAACCAAACCTCATCCTTACCATAAAGGTGTAACGAGGCCAAGTCAACTTTCTGATTATCAGGTATTTTGCATAAGGCAAAATATCGTGTGCATTTCTTGATCCAACCTCTCGGATTGGTTCCATCAAACATAGGAAATTCTACCTTAGGGTGTTTACATGAAATGTACCCCTATGGTTTCTGGGATCATCATCTCTATTAACAACATTATCAAGGTTTAAATTGATCTGATCACCTCAATCTTGCCCTAATTGCTTCATTTGTTCCATTATCTGACTGATCAATCTCTGATGATCTTCAGACCTTTGATTTTGTTCTATCATTTGTTGTGCCAATATGTGCTGCTGTTCCTGCATTTGCCTAGCAAATTGTTGTTGTTGCTCTACAAGAGTCTTAAGAACATCTTCCATGGCTGTCGTATGAGCTTTCCTAGTTTTTGCTAGCTTGTGTAAGATCCAACCAATCGCATGTTAGGGAAGAGACTACCATGATCTCAGGAGCTCTGATACCAATGTTGCAGGTCACAAGGAGGACACGCATAACACAGAGAGGGGTTCTTGATGGGACTGCAATGGAGATCAGAAGAACAAGAGAATAAGAGTAAGAGAAGATATTGAGAGATAGAGAGATAGTAGTGTAATTCCCATTATGCCTGTGAAGGTATTGCAAGGAGTATTTATATCTCCTTTCCTACCAAAACAGAATACAAAAAACTCAACAAACTGTTGTAACAACTTGCTATGTCAGTTAACCGACTCAACCATCTTAACAACCCTACACACTGTATCAACTAGTTCCATATTCGAGACACCGTTAGCTGTTGGCCTCAAATTCTAATGTCTAGAATTGACAAAACCCTAAAACCCAAATTTGAGGTTCTCCAGGAACATGGTTTGCCCTCATTGTGTCTGCGTGTCCAGGAGTGCTACAATGGGGCTTGGATTCCACTTTTCTACCCGCATTACGAGCTTTGAGGGAGCTTCTGAGGAATGATGATGTCGTTGCAATTTCGAAGACAGTGAAAGGATTGAGGAACCGTTCTTTCAGCGGTGTTGCTAAGTATTTGTTGCCTAATGTGCTCTTTTGCTAGATTATGGAATCCCCATGGAATTAATTTGAAAGAATTTAATTAGGCAACCTTGTACCTTCGCGTGTAAGACCAAATCATTTGAAGAAATGTTGATTAGGGTTGAAGAAAAATTTGGAATTCCTCGAAGGTCAAGAATGTTCTTACATGGTGTCCAGTTGCTAGCTAAGAGCTAAATTATGGAATCCCCATGGAATTAATTCGGAAGAATTTAATTAGGCGAACTTGCACCTTTGCGCGTTAAGACCAAATCATTTGAAGAAATGTTTATCAGGGTTGAAGAAAAATTTGGAATTCCTCGAAGCTCAGGAATGTTCTTGCATGGTGTCCAGTTGCTAGCTAATAATTGCATTAGCATCTAAGTTCCAAGTGTTCAAAAGTTTTGGATGGACTCAACTTGACATTGTAGAGATAATGAGGAGAAACCCTAATTGCTTTAGGCTGTGTACAAAAAAAATACGGAAGTGGCTGAATTTTCTTATGCAGGAGTTGGGTAACGAGCCAAAATATGGGATATCAAACGTTAACCTTTTAACATGTAGTTTGAAGCGCAGACTAGTGCGAAGATATAGAACCTTGATGGTTTTGAAGGAGAAAGGTTTGGTCAGGCAAAATTACCCATTTTCTTCTCCTGTCAAGCTTACTGAGCCAAAATTTCTGAGGAAGTTTGTGCTGCCATTTAAGGATGTGCACCAATTTTATTAGGGTCGTTCATTATTCGGTCTAGGATCGGACCGGACCAAAGATCGGCCTGGACCGGACCGAGGCCATTCGGTCCGATCCTCGATCCTGTCCTTTTCCAATTTCGGTCTTCGGTCTGATCCGATCCTGCACTGGGTGGACCAACCTTTAGACCGGACCGGACCAAATTAGAGTTAGGTTTTTTTTGGGGGGGGGGTGATTTTCACATTAATAAGCCAAGCCTCGCGAGGGTGGTTTTCCTTTTTGGGTGATTTTCGGCCTTTTGCTCTCTCGACTCTTCTCAATCTTCTTCTCCATCTCTGCCTCTCTCTCTCAATCTCTGCCTCTCGCTCTCGCTCTCTACTCTGCTCTGCTCTCCTTTCGTCTCCGGTCTGAGGTCTTTGCTTGGTCGCTGCTTCTGAGGCTCTTACTCTCGGTCTTTGGCTGTCCTCGACTCTTTGCTCTCTCCCGTCAGCTGGCGCTTGTGGCCGGCTCCCTCAGCCTCTCCTCTGCCCTCAGCAATCAGCAGCTAGCCCTCTCCGGCCTGTCGTCTCTTACTCTCTGCCTATCGTCAGCCCTAAGCCCAGCCCTCCTTGTCGTCGACTGCCTCTCTCTCTCAGGTATGTGTGGTGGATTTACCGATTTAATTTGTTGATTCAATTATTTTCGATTTTGATTTGATTTTCTCCTCTCTTCGTGCTCTGCTCCCCTCTCCTTGTTCTCTCGGTTCTCAAATTGTTGACAGATTTCATGGGCTTCGACCTATAAATCTTTCTATTCATAAGAAATGTCATTTGATCTTGTGGAGGTTCAATGGTGTTCGTGATCTGATCTCTGATTCCAAGCTTCGAATTTTTTTATGAATTTTTTGTGAATTTTTTTTATTGCAGTGTTAGGGCTAGGTGTGAATTTTTTCTGGGTTGAACTTATTTTTCTGGCTTGTTGAACTTGTATAGTTTGTAAGAATTTGGGTTGAATGTGGGTTGTATTATAGATCTGTGAATCACATAAGATCTCAACAAATATGCGTCCAATATCTAATCTCTGTTTGTAAGAATTTGAACTTGTATTGTTAATGGCTACCACTGCTAGGATAAGATCGGTCTGGTCCTCGGTCCCCAACTAAGCCTTTTTTCAGTCCTCGGTCCAGTCGGTCCGGTCTGGGCCGGAACAGATGAACAGCCCTAAATTTTATGATAAGCAGACAAACATTCCAGTAGGGGCTGCTAACTCAAGGAAGTGTGGAAAGCGGCTCCTGCAGATGAAATCGGACTTCAATGCTACCGGATGATGGGTAAATGTATAAACCTGTATTTTCTAGATTGACTTTGTATGTTTGTTTTCTTGCCCCACAATTGAAGTTGAAAGATTATCCCCTTTCCTAAGTAACTTTCGTGGTGGAAGGAGTCACACGATTGTAAAGGGGGGCAGGGTTCTCGCAAATTGTCATTGTGATTAGTTTAGAAAAGACCTAAGTTCTAGGATTGTGGGTGAAATATGTGAAATCTCTCTCATTTTTTTTTGTCATCTTCACCACAATCCTTGATAGTTGATTATCACCTGTCGTTGAAAAAATTCAATATCGGATGTTCATTCCGTTTTGCAACGGTGGTTCTTCATCTTTATTCATAGAACTTGTTGCCTATTTTTGTTGTGGCTATATGGCAGAAAGAATAGCCTCTCTTCTTTGCTGCCTATGACCTGTCGTTGAAAAGCTTAGTGGAGTTCGTTTTGGTGGTTGCTGTTTCCTCGTGTCATATATACTCTGCTGCTTCATGGTCAGATGCGTGCTTTTCTGGGGAAAGGCAGAACTGACTTGTATTTTTACTAATGCCTTTATGGTGGTACTGACTGTTATTTAGACATCGTAATATCAGTGTTAGTGGTTCAGTTGCTGTATTAGTCACTAGCTTTTAGCTTTTCTTTCATTGGAGCTCCTACATGGTTGGAAATCTGAAAGCATATGATCACACCATTGATAGACAGGCATCCAGACTGGAGTTCCCCCTTTTTTTTGGGGGGGGGGGGGGGGGGGTTTTTTTTTTTATTTTTTGGTTTTTGGGGGGGGGGGATTTTGGTGCTAATGTAATCTGTCTAAGATCGCCTTTTTGTTACATGAGGCAGGTCACCATTACAAGCAAAATTCGTCAATTAGGTAAAAGCCTTAATGTTTCTATGTTATGCTTTTGGCATTGTTTTCTGCATTGCTAGTTATGGTGACTCAGCTTCAGTATCATGCATTTAAGAAATTCAATTGACATCAACCTAGCCATTCAACCCCCCCCACCCCAAAAAAAGACAAAAAAAAAACCACATCTCAATTTTGGATGTGGAGATTGTTACTTTCATGTGAAAGGGGATTGACAAGGCAATTTCTTATCTTATACCGGAACGTGTAGCTTCTCTTCTGGCTGCCTGTGACTTATAGCATATGCAGAAGCTGCTAGAATTTGGTCCTTGATTGTCATTTCTTCTGATCATTTGTTCACTTCTGCTTTATGGTCGATTGTTTGATTTTCTGGGTGAGAATACTGTCTGTTTTTTGTTCTTAATAATGCACTATGGTGGTTTTTTGCTTGATGGTCAAATGTTTGCCTTTCTGGGTAAAAATAGTGTCTGATTTTAATGATGCTTTTATAGTGGTTTTGGTTTTTATTTAGACATCCTAATGTCTGTTAATGGCTTGGTTTTCATATCTAATCATGAGCATTTTGCTGTGCTTTTATTTGATTACCGCAACGCTTAGAAATCCAAATGCATGTGGTCATCAAATCCTCTTATAGACAGTTCCATGACCGGATATCATTTTTGTTGAGGTATTCTGTTTCTTACTTTTGGCTGTCATTCTAGTTGAGGTATATTACTTCTTTCTTTTGGTTGGGGATATGGAGAGTCGGGTGACCCATCTAAGGAACCCATTTTCATTGCATAGTTAAGTCATAGGTGGTATAAAACAAACTCTACTTAACCTGTTGATTGGGTAAAACCCTAAATTTTTGTATGCCTGTGCTATGCTGCTATGTCATTGTTTCTTAATATTACTAGATTTGGAAGCATATCTAAATTATCGTACAAGGGAAGAGGTAACCAAGCATGTTGAAGAAAAAAATCTGCAATCACAATTCAATCTCAATTTGGGATGTTTATTAACTTTTATGAGAGAGTCTTGACTGAGCAATTGACAAAGAGTATGTACCTTCCAATCGAGAGGTTGTTAATCAAATACAAGGTATTGGGAAATTGATGAAAAGCAGAGTCCAGAGGGCAGAGGGAGAGCTACTGGGCACGATTTAAGCCATAATGAAATTTGAGCATTGGGCTTGTTTTAGCCTGTCGTTAAAATGTGTTTTTTGCTGCGTAAAAAATGCAGAATAATGTTATGGTGGATTAATAGCCAAATCAGTATTTGTGTGGCAGGGGCATCTAATGGCTCTGTTTGCTTCTGTGCAAGTTGTAAATGGAAAACACATTCTTTACATCAAACTATTACCAGATTTAGTCATTACCAACTGTTTTTTCCTAGTGGCACTGTACCAGGAACAGTTGCTAGTGTATGCTATGCACTAGCTGGGTAGGACAAGTCTTATACTAAGTATGGATTGTTAAACTGATAAAATAAAGAGTGGCTAAGGAAGAAACCTATGATAATATTATGCAAATAATGTGTTCTTCAGTTTGCAATCACCATCCTATCCCAGTCTCAGGAGCTGCTTAAGCATTGCTGGATTGAAACATGATGTCTGCATTAGCATAAGATACTATCCCTTGGACAAGCTTGTGGAAATTTTATAATCCACTGACTGCAGGATTGACGTCAAATGTGTCAACAATGGCATGGGCCTAACATAATGCGAGCATAAGTGTTTGGATCGAGATTATCTGAATCTGGCCATATGAAGAAGACCTCAATGAATCTTTTCAGCGTGGGAGCATTTCCATCAGAGGGGGAAGCATAACTCTCATAAAAGATGTCCAATGACATTTTATTTGCAACGAAAAGGCTAATGGTTATTGGCAAATGGAGACAGAAAACAAAGAGCTACAAATTGTGGAGAAAGCTACTCAGATTTCAATCTGGGACAACAAGGGACGAAAGGGATACTGTTGCAAGATTCTGCTGGTAAGTCTATACTACTAGAGTTTGGTAGTTGTGAGGTTTTAAGCAGATATCAGAAAACTAGTGTTGGCTGGTAGGTTGGTCTGAGCCACTCTGCAGCTTATCCTTTGGCGCCCAAGGTTATTCTTGTTCCACTTAATACTTGTAGCTAGTCCTAGGTGGCTTAGCTTGAAACTGGCTCGGACTGGCCAGCTGAACCTAAACCAGATGGTCTATCGAGTTCTCCAACCACCCCCCCCCCCAAAAAAAAGGGAAAAAAGAGAGAAAAATAACAACCTGTGCTGCTCAGCTGGCCAAATGCATGGGTTGGCCTGGGGCAAACAAGTCAAGTTGGGCCAAGTTCACGAAATCATGGTCTAGGTTGATTGAGCCTCGGCCCCCCAAATCTCCATGTTAACCTGGCTCAACTTGTTTAATTTTGGTGGGCTTTACCGTCTTTGCAGCTTCGGGTTCCCCAATGTTGGGAACCGAAATTTGAACTCTTGCCATCGGCAGTTGCTTATTTTTGCAATTTGTTGACCACACATGCAAATTCGGTAGACCTGAAGTTCTGAGCACAAAATACTGTGGTCCTTGTGTTTATTCTTGCATTCCTATATTCTACATTCATGTGATGAATAATTACGCATGTTATTAAGATCAGTTGCATATTTGATTGTGTGTGCTTCTCATACAGGAAAACCAGGGAAGAATGCAGCTAATGCGAATTGCAATTGATCATTTTATTAATTGGGAGCAATGGTTTGCGGAAAAGTCATGCTTTGCTTGCTCCAATAATCCTAGGTAACTCGAATCACCTCTTGTTGAGGACTAACTTATCAAACGGAATAATGCTGATCCAAGTTTCTTTTCGACAATGCGGAAGTAGATTACCATCATGGCAAGCAAATATCAATAATTAAGTTTCTGTAAAATATCCTGAAATGATTCAGGACTGTCATAGTCTGTTGTTCCGAGGATGTTTTTGAGAAATTTTCGCAAGAGAGGAAATCAGGAATGCCGATAATATCATTCCTTTGTATGCTTAGATGTTTCTTTTCTTTTCTAACCGTAACAATTTGGTTACAACTCAACATGCTGAAAAGGGGATATGAAGGTAAAGTTGATGAGCCAGTGGCTACTGATAAAATTCTTTGAGGGGATTTTTAACGTTAATTTAGTCATTTCGCCCTACTCATTGCTAACTACTGCCATTTTTCAAACTGTAATCACAGTATCTTTGCTAGTCAAATACCAGTCTAGGCAACCAATAAAACTTCAAAATATTTTCCCACCTCCCTATTTGCACAAATCACCCATCTGCACACAGATGATACTTATAGGATGGCAAATGCAAAGATGTATGTAGATATAAATTTAGTTGCTAATATTACCAAATCAACCTGAGATAATTAACTATCAAAAAATAAAAATGGTTCTTTTGTTATGGAATTGGAGATTCATAAATTATGACAACCTTTGGACGGCTGTATAACATAGTTCTATAGACGTAGTCCTTTTATTATTGTCTTTTCTTTTTTTTAATCTCCAAAATTTCCTTATTCTTTTGCGACTACCTCATGCCTCCCCCCCCCAACCCCCAACACAAAAAAACAAACAACCAAAAATAAAAGGTGTCACCACCATGTACACTGGGACTACAGTCCTAAAGCTGCTAGACGCTGGTGCAAATACAAGTAAGGAATCAAACCGCTTTTGAGTTGAAAACAATGAAATGAACCCGTTTAAAAGCCACTTGCTATTCAAGTATTCATGCATCTGCAGAATGAGTGACGGTGTGCACACAAGAAGAGGATCCCAACAATTCTACTAACTGCGACAACAAGCTTTTGCTTGAATACAACATTTAATAAGCAGGCAAAACTAATTTTACGACAATCAAAGAATGTTGCCTTTCTGAAAAAGGGAGACTATAAAATACAATATCAGAAAACAACGTTTTCACAATGGATCAGTCTGTGGTTTACTGTCAGCTCCTGAGCTGCTCCCGTCACCGGGATTTACTTGTCCTTCAACAGCTTGAGCACCACTATGATCTTCAACATGCTCACCGATCTCTCCAACCGGATCTCCTTGAAGTGAGCCCGACCCACCTCGTTGCTCAGCTTCCGAGCTCGTCAGACCATTCTCATTCTGCTTCATATAATCCTCCAAAGGGATGCTCGCTAACTGAAGGAGGTCCCTCAGCTGGCTCACTTCACCAGGCCCAGCCCTTAACTCTTCTTCACGTTCAGGGCGGCAATTCAGATCTAAGCCCTTGCCAGTGTCAATAAGCCCACCATTCGGGTTTTCGCCGAGACTGTCAGGATTATCCTGACTGGGCCCCACCTGTGGGCTCCCTTCATTTTGGCGAATGTGATCAAGGTGTGATCTAATGATATTTTCCGCATCTTCAGGTTTCTCCTTTGATGTTTTGTTGTCATGGCTCTGGGGATTTCTAAGGGCGAGCTCAGCCTCCTGTTCGGATTGGCGCTTCTTTTTCCTCATCATGAGAGTCTTGAAGCGTCGTTTCACAGTCATGCACACGGTGCATGTGCACGTGGACTTGTGCTTGCCTTTCCCGCTCGGCGGTTGAATGCAGACGATGCACGAGCAGCCCGGGCGGTGTCTGGGATGCTTGGTTGTTGCTGCAACTCCTGAAGAGCTAGGATCTCCCGTGTTATCTCCCAAAGTTGCTGCATTGGCTAGAGCATCAAGGCCAGAAGACTCTTGATCTTGCATCATTCTACTAGCCATCGCCATTCTTCTCTTCTTAGAATCTACATAAGTAGTGATTCAGGAGGAAAAAGAAAACGTCAGGTGTTTTTAGGACCATGTAACACAACAAACCTAGATTTTCAACCCGGAACCATCATGATTTCAGGCGTTTCCCAACCAGACCGACAGACGAGTTGGACTGGGTTATTAAAACAGCTTGATAGAGTATTCAGGACGGATCAAGTTCAGATTGAGGGTTTGCTCCAGTCATGTTTGGGTCTGCTGTCCGTCCGTCTAATTTGCTGGGAGGTTAGGCAGATTTTTCAGTACCTAAGTCCGCATGGGTTTTGTCAACTAGGTTGCTTTGCTTTCGAAGCAGAAAGAATATTCAACATACAATCTTTTGCACCAAAAGAATAACACAAATCTCTTGGCATAAGTAGGATTGAATCCTTCTAGTTGCACAAAAGCAACAGGGGTCAACAGAACAGTCAGTATCATTATGGTTTACAAAACTCAGATATATTCAATCTGCTCTTAACAGAAACTGCATGAGAACTTGTTTCCACATAACTATTTAGACAAGCCACCAGGATGAGAGTAGAAACAGGCATACTACAACACAATCCTTCCTCTATTTGGGCCTTTGGCAAAACAAGGCTCTGGCCTCTAGCAGTTTAAGAAAGAAACAACAGTGATCAAAGTAGTAATATACTCCAGAGAGCAGCCCCTTCATGGGTTTCCAGCTTGGAGTTCTTGAACCCACCAGTCATCACTAACCAATCAAGATACATTCTTATATTAAGATAGAGGCCCTGTTTGGCAAACAGCTAACTTAGTTGTTAGCTGTTAGCCTTTTGTATTAGCTGTTAGCTATTTGAGTTAGCTGTTTGATTTAGCTGTTTGTTGAAAAACTGTTCGGTAAAATTAGCTATTTCTGACAAAGTTGTGAGACAAAAAGCTAATTCTTCAAAAGCTCTTCCAAAAAGCTCATGGAATTAGCTTTTTCAAATTAACTTTTTAAACCCAAAAAGCTCTTTTAAAAAGTTCTTTCACCAAACACCCAAATTAGCTTTTTTACTTGGTCAAAAAGCTAATTTTGGTCAAAAAAGCTTTTTTTGGCCAAAAAGCTCTTCAAAAAGCTGTTTGTCAATCAGGGCCAGAGTCAGCTGAATTTGATCATCTTAGGGTTGGACAAGAAGGCTAGAAGGAAATGCCTGACAGTATGCTCCATAGGTATGACTTATGAGAATCACGAAATATGGGAAATGCAGAACATGGTATAGGTTTTAGCTATAGCCTATAAGTTCCTGGTACATCAACACTAAGACACAAGGATTGAAATGTCATAACTCGTAAGTAGGCAGAAGATGGTATTAGGCCAACCGAAATCACCTCGGTAGCATATTTCTTTGCTCAAGCTAGATGAAATGCAGGGCAATGTTCTAGGAACTCTAACCATCTAGGTATGGATGCAAAAATTTCGATACAAGTAAAGGCCCAAACCAACTTTCAATTTGATAAGTTTGACTAAGACAAAACATAGAAGGGGAAGGGCGAGGGAGCAGCACCATACCCTTGCTCAATTGTAGAAGACTTTCAAGTTCCCGTGGGCCTAATTCATCTGGAGCAGAACAGAAGCACCTGAAGTCACAAAATCAATGTGAACAGCATAATTTGTAAGCCCTTTACCACAGAGGAACATGCATTTTAAGAAAAAGTTTGCAATTGTTTTTTTTGGGGGGAAGGGGGGGATCAGGATCATCTAGAGAAGGCTAAAGGACCAAATAACGATAAGCAACCTGCTCTGATCCCAAACATTGTCAGCACACGTCCACCTTGGAGGAAGTAAAATATCGGCAGGCAATCTCCGCCATTTAGAGCAGCTGTCACACTGAGCCCACTGTTCTAACACCCTGAATAATTAGATGCATTACAGAAACAAACCAATCAATAATTATTACATTTTAGAAAGCAATTGGGCCATGAATTCAGCTAGACAGCTAATGAGCTCAATATGAGTATCTTTGTAATTATGATCAAACCCTGAACAAAAGAAATTAATTAACCCAATATAAAGAATCCAATTGGATGAAGTAATAAGATCAGGAAACTGGATATTGTTTCCACCCAGAAACAAAAACAATTAAATGGAAAACCCCTCAATGTAAATAAGAATTTCCAAGCTTTATATACATCTAGTGGAGCACAGTGAACTGAAGAGTGAAGAATCAAACAAAAACAAACAAAATTTAGATTCACAGAGCTACAGGCCTGTTTAATAAAGAGTAAACGAGGAGCTCTGCAACAACAATAGCATTCAGGATCTTCTGCCCCTATAAATACAGTATGGTAATAACTCATTATCTCATGATGTGCAAAATTGACGGGAGCAACAAGCCCAGCTCGTAAAACTGCAAAGGTCGTAGCAGGACTTGTGTTCCCATCCTATCCTATGTGCTTCCCTACTCTCTATAAAGCAAGGAAATAGAAATATATCTAGGCTCAAGTTTTCCTCTTTCATTTACTTACTAAACAAAAAAGAATTCATGAACAATCTTCCCATGCACTTATAAAAACTCATCCTCATGTATCTCAAGTTTTCACTTTGATGAAAACCATCCAGCTAACTCACGTCTTACGGTGATACTGAAAACTTCTAAATCATCAAAAGCAGTAAAGAATCGGAAAAAATATATATACGTATGAAGAAAGAAAAGGGCCATATATTCCCTTTTTTTCCATTCCTTCGACTTTGGAGTTCGATACAAGACAGGCGCATATCTCATATCCTATCTTTGGAGTGTAGTGTCCAACACACATACGAAAGGGCAATGCAGAGAGTCTGACTGTCCAGGCATCGTAGACTACAGTCAAGCCCCACTTGGAGCATTACGATTTCCTTCTGACCCCATATTAGGTCAGACCTTGAAGCAAGCACTACTCGTTCTGGCATGCTACTATACTACACCTACATGTCCACATTGAACTTGTTACCGTGGGCCATCATGACACTTCAAGTCTAAATGCAATAATTAACTGCTCAAGACAGGCATACAAGCCCCCCCCCCCCAAAAAAAAAAGATAATGATTCCAACTAAATTTCATTTGTTTTCATTTTCACGTCAGATAAGCTTTGTAGTAGTTCATCAACACCGTAAAATGAAGATTTTCCTTTAATGCTGATACTAATGCCAAGCATGGGTTGTGATAATCTATTTTCTTAGGTGCATGATGATTCTTTAGTGAGTTAGAGCATTAATTTACACACCCAAATGTCATCTGTTTCCACCATGATCCCATCCTAACAATTCCATGTTTTTCTAAGTCACAAACCTAAATGAGCTACTAAATGTGGCATTTTGCTCGTGACTTTTTCAGGCATTGACTATCACATAAGTTTCAATTTCATACTTCCATATGTGGAAAGAAGAATAAAATATTTTCATACACAAGAATTAAGAATTCTCTAGCTTCATCACCAATTGCACTACTCCTGAGCCATGACCTGGGATTCAGTTCATCATCAATCCAATCACCTTCCACTCTTTTAATTTTTCCTATCAGATCTAGATATCAATTACAACACAAAGTTTATTACAGTTCTTCTAAGCTGAAACTGATCGCCTTGAATACAACAAACAAGTCATGCATTAGACAATAATGTTAAGAAAATTATATTATAGTCGAAGTAAAGGAGCCACCGACACAAAACTCGTGATTACTGATTATCCACTTGCTGTCAAGTAACCAAAGCATCAGCTACTATGAAATTATCTAGAATTCCATTGAACATACTATATTCTTATTTCCATATTTGTGTTCTCTCCTTTGTTCCTTCCATATATGTGACAGGGTAAATAAAAGAAAACCCTTCCTGTTTCTAAATAAATGAGAAACTTAGAAGTATTACATATTTGCGAAGATTTCCGAACTTTGGATGACATATTATTAGTATCTAATGCTACAAAGTCGCTTTCTCATGTTCAAGAGAGTTTGGAATAATGAAATATATGAAACATAAGAGAAAAATGTTTTACCCAGATGGACGGGCAGTGAAAACAGTACTCTTCCCAAAAACTGGAGGTTCCTGCACAATAAACACCATGTAAATGAGCAGAAGATCTACATATTTTCAGGAAGAAAGAAACCACCAAAAAAGGGGGGGAGAAAGAAAGAAAAAACTATAAGAACAGCTCATACATAAGCAACAATGAGAGTTGCAACAGCAACAAGAACAACAGTAACTACTCCTAGTGTAGATCCCACATTCGTGGGGTCTGAAGAGATCCAAATGTAAGCAGTTTTACCTTTACAAGCATTTCAACCCTAGAGAGGCCAATTCCAAGAGACCACATAAATTTATTATTGTAATTTAACTATAATTTGGATAGACACAAGGGAATAAAAGAAATACTTAAAATTGCATAAAAGCATAAAACCATCAAAGGAGAGGTAGGTACCAAAACATTCACAAGTCCAAAACAATGAAATAGTACTCCATCCGTCCCATTTTCTTGTTATGTGGAAAGTAATACATATTAAAGCAATGGATAACTCAATATCATCTAATAAGATTTCAGTTCTAAGCAGAGAAAAGTGGAATATGATTGGTCAAGAATGAAATAACTGCTCTAGACATGCACACAACCCCACCCCCCCACCCCCAAAAAAAGAAGGGGGGAGAAGAAAAGATGAGGAGCTAAGGCTAAGAACAGTATGGGATATATGCAGTATATGAGAATTCTAATCAGAGCATGATTTGTGACTATCACCAAAATGGGTCTGTAACTGTCTACTAGGAACTCAGGAAGGGCACTGCAAACTAATGGGAATGTACTGCATATAGCAAAAATAAGCAGAAGTTGCTCCCCACCCCCCCCCCCCCCTGGGGGCGAAAAAAAAGATAAGAAAAGAAAATTTCCTGGCACTTGGCACAAGGATAATTCAAATCAGAACCTGATTAATAAGGAGGCCACTTTTCTGAAAACGGCTTTAGTCTTTTTTTTATTTTTTCCTGGTAGGGAAAACTGGCTATCTTGATGTCAAATGTAACTAGGTTTGGCGAACCCGTGCAATAATCAGAAAACTCTATAGGTTTTTTCTCTCTTATTTAGAAATATTCTGTTTATTATGGTAGACAATAAATTAAATCATTAAAAATTATCATAAAACTTCCAAATAAACATATTATAATTAACTTAAAGAGAAGAATTTATTGCAATTGTAATGACAAACCAATGTAGCATCGTTAATTAAAAACCCAATCATCTAGGAGTAATTATTTTAAACATTTAATTAGCATTAATTGTGACCAGAGAATTAAAGTGGTTTGGCATTGAGTTAGTAGCTATCGAACTTTAATAATTTATTTCCTAAATAAGTTCTGATTTAGCTGTGGGTATTAGCCAAAGCAGCGGAACAATGCAAGGGCATTGCTCCTCCTTAGGACCCAGTTTTTAAATATATTTATAGATAACATGGAGCAGCACTTTGAAGAAACAAGCTGTAACTTCTCATCGTTGAAACATTATGGTGACCACAGTTCCAATATGTTTGAAACAATCTAGTGCATACATCTTCCAATCTATGAATGTTGAGAGAGAGGCATGTATGTAATCTATAAGCAGATTCTTAACAGACAGACAAATATATTTCACTGCAATTATCAAATTTAACTTACTTCATATTCCTCGAACTCATAATCCTCAACCACAAAAATGCTAGGCCTTGCACTTTGTGGTGGCCGAAGCATACCCTGGACCTCCTCCCACGTCAGTTTCAGTGCCAGAGCATCTTGACTATCAATAAGCAGCCTCTTATTCTTGGAACCTATATTTCTACTTTTTTTCCTTTCTAGCACCAGCGTTGATCCAGGTAACATGCCTTCCTCTGTTGGTTCACCATACTTGTCGCTGCCATGCCACTTGACATTCCCGCTGATAGAGTCCGGTGGTTTTGACAGAGCATTCATATGAGGCTCAGTACTCCCCTTCACACACTGCAGAAGGCCATAGCAAGAAGTTATTATAGATCAGTAATACCCACAGCGGACAGATTCACTTGAAATGATTAAGAATCCTGCTTAGTTTATAATTTATCAGTCAACATTGTGCTAAATGGCTTCAGCGTGAAATATATTAAAATACTATTAGGTAGTATGGCCAGGTTAAATGATGCAATTATCATAACATGGGGAACCTGCCGAGTGAAGTAAGCTACCTGCATAGATATTGAGTTTGATGCTTTCCGAAAGCCCATAACAAGTTTCCCTTCGGGATCCATACGGCTGAATGTCACTGCAGCATAGCAAAGAAAAACATGGCAGCATTATCTTATTGCAATGTAAGTAGCATCCTGAACTCATTAAGAAATATTATGCTTGCTCATAATAGAACTATAAAAAAGCCTAATATATGAATGATGGTTATGCAATCAGAATTCCCGAGAATAACAGATAAAAGCAACCCCGTAAGATTGAATAAGAGGGTACTAAGGATACCAGTATCACCAGCCTGCAGTTGCATAGACTGTATGCATGGAGTCACACCCTCTAAAACATACATCCTGCTGTTATTGTTAGGCCAAAATCTGAACTGAAACACCCATTCCTTTCCCTTGACATCTTGAATTTTAATAGGAAGTCCCTCTGGTTGAGATATATGGGGGAAATATGCCTGCAGACAATTTAGTTCATTACAAACTAGTCAAAAAAGGCTCTTCAGCATGCATACATCAATTAAAATCTTAGACAAGGAAATAAATATTCACTTACTTCAGCACATGCTTTAGGAAGAACTAGACGACCTATTCGACCAGCATCACTAGCACTTAGAACCTTTTCAAACAATGGCACAATTGTACAATTTGAACTTATAGATAACAGGTCAAGGAAATCAATATTGGTTAAATGCATAAGCATGAAATTGAGATATAAAGATCATCACTATCATCTAACTCTAAAAGAATGATTACTCTCTGAAAAGGTCATGGATACTCTCCGGATATCTGCTGCAATTCTTGGTCTGTAATACGTGGCCAATAACGAGGAAGCAGTTGGTGGCGGCCTCGTCCATCAACAGGAGGCCTTGCTACACGTATTGATGGTACAGTACTCAAACTTGTATCAGAAGCCGTAGAAAAGCCCAACTGGGTTCTTGGAAAAAGATGTTGAGACACAAGTCCTTGCTGAAAAGCATTAGGAATATTTCTCTGTTCTCTTTCATCAACAAATGCCCCAGGTACAGAATGAAGATTTCCCGTTGCCACACCCAGTGTGATATTTAGGTTTGGGTGAACCACTGTTTCATAGTGATCCTTAGCTTGCATGTGCACAGGAGGCATGTCAAGCCTAGCTTTCTGGAACAGCCCCACTGGAGACTGAGATAAATTTGAGACAAGTGTGCTTGCAACTTCTCCGAGAGGAAGCAAGGGTCCCTCTTGTTTCAATAGTCCAAAGGTTGCATTTGTGTCAGCATTCTTTAAGATGGATGATAGGTGGCTCCCATTGCTTGCCTCATACTTGCCTAACTGTTTACTCACAAAGTTATTCTCAATCAAACAAAAAGCTCCAGCTCCATCCCATTTTCCATCGTTTGAGCTCTAGTTGAGAATTGGAACCCCCCCCCCCAAAAAAAAGTTTCTTTAGTTAGAGAATATCAACGTGGGGCAATAAGCTTATGTGTAGATGATATGCAACAAATAAGACCTCCAGATGGTTTCACAGACTTGTTAAGAATCAAGCTTCGCAGAATAGGTTGTCCACCGAAGAAGCAATTTGGAAAAGCATAAACAATTGGAGGTACCAAAATAAATACAACAACAACAACAACAAACTCCTAATGTGGGTCCCGCTTACGCGGGGTCTGGGGATAGGTACCAAAATAAATAAACAAATAAATTGCCATAGTACAGATAATTTTGTGTGACCATTGAGAAAGTAAGAGTTGGAATGGTAGACATAATTGGAGGTAAACGTCAGAATAGACACCACCATAAGCTCAATTAATAAATGTCCAGGGCCGAATGGAAAATCCATAAGCCCTTCACAACAAAACATGGGTAGGGAGAATGAATCTTACAGATTTAGGGCCTGGATTTCTTGCACAGCCAATGCACTTGACACCCCCACCATCGAGCAACTCGATCAAAGACCACGAAGCAATACATCCACAGTGGACCCGCTTTACAGATGGTAGTTAGTCAGCCTATTTAGACACCAGCGACAATGGAAGGTTTATCTATGAAGGTCAAGAAAAGTAGCACAATGATCATTTTACCTTGCCACATGTGACACACTGTCTCCAGCCAGAATCATCTGCATGGAATTCTTCACAGTAGACACGCCGCTCAAAAGCATACCTGCCACAAGCAAATCGGTTATCTATGCCACTGGCTTTGTCAATATGTTAGCGGCTCAGTCACTAAGATGTATGCATCAAAAGCTCCCAAGGGCACAGCTGAAAATATTACCAAACTCTAACTTGCGCAAGCACGTTAATGATTGGATGCTCCCAAAAGATTTAGCTCATAATACTATACATGAATCTTGAGGACCCCCTAACAGCAGAGGATGGACGTTTCAAAGTAGAACTAACTTCATGCTTGAATATCAGTCTGTACCCTCAACACTTAAATGAACAAGTGGTCCAGAAACACATCACAATGAAGAAAACATCCCCAAGTATCATTAATAAATTAGAATCACATCAGTCAATGCTGTGAATTTTCATGTGATTAAAATAGACAGCAGTAAGCAAGAGCCATCCCCAACCCCCCTTCCCAAAAAAAAAAAAAACACAAAGCAAAAAAGAGGGAGGGGCAAGTGATGCTAACATGATTCCAAACTAAATATGGAGCAAAAAGCAATAGGCTAATAAGCTCAACGCCCTAAGCCCGAAGAAGGTTAATCCCTGGTTACTGGAAACACCCAAATCTCCTGTGATCATTCACATTGACAACAATCTATGTACCATACTCCCAATGCAAAAGCCTAAACTAGACCGGATTGGTGTGACAAAGTACTTAGCCGTGCCCTCATAACTCAATCTCACTATCCAAGCAATCTATAATCCTCATAGCTGTAAGCCAATCTAACACAAGTTAATCAGAATACAAGCTAGTCTAGCTGTTGGCCAAACATAGGCATGGGCTATTAGATAATTTGGATTTTGTTTGTTCTCCCATATTCATTACAAGAATAGGGTGCATGCATCCATGGTTGACTACCAATGAGGTCCCTCACATAAGAAAGCAACAAGCACCTCTATTTCAAAACTACTAGGGAGGCAATCAGGATGGAAAGAGGAGGAGCCATTTGACCCTATAATGTCCAACATCAGCTTTTCAACATTGTTGGTGAGAATAGAAATCAAAGCGCTGAATAACCCATAGCCACCCTTGATAGGATTGTGGAAGTAAATTGAGCAACCCATTTTCGACATCATCATTAACCAACATTTACTACTAAACTCTACCACTATCATCTACAAAAAACATAATCTCTTTCCAAGCTTTTAACTTTGAGAACCAACCTGACCTTTGTCATTTGAAACAACATTAGGACGGTTAGGATCAAGGCACAATTTAAAGCTCATAGTTATCAGTCTACATAGACCTTCTTTAGCATCTCAGTACATATCCATTCAACCATCAGTTTATTGACCATGGTGTTATGGACATACACAAGAATTGTAGTGTCTTATCATTAGCAAACATGGAAACTACATGACTACAGTAAGTTATCGATGCATTCATATTCTAAATTTCGACACTCATCATTGAGTCAACTACTTCATACAAGAGCTATAATTAGTTTGCATCCATGCCCCAAACATTTTTAAAAAATTACTATTCATGAACATGAAACTGAAATCCCCCCAAATAGGCACTCTGAAATTATATACAATCATTAAAAACTCATAAATTTGATCAAACACAAGCTCGTAAATTCAAGATAACCAAACTAAAATTAAGTGATAAACGCTTATACAAATTAAATTTTTTGAAATCCAAACTAATAAATTTGATCAAACACAAGCTCGTAAGTTCAAGATAACCAAACTAAAATTGGGTGATAAACGCTTATACAAATTAAATTTTTTGAAATCCATTTTTATCGAGTGAAATGGAATTTAACCAGGTGAAAATCAGGAGGTCCATTTACTTAAATAGAACCCGTAACACCTGAAAGTGGGCACTAAATAAGGAAGGTCAAAAATAGTTGGGATGAGGGTGGGGGAGGGAAAAAATGGGAATTACCCGCATTTGTCGCAAAGATTGGCCAATTCACCAGATCGCAACCTCCAACCAGTCTTCCATTCAGCCGACGACGTCGTACCACACAAGATATTCATACAAGTCTTGAAAGCCATTCACTTCTTCGAACCCACCAACCACACCTAAGAATCTGCAGATTTCACTTCGTACACTAAACACACACAAAATCAAATACAAAAACAAAGCAAACAAGTTCACTCCTTGAAGATTCAATCACTAATTTTTCTGGGTACAAATTCAATTTTGGAACAGAAACAAACCAACCAAGAACACAGGAAAGAGAGATAGAGATATTAAAGGGCTTAAGAACTTACCTCGATAACAGTATTTCAAAACCCAAATTGAATCAGCTGAAGGGTTGTTCAGCTTTGTTTCTCATATGATGAGCTATGAAAGTAGCAGCTTGATGTTTGAAGTAGGAAGAATCGGAGATTTGATTAGGAGAAAGAAGGTGTAGAAGCAGGAGAAGGAGAAAGAGTGGGGGAGAGAAAGAAGAAGTGGGGTTTTTCTGGAGATGATGAAACAGGAAAAATTGCATGCACGATACTTCAAGTTTCGGCCAACTGCCCTTTCTTTCTTGTAATTGGCTTTCTCTCTTCTTGGTTTTGTGTTTTTTTTTTTTTAGATGGGGTTTTAAATGTTATTCAACCTTGTGAAAAAAAAAAGACAAAATAAAAGCCTCCCTAGTGTGGATTTATTTCTATTTTTACAAAATCTAAACATGATTTCTCATCTTGCATTAAGATAATAAGGGTGAAATTACTCAGATTGAACAATATCGGTCTAAATTCTATTTTTTTTAGTCACTATTCTTGATTTTGAAAATAAAAGTAATCAATATAGATAAAGGTTGTATTTTTTTATCAGAAGATTGCATTTTTTAGCCAAATTAATTCTTATTGTGAATTAGAAGTTAAGGTTTTAAAGATTAAAGAGTAATTCATACAATCATACCACTCATGCCATGTTATAATTGAATCCTCAACCTTGATTCTTCATTTTTAATGTGTTCCAGAATTTTTTTAGGTTATGAGTTTTCTCATATTTACATTTAGAAGTATCTTATTCACTTGCCCATAAGTCAACTAACAAAATTTAAAGTTAGGAGCAATGTGTTTATAATTAGGAAAATTTCACTAAGATGAGACTTTCTTATTTCAACTAAGCAAATCTTCTTTAAGGTATATAAATAACTTGGGTCTATTTTATATATAGGAGCTATGCACATCATCACATGCCAACTATGTAAATCTACATATACATAACTAAGTTACCTCATACACCTTAAACTTGCGCATACAAATTCGAAGCTATGAATATTTAATATGAATTTCTAGGACGGCATCGAGTGTAACTTTTTTACTTTAAAAAGAAGTCATTCCAACTTTTAACACCTTTTACCAAATTTTTTTAATTGCATTTATATATGAGTCGTAATAATTAAATACAATTTAATAGTTATTACGTGTGGAATCCAATCTATAATTTTGGATCACATGTCACATAATAACAACATAGAAAGGTAAAATTCAGATGCTTCAATAGATAAACAAAAATATAATACGATTTGCAATTTGACAACCAAAAAAAGGAAGTGGACCTTGACTTGGGATAATCTGGCTTCAAGGTTTCTCTCCTAATTTCATAGTTGACACAGGATTAAATTTAGCATATAGTGGATTTTGCAAAGATACGATTGGAATTCATTGATTAAGACCCTTTAATTAATCTATTAAATCAAATACTATAATATAAATATAATAATATACATATTCCACCAAACATTAAGGAATAATTATGCCCAAGCAATCAAGTACCCCCCCTTACCTTTGCTTTATTCTTAAGCCGCCAGGCACGGGTTTGGAGTGAAATGAAAGCAGCAAAGCACCTGCCCTAATTATGTTTTATGGAATGCTGTCACACAGAATAAATAATTATCCGAGAAAGTCTTTTTAAATATAAATAAGATATAGAAAATGACACTTACTCCACTCAGAATATGTATGTATACATCCTTATATTAAATATTTTCTGCCGGATTAATATATATGTTATTCCCTGGCAATATATATATATATATATATATATATATATATATATATATATATATATATATATATATCACAATATTATAATACGCGAAGCAGTTTATGTAGGTGCATGGGAGCATGACTCATGACGGCCATTTATTCCATTTAGCATAGTCATGCAAATAATTGCATATAATGCGGTAATGCTTATAGGTTTTGTTGTTAGTGTTTGGATTGGGTACATATCCACGACATTATTGTTGACTTAGCCTACTAATTAGGTCATCTTTGTTTCATGTTTCTTACTAATCTTTGTGCTTGCACAGTAGACATTTTTGTGTTTTTTTTTTTCACCTTCTGAGTAGAAGAGAGTAGTGTTCTATTTATAGGAAAAGACCTCTCTTTCCTTAATCCTTACTAGGGTTTGTGACCTATTTTCCTTCTTGGATAGTTGATTGAATCTTTGACTCGTTAGTCCATTTAACAGGCGATTTAATAGCTAATTGGACAGTTGAATTCAATGAATTGGCAATCTTTTGGAACTTTAAATCATGAGTTAAAAGTCGATTTGGTCTAACTCATTTTGAGTGTTTGAAGCGGTTGATTCTAAAAAAAAAACAACCAAACTTTTTTTGTGGGCTTTTTTTATGAGAAAAGTCCTGCGTTGCAGTTGAGTTAGATGAATAGTATTCTCAAAAATTTTAAACTTACAAATTCATAAAGATTCTTGAGTAAGTAAATAGATGACACTTATGACAAGATAATGATAAATGAAGGTCCATACTTTTATATAAAATTATAGCAAAGTAAAACTGTTTGAATAGAGCTTGAGTCCCATACGAAAAGTTTGTCCATTTTAATTTGATAAATTAAAAAGAGCAAGTCATTAATTAATTTCAATTGAGTTACTATTGCACCATAAACACTTTGAAAGTATCTTTGATAAGTATTGTACTCTTGTATATTTCTAAGTTATGTATAGGGTAGCTTGCAAATAAAATAAAATAAAAATACAAAGCTACGTTGATATGTCAAAGTCATATGAATTATGTGATCATAATGTGCGTTTCTCCTTTTCCCCTACAAAAATTTCTATTGGTAAGCACTGAAAAAAAAAGCTTAAGTTGTTGGATAATGTGAAGAGTTTGAACAAGTCTCTGACCCCAGCTAGGAATTTATAGAGTTCAAAAAGAAATTAGGGATCGATATCTTACATCGAGAGAAGAAATTATAGTGAATGAGACACTCGAAGGTATTTTGAAACATAGTTACTCAAGTAGACTTTGTGCTTTAGTTGTTCAAATGCATTTGGCGTACACTTAAGCATAACAAGGAGCAGAGTTTGGCAAGATTAATCGATCCGAAATTGATACGAAGTTAAGTGGGTTTTGGTCTAAATTTTCAACTCATTTAATTAATGAATCGGCACGTTATACTCGTTTAATTAAATAGGTTAGGTTCAGGTCGAGATTCTCGACACGAAAAAGCACCTATTAATTTAAGCCATTTAATTAAATGTGTTGAAGGAGTCAGCTCATTTTTCCATTTGTCATTTATCCATTTACCTTTTTATTAGATAATTAAGAATAAAAAAATTTTTAAAATGCGAATTATGAAGAATCGATGGAGTTTTAGAGAGTAATTGTTTAATGTGATATGTAAACTTAATTTTTAAAGCTATGTAATTATATATTAGTTGAAAATATTAAATGCGTAAATGGATAATTAGGCGACTGAACTCGACCTGTTTATCTTAAACAGGCTAAACGGGTAAACCCGTTGAAAAATTAAATTGGTACAAATCAAGGTTTTTCAATCCGTTTAATAAATGGGTTAGGCTCAGGTTGAGAAATTCTCAACTTGGTTAAGTTTGACAAGAAATTCTCAACCCGACCCGACCCAACCTATTACTTAGCTCGGAATGATGTTTCTTATTGGTTGCTTCTTAGCTGCAAGATGGTATCATTGTATGCTCCATGGTCAAGGTTAGCATCAATCCAAAGTCGTATCATGGGCACTCTTCAATTTTATTAAGCTTACCAAATATGGGCGTATTAATATTTATAATATTTAAAAGGTGTACTTAGGATTTTAGACACTAGTCATAAAAGTTTGAATTATTTTCTAAATTGTGTTAATATGTAAGGTTTTTGTTTTTTTCTAAATAAAGTGTTTTATCTTTTAGAGCTAGTGCAAACAAAGCTATGAGAACACCAAAAAAAGCAAGTAAAAGGAGTTGAACAACTATGTACATTTTAAACCTAAATTACCTAACCTAAACAAGGTTAAGGGTACCTTCAGATTTACAATGTGAAATTTTTGATGCATGACAAGCCAAGATCTTTGTATGTTGTAGTTTTAATTTAAGTAAGACTTCCTAGTTTTTTACGCTAGTGTATTCTTGTAATTTTCTTTATCTTTGAACTAT
Organism: Selenicereus undatus; assembly: GCA_017589665.1. Taxonomy (NCBI): domain Eukaryota; kingdom Viridiplantae; phylum Streptophyta; class Magnoliopsida; order Caryophyllales; family Cactaceae; genus Selenicereus; species Selenicereus undatus. The sequence goes on along the minus strand of JACYFF010031952.1, from coordinate 15,499,440 downwards.
GAACTTCAACTTTTTGACTAATAAATAATTAAAAAATACAGATTTTAATATAAGTGAGATTCAAATTTAAATGATAAATAATTAATTAGTGTTTTTATACCTATACGATAAATGAGAGATCTCACGAGTTTTTAGTTGTAGTAATTATTTATAAAACATTACAATAAGTCATTTAGCAACCATATCTATGCAAACTGAAGCACAATTAATTAACAACTCTTTATGATGAAGCAGTTATTGAGGGATGCAAGTTATGTGAAACTATGAACTAAAAGTTTCTAATGCATTAATATAGCAAATTTTTTAATAGCAATTATAACGTCTTAATTTGTCTATAATAATTTAAAAATATGTATTATCTTATTTACTAATTAAAAATTAATAACATAACTAGCTTGTAATATTCAATATTAATTTTTGATGAAACAACTAGTTAGAAAATATTTAATGAAGATGAAAGTATTGATTGGACTTTTGCAGGTCTAAAAAAAAAATCATATATCACAAAAAGAATTCATCATGGAGAAAAATCTTACTGCCAAAAAATTCTTAATACTGGCTTATATTCTCTGCTGTGGAAATTAAAATCAATTTGATACTTTGGTGGCAGTCTGCATGCCGGCCAGGTAGTATTTTCCTCTCTCTCTCTCTCTCTCTCTCTCTCTCTCTCTCTCTCTCTCTCTCTGTGTGTGTATATGTGTGTGTGTGTGTGTATATATACATACATACATACATACATACATACATACATACATATATATATATATATGCACTATTATATAAAAGTAATGTCATGATGATGTGGCTTTTTTGAATTTTCTCATAAGTTTGAGATTCTGAATGATTTGATTATTTGAATGCGTAATCACAACCATTAGATTTTCTATGAAAATAATTGCTCTCCAAACTAGAAAATGCCATCATAATTTAAAATATATAATATCTCTTAACGTTTCCTTCTTTTGACAACAAAATCTCTTAACTTCTTTTGGGCAAAGAAATCTTACCCAATTTTATTTTATTTTATTTTTTGGGATAACTCCCCCTCTGTTAATTTACTCCTTCCCTTTGTCAACTATTTTAAATTAATTGTCCCAATTAAAATTTATTTACACTATAGCTACAAAGAGCATTCTTCTTTTTGTGTGTTTGATTCAACATCGCTACAAAAAATTGTTGTGTGATGTTCAAATTTCAGTTATTAATAGTGTACAAATGACTAAAATGTAATTTTTGTATTACTAATCGTATATATATACACGCCTAGGCTCCCTAATTGGACAGGGCCTTGAGTTACATTCACATGATATCAAAGCTACGACTCCTGACTTGAATTTTTTTCGCTTTCTTCTTCCTCAAGAAACCCTAAGTTTTCGGCTAGCCCTCTTTCTCAAACCCTAGCCGTTGTTTCTTGCTCTGCC
>JACYFF010031952.1:15459888-15473019 GCA_017589665.1 Selenicereus undatus | reverse complement strand
CCGATTCTGGAAAAGATAATTGATCATGTCCAAAGTGCTTTTGTGCCTAAACGATCCATTCATAATAACATTCTACGTATGCATGAAATCATGACCAAATTCAAAAATATGAAAGGAAAGAAAGTCTGGGTAGCACTCAAATTTGATATGGAAAAGGCCTATGATAGAGTTGAATGGGACTTCTTATTCAATACATTACACAGTTTGGGTTTTCATTCTAAATGGGTAGACTTGATTAAAGCTTGTATCTCTACCGTTTCGTACTCTGTGATTGTGAATGACAATGTATGTGGATTTTTTTACATCCACTAGAGGTATCCGACCAGGGGACCCTCTCTCCCCTTATCTTTTCATCTTATGCATGAAAGTGTTAACCAAAACCCTTCGCAAGGCGCTTGGTCGGAAAAAATGCAGGCTTGGTTTCAAGCTCTCTCAGTGAGCTACTAAAATCCCATGCTTGCTTTTTGCAGATGATAGCCTTCTTTTTTGCAGAACTAATCTTGAATCTTGTCGTGAGTTAAGTTCCATACTGTGTAATTTCTGTCAAAATTCTGGTTATCTCATTAATTTTCATAAATCGTCATTAACATTCCCTAGTAATGCAACTACCCATGACAAGCAAATTATGTCATCTATTTTCAACATTGCACACCAAGCTAATCTTGGCAAGTACCTTGGATGTCCAGTTTTCAAGGGTCGGCCAAAAACAGAAACTTTTCAGAATGAGTCAACAGAATAGCTACAAAATTGCAAACTTGGAAAACCATACCCGTCTCTAAGGTTGGGAGAGTGGCACTAATCCAATCAAACATTGAATCAATGCCTGCACATAAAATGTCGTGCTTTCAACTACCCAAAGAAACTAATCGCCGAATTGATAAAATTAGTAGTGACTTTTTTTGCAAAAAGTCGAATGACAATAAAAGGCCTGCCTATGGTTTCATAGGACAATATCTATCAACCCAAAAAGGTTGGGGGACTTGGGTTTAGAAAAATAGAAGCAGTTAATAGTACATTCCTAAGCAAATTAACGTGAAAATTGTTCCATAATCAGTGCCTGTGGGTGGACAAATGCAAGCGAAATACCAAATCGGCGAAAACTTCTTTGCTATTAAAGCCAAAAAACACGACTTGTGGGCTTGGAAGTGTATACTTAAGAATCGACACCAATTTAGAAAAGGAGTGAGATGGAAAGTTGGTAATGGAACAAATATTAATTTCTGGCTCGACAATTGGTGTGCAAATGATATCTTAGCTAATTTACTCAAGGTCATGGACCTCTCCCTCATTGATACCTCCCTTAAGGTATCACAGTTTATAATGGAAAGTAAGGAATGGGATATTGCAAGACTCAGTTTAGTAGTAGACTCTGCCCACTTACAGTTGATTCTTGCAACACTTATCCCTTCCAATTCAATTCCTGATTCTGTACGTTGGGGACTCTCTGGCAATGGTAAGTTTTCTACTGAGATAGCAACTTGGGCGGCCCATGGATCGGACCTTGTGAATCCATTTGTTTGGGAGTATAATTGGATTTGGAAATTAGACATCATGCTAAAGCTAAAAAATTTTCTTTGGCAAATTTGCCATGCATCACTTTCTACTAGAGGAACCTTGGTTCAAAGAAGCATGAATATTGATTCTCGTTGCCCTTTTTATCAATCGGAGTCTAAAGATACAAATCATTTGTTTTTAGGATGTAACGTTTCATAAGATTGTTGGAGATAAGCAGCTTCTCATAACTAGGTTAACACAAATCTCCTTTTCAACCCACAAATTGGTCTATTACAAATGCTTAATGCTGCCAGAGCTATAGGACCTGCAGTCAAAATGGATAGATTAGTCGCGCTGTTTGGAGTATATGGAAAACAAGGAATAACATGGTATTTCGTAGTGAAACACCTAATCTAGGTACAACATTGATCAGAGCAAAAAAAGCTACCACCAAATGACGTATTAGACACAAACTCACACAAACAATTCAACCATCAAACCCAAATCACTCAACCATCAGCAGGAGGAAGACATACTGGATAGCATTGAGGAAGCCACAGGGGGTTCATCAAAATAAATTTTGATGGATCAAAATCATCACAAAGTGTAGCAGGAGGTTTCATCATTCACAACTAGGAAGGAAAGTTCATTTAAGCATCAACATTCAACTTAGGAGCATCATCAATCTTGATAGCAGAAGCAACAACTATGCGCAACAGAATCAAAGTTGCAGTACAAGCAGATTTCACTCATATTCATGTAGAAGGAGATAGCAAAACTCTCATTCAAGCTGTTCAAGGTCATATTCAATCCACATGGAAAATACAAGTACTCGTACAGGACATACTTGCTTACATTCAGTTATGTAACGAGGTTTTTATTCATCATATTTTTAGAGAAGAAAATTGCGCAGCCAATTGGATGACAGAATTTGGTTATTCCTTACATTCCATGGTTGTATGGAATGTGGTCCCGCATAGGAACTTTCTTTCTATTATTTATGAGAATAATCTAGGGAGAACCCTTAAGAGAAGGGCTGTTTAGATTGCAATGCTTACCTTTCTTACACACACACACATATATATGTGTGTGTGTGTGTGTGTGTGGAGCATAATCACTAATGCAACAAATCATGTTGTAGCACACTAGAATTCGAAAACAATTCTCCCCCCTACTTAATATTCCTCCCTTTCTGTTAATGTATTCTCTCTTAAATATGTAAGTTTGACATGTGCACGTATCCTAAGGAGAATAAAATTTCAACCTTATGAAAATCAAATATCTTACCGTTCTCTTTTATATATTGGAATTTGAGCAGTACCTCATATTCTAAATTTGCAAACCTAAAACTACTGTATAAATGTAATTTTTTTTTTAGGGGCTATATATATAAACGTGATACGTACAGATGCATGGTTTACATTTTCTCATTCTCGATTGGGAGCTTGGACATTTAGGAGGAAAAAAAAAAAATCAAACCCAACTTCAATTTAGAAAAAAAATAAATAATCAAACCCAACAGGGTGAAGTATGGCTTGAGCTCAACAATTCACCTCCTAATGGGCTTGTCCAAACTAACTCTAGACTAAATGGCCAGCCGAATAAAATGCTCCTCTCGCCCGGTCGCCCCTTATCACGACAATGGCCATCAGACTCACACCTGCAAACTGAACTCTCTCTCTCCCTCTCGCTCTCTCTTCTCCGTTCGCTTCTCCTACAGCATCAATGGCGGAAATCACTACCATCAAGCTTTCTCTCTCTCCTTCAGTCAGTTCATCAGCTGCATTTTCGTCTAAGTTGTCAGTTAGAGGTCTGAGGCACTCTGTCGTAGTTCCCCGCCGAACGAGATTTTCAAGTAAGCAATTCTGTGTTTTCGTTAATCTTTGCGCTATGTTTTGATTGTTCTTTGAATTATTGTATTTTCAGATGGTAATTTCTCGTAATTTGACAGAGATATATGCTCTAACCAGCAATGACATTAAGGTCGGAACTAACATAGAGGTCGATGGTGCTCCTTGGAAAGTCTTAGGTTTGCTCACATCTCTGCTTATTCTTTTTTTTTTTTTAATTTTCAGTATTTTCTCGAAGTTATCTTCAATTTGTCTTGTAAGCGCATCCTTGAGTGCAAGGTATGGGTTCAGTTTCCAAATGTGTGCAGTCTTATCCCTATGATCGTTGGAGCCTATCAGAAAGGCATATGGTAGATGCTGCTTGGAAATTAGTGCAGTATTAGTCAGAAAATTGATAACCCCTTAGAATTGCTGGTTGAAAGATTGATGGAATTTCCAGTAATAATGTGTTAGTGTATAAATTGTTGAATTTGATAGAATTTCAAGGGCCTTGTTGTTGGGAGTTATTGAGTATTTCTGGTTTGCTTCTACTGCAAAATGGCTGAGGTGTTCAGAACAGGCCCTTGTTTAAGACCCTGTTGGCAAACTTAATTCTTTATGTAGTGGATAACTATTAGGTGCTCTAATTTAGCCGTTAGTAGGTGGTTGTTTAGATGAGCGGTTGAAGGAAATGTGTTCAATAAATTTAGCTGATGGTTTGGATGATTGATATAAATTGACATAAGAAGATATGCATAATTTTTGAAGATAAAATTTTCAAAGGATATTTTTGACCAAAAAATATTGAACGCTACTTCTGAATGTCAAAAGGCAAAAGCTAATACTAGTAGCTTTTTAGAAGCGTTGCTTGAAACGTTAAACACTATTTAAAATGCTAGTCCAAATGCTATTACTTAACATAATAAAATAACTAATTAGTGTCTTAACTTAGTCAAAACACTAAACGATACTCCGAGTGCGGCTCTTGAGTATGGTCTAACTTATGAATTGTAGTACTGGGCTCCAGAGGCCCCTTAATGTCAGAAACATGGCAAACAAAGATTTGTACTTAGTAATTTTAATCACAATTTATAGGTGACACTCAGGAGGAGCGGGAAAATTATGATGCCCGGAATTTGGTTTTGGGAGTTGGGGAGGTCAGGAAATGTAAGGCCTAAAATTCCGTGTAGTACCATTTCCTCCATGACACAGACAAATGAGGTTTGCAGGCCTTTCTGTCTATTCTGTTGGACCCACCTCGAGAGAATCAAAGAGAAAGAGAAGGAGAAAGGTCATCCAAATCAATGATGCGAATTCAATGACCATAGGCTAGAAAGATAGTTGAACCTTAGAGTTTGCTAACATTGTGTATCGTGGGTAATATGGAATGGTAAACATCTGATGCTTGATTCTTTTATGTCTTTAAAATGGTTCGACTTTGGACTGTGACGTTCTCCCTTAAGGTCCATTGAATTTGAATACCCTCAATTAGTTACCATTAACCAGCTCAATTTAATGCTTTTCTGTTCAACTTCTGTAGAATTCCTGCATGTAAAGCCAGGGAAAGGTGCTGCCTTTGTGAGGACTAAGCTGCGGAATTATGTGACGGGAAACACGGTTGAAAAAACCTTTCGTGCTGGAAGTTCGGTATACTTTCTGCAACAGTGACCTAATTTTCACAGCTGTGTTTGTTAATCTCTTACCCTTGCATGCAGTTGTCTCTCTCTCTTTCCTCACTTTTTTTTTTTGTGGGGTTGGGGCTTGGATGGTCGGAAGGCACTGATATACCATGCAATCAACATCTTGAGACTGATTCCCCAGACCCGCTAGCAGTTCTTTTGTAGTTTATATGTTGCAGTCCAATTTTGACATGTGATTGAGCGGTGTTGACATGCAATCCTCTGGTTGTTTCTTCTTAGCTTCCTGCCATTGGTGATAATCATAATGTGGTTCAGTGGGCTATGAGACAAGGGCATTGTCCTCTCCCCTCCCCCCCCCCGGCCCCCGGTTCTTTTTGTGCCTTTTTTTAGGGGAGGGGAATTTTGTATACCATTTATATTATGAACTTATGTGGTGAAGTAGTCAAAATGATAAAGAACAGTTTTCTCTGAGGAACTGAGGAGGAAAAATAACTTCCTTCAAAGGAAAGCTTAGTTTTAAAAAGCGCAAGGCGCACTGAGGCGCATAAGGTCCCAAAGCGTGAGGCGCAAGGCACGAGGCGAAGGCGCACGCATCATGGATGCGTGGTGCACTTCTATGCAATTTTTTTTAAAAGTATTTCATATTTCACAAAGCATATTTTGCATAAATAAGTTAGATAAATGCATTAAAAATGTGATTAGACATCAATATGATTACTAACACCACAAATAACCTTAAGGTGTGTTATCTAATCATCGTCATTCCCCAATGCATGTCTAACAGTACAAGTTTAGCTCACCTTTTAGCTCCCAAGGGAGGAAAAGAAGGAAAAAGTTAAAGACAAGGGTAAGAAAAAGAAGAAAAAGGGGCAACATATAGCCTCGCATCCTTGAGGCGCACCTTATCCCCTTCGAGGCACTAACCCAGTAGCCTCACACCGAGGCGTGCCTAGTCGCGCCTCAGGCGGGGTTTTTTAAACTAAGAAGGAAAGTGAAATCATATGCCTCATTAACTCTTTGAAGGAAACTATTCTGACATGGAATAATTTAAGTAGTGTTATTTTCTCTAAGGAATATACTTGTCAGCAAATGCACCCTTGGTATGTTTGGCATTCTCAGCATCTAGTCATAGTTCCCAGGAATGCTTCTTGGATCGCTTAGTCTGGAACGCGGATTGCTACTTATTCGACAAATTTAGTTTAATTTAGGCTTTGTATTGCTTGTTCCGGAACAGGGATTGCGGGGGTATAGAGCGATCCCAGTAGCTATTCTAGTCTTCCTATAGTAATGTCTAAGTAGATACATGGTACTTCCATGCTGGTCTGAGGATAAAGTTTCGCCCCCTTAGGCACATTGTTATAAAACTCTGCATGCTACTGAAGTTTCATGTTTATAAATTACAAATAGAATATTGTGGTTTGTGGTTAACCACTTTCACATTGATGCTCATCTAATAGCTGTCGGACTTCTCCAATGGTGTATTTATAAATTCATCTGTTTTAAAAAATCTTGGTTGGACGTGGAATTGTGTTTGACAGATTGTTGAAGCGGATATATCCAAGGAAACGAAGCAATTTACATATAAAGATGGCTCCATGTATGTCTTTATGGACCTGGTATGTTTTTTTTTTTAAAGTTATAATATTTAATCTGGTAGAGGATTCGTTATTTAATTTGTTGTCTGGAAGTGATCGTTGAAACAAGGCTCCTTGGTAAATTCGTTGAGATTCCAAAGCCTCCCTCTGCAAGGCATCTCTACCATGCTGTTGACATCTTCTGTTATGCTGATTGGCTATTATTTATTCACATTGAGTGACCTCTGCATGCTTTATTCGTTCATTATATATGGACCAGTCCCTGATCAATGCATCTCATCCAGCATGTAAAACTAGTGTCCACTGTCTAGATATTATGAGCAAAATGCTCTCAGATGCAGTGACAGCTCACTGGGGGCGCATATGTAGAAGCTTTTCATTGTGATAAATGCCTCTGGAATATAGGTGACGGAGAGGCTGTATGTGAGCTGTCCGATGCATTTTCGGCAATGTAATCCCATGGAAGTTCATGATTCCCGAGATATAGTTGTTTTGAGCAGGAATCTAGCACCATTCCTAAAGAGATAAATCGATTGTGGTATATGTTATCAAAATGTCACTCTAGTTAGGAAGTTAAAAGATTTCAAGTTGTGTCCAGAGAAAGCCTGACACAGCCTCTCTGACAATGCATGTATATAACATTGCATACATCTCAGTCTCCGTAGACATAGATCCACTGGCACTGGAGGTTCTCATTGGAGAAAAAAATATTTTTCTGTGGAATAGACAATGATGCATGTTTACATCCTGCGAAAGATGCTCTATCCCTGTGAGGAATCAAAAACTTTATTTGAAGAACATAATCTAAATGGTTGTGCATAGCAGAAGGCTAGAGGTGGAGGAAAGAAATCATTATATTTTATTTCAGCATGCCGGTTTTGCTGGGAAAGTCTTTAATAACTTGTTTTTAGATGCTAGACTTGGAAATGAGACTTTCATTTCTGATTGAATAGTTTTTCTGTAATAAAAGTTAAGACTCCTCTGAAGTCTGATCTGATCATAGCACCTCACTCTTCCTTGTGGATATGTTGATGTAATTGTCTATGATCTACTGTTACACCTTATAGTTTTAGTGATATTGGACTCATTGTTTTACCATAATAGCCTTTCTTATTCACCTCATCCCTCCCCCCCCCCCCTTGGGTGTCCCACCAACAAAAAAGTGTGCCATATAGAAATTAGAATTCATTATGTTGCACAAACTTTGTTTATGGGGTGAATAGGTGCTAGAGTTTTTCTCCTATGCAGATAAATCTTTTCCTTGAAGGCACATCCATAGTCTGTGCTACATATTATAGAGTTTGTATTTTGAAGCGTGTTGGGTATCTTGCAGACTACATATGAAGAATTTCGTCTCAGCGAAGAAGACATTGGTGACAAGACCAAGTGGCTGAAAGAAGGAATGGACTGCAATCTTCTATTCTGGAATGACCAAGTAACTATTGTACTTATTGTTCTTTTTTTTCTAGGCTTTTCACCTGTTTAGGTTGCTGGAAACTCTAGAGCTTGGAACTTGTTTAGTTGTATATAAAGTACCTTCCTCTGCTTGCCTTCATTTGCAAGTCCATGTAGAGAATGAAAATAAGAGTCATATAAGCTTACTATTATTTTTTTAAAATAATCATTAGGTCTTTAGTTTCACAACTTTCAGTGTAGGCCCCGCTTTTGTAGTTTTTAGGGAGATTCAAATATAGGCAGTTTTATTCCTCGAAGCATTTGTGCAAGCAGAGAGACCAATTCAGCTTTTTAGTTTCAAACCAAAGTACACCAAACCAGTGTCCTAGAATCCCAACAACGGCAGCCTTTTATTATTATTATTATTATTATTATTATTATTATTATTATTATTATTGTTGTTGTTGTTGTTGTTGTTGTTGTTGTTGTTGTTGTAGTCGTCGTCATCATCATCATCATCATCATCATTATCACCACCACCACCACCACTAGCTAATGTCAATGAAGCTTAATTATTAGTTGGACTCCTTGCAGGCTATTGATATTGAGATTCCCATCATTGTAAAGCTTACTGTGGTTGATACTGATCCTGGTATTAGAGGTGATACTGCACAAGGTAATAACCTAACCATCCTTGGAAGGATTCCCACCAAATACATGATAATACCTGGTCCCATGTGTGTTTTCGTTCAACTTCACTAGTGAGATGGGGATGCTTGAAAGTTGGATCCCCGTTGTGAGGCTATATATTTTAACCAGCCTTGGCCATGTTGACTTCATTCTGATCTCATTGGGTGCTGTGTTTTCAATATTGACCTACATATGCATCAATAGTTCAAATTTGTCTTAGACAAATTGAACATCTCAGACATTTATTGAGGTATTACTAATGTTGCAGTAGTTGGCCTGGACTCTTGCATGGCTACACCTTAGTATTTAGAGACTTAGTTGAAAAGGTCATATGCTCCTGAGCAGCCAGAAAGCATACTCCTTTGAATGATTGTGCAATATGTACAAGATGGGGTGTAGTTGTCATTGTGGATAGCTTATGTGAAGTTTCTTTATTGGCACTTGAGCTAAGTCATGATCACTCTACTCTTTGCATAAAGATTCGAGCGATTCTCCTTCCCCCTTGATGGAACTGTATCTTCTATCCCATCACTGCTCCTTTGAAGGAAAGGAGGCTTTTTTTGATGTTAGATTGGTTCTGTGCCTGGCTTTGTGCAATCATATCATCTTATTTCTTTCCTAAAGTTTTGGAGTACAATGTCCAAATGCAGGTGGGTCCAAGCCAGCTACAGTAGACACTGGTGTTGTTGTCAACGTGCCATTGTTCATTAATATTGGTGATGACATAATGGTTGATACGAGAACAGGACAGTACACGAACCGTGCATGATCTTTCTAGCAGAAATGTAGATTTTTTGTGATTCCTGTCCATCATGTTTTGACTCCTTGTTCTGTAACTCAGAGGGTTAGGTTTGAGCTTCAACTCTTGAGATAGTTACGTATCTCGCAGTAGGTGGTTGAGCGAATTTTTTGAGGCATGGTCGTATCATGACATATTCATGCAGAAAGTATTGGCTCGTTCTCAAGTTCGCCCTTTTGCTGAATGTATTGGTAGTTTCCTACATGTACTTTTATTTCACCTCCCTTTCGGTAAACTGGCATGTATTTTTATCCAGGCTTAGGTGCTTTAGTGTAGTAGATTTGCCTGACAATATTGGGCATATTTTGCTGATGTTATGAAAATAGTTTTTCATATGATACGGAGATGGAATGGCACAAAAATTAGATGGTAAATGGATTAGTTGCGGTTGAATAAGGTTGTCTTAAATTTAAGGCATGCATGTCCATTTTAAGTTATACTCTGAAGTGTGATGGTTGGTTTGTCTGATAAGATTATCAAGGGTATATGAGCAGTGTTTGTTAGGAAAGTTTCACATTAGCACCACCATACCACCTAGTATATAGCTTGGTTGTTGTCGCTAAACTTGCTGGGGTATTTCTTGCACATCTAAATCAATTCTCAATTTACCGTTCTAATCAATGAACTGAATATGATGACAGGCGACTTTGCTCCACATTTATGGCGAAAATTGTAATGTCAAGTTGTTGAATACGTAATTAAAAGATTTGCTATAAGGTTTATTTTAACATACAAAAATAAAAGTTCTTAGTTTTTTGATCAAAGAAAGAGGCTGGGGGTTGATTTCTACAGTTTGTGCGATTTTTTTTGGCTGCATCGTGGGAGATTTGAAGTGCTCTGCTCATAATGGGTTCATATTGTGGCCCGCAGTTAATGCTCTTTTGGGTCTCAGGCTTAGTTTTGTGCATAGTTCTGTGGAGGTGCATGCTCATAAGTTGGGGACCAAAAGTTGACCAAAATGTGAGAGGCAAACTTACGTGTCAATGTGTAATTACGGCAAATTCCAATTGTCCCCTCTCTCTCCCCTCCCTTCTACCTTGTACTCACCGTCCTAAACGTTTTTAACCACACGTCGGAAAATTTTTAAATACAAATATATATATTTAGTATGGTATATATTTTAGAATCGTGTAGTAGATGCGTGTTTAAGATGAAGATTTAAGATAGGTTACCATGGTATATATTGTTTGCAAATGACATTGTTCTTATTGATGTAACAAGATAGAAAGTTAACTGCAAGTTCGATCGATGGAGACATACACTGGAGTCTAGAGGTTTTAGAGTAAGTCGATCGAAAACGGAATACCTACGTTGTTGTTTCAGTGGTAGGAAAGATGGGAGGGGAGAAGTCACCATTGAGGGGATGGCGATACCAAAGGTCGAGAAGTTTAAATATCTAGACTCGATCATTCATCAGAAAGGGGATATTGACAAAGATATTAACTATCGCATAAAAGCGGGTTGGATTAAATAGAAGTACGCTTCAAGTGTGCTGTGTGATAAGAGAATGCCTGTAGGTCTAAAAGGCAACTGTACTGTAGTTAGACCTGTTGTGTTATATGGTGCAAAGTGTTGGCCTATAAAAAAGGCACAGATCCAAAAGTTAATGGTAGTAGGGATGAGGATGATTAGATGGATTTGTGGTTATACCAAAATGAATAAAATTAGTAATGGAGTAATTAGAGACTTAGTTAAAGTAGCTCCTATCGAAGATAAGAAGAGATAAACAAGACTCGGATGGTTAGACCAAGTGAAAAGGAGTGTGGACGTTCAAGTAAGGAGATGTGGGAGAGTTAACATCCCCGAAAGGAAAAGAGGGAGGGGGCAATCAAAGAAGAGTTTGGACGAGGTGATTAGAGAGGACTTGAAAGTTGTCGGGCTGACGGAGGACATGGCTCAGGATATGAGACTATGGCGGGATATGATTAAGATCTTAGATTACAGAGAGGTGGTTTTGTAGTTGTCTTTCGATTGCGGTAGGGTAGCTTTGGTTGTTATTTTTCGAATGTTATGTTTGTATCCAGCTAGTACTTGTATTTTGGAAGAAATATTGTTTGCCAACGTCTGTTGGCTAAGGTGTGGTACCTTCATCTACTTTGTTATACTAATGTTTACATAGTTACTGTCTCTAATTTATTAGTACTCCTTAGTTCAATTCCGTAATGTTTATCCTTAGTTTTGCTCCATAAAATGCGTTTACAAAATTCTTCTTCTATAGAATGTTTTCACAAAATCCTTCTCGTACAAAATGTTTTCACAAAATCTTGTTTTGTGGGTCTTTTGGAATCATCCTCTCAATGGACAGTCATGCCGGTTGAGGTAAGGTTGCCTACATCTACATCTCCTCAGACCCAGCGAAAGCGGGACCCATATTGGGAGATGGTATTGTTGTTGTTGTTGTGGATGCATGTTCAATATATTACAATATATTTTTATTTTTTTGCAGTAGTGTATCTTTTCTATTCTATAATATACATTTTTTTTCCTGCAGTGAACCCTTTGTTTTTTACAATGTATTTTTTCTTATTTGTAGTGTTTTGTCTGTAGTGTATCTTTTTTCTTTGTAATGTATTTTTTTCTATTCGATTAGGTTGGGAGAATTATAAAAATATTTGTTGAATTAGGGGAAATGAAATAGGGCTTAACCTAATTATATAATATCTCTTATATAAGTATGTACCTAAGTATGCTACATGACCCTATTCTTTTCGTGAGTCAATTCTAAAATATCAACTTCAACCCATTTCAACCTACTTCAACTCACTTCAATCCACCTCAACTATTTTAATAAAGTTCAATTTATCACATAAAAAAATTCAACTCACTTCAACCTACTTCAATCCATTTCAACCCACCTCAATCTATTTTAACATAACTCAACTTAGGTCCTATTCTTTTCGTTGGGAAATCAACCGAACCCACACTCACCCACTTCTTCTCCCCTCTTCTCACTCATTCCCACACTTTAAAAAAAAAATATCACTCCTTCCCACATTCACCACTCCTTCCCACAGTTACATAAAACAATCATTTCTCATACTCTGAAAATTTTTATAATTTACGTAATTGTGTGTATGAATAATCTGATAGCAATTATGAACAATTTTAATTTTTCGGATGTTATGGAACAGTTTTATTTTTTTTGTTTTTCACTATTTTTTTAATTTTTCACTATTTTTTAATTTTTTATTCTTTATATTTTTTTATATTTTATATTTTTTTATTTTTTTGTATTATATATTTTTTTAATTTAAAATTTTTTAAATTTTTTGTGTGTTTATTTTTTTATTTCTTATTTTGCTGTATTTAATTTTTTTTATTTTTTTATTCCAAAAAAACAACTAACAGAAAATTCCAAATAAAAAATAAAACATAAGAAAATTAAAAATAAATACCAAAAAAAATTAAACTAAAAAAATTTAAAAAATTTAATAAAAAAAAATAAAAATAAAAATAAAACATAAAAAATTAAAATTTAAAAATTTAAAAATTTAAAAAGTATAAAAAATAAAAAATAAAATTTAAAAATTTAAAAATTTAAAAATAAAAAATAAAAAATAAAAAATAAAAAATAAAAATTAAACAAATAAAAAATGGAAAATAAAAAATACAAAAATAAAAATGCAAAAATAAAAAATAAAAAATAAACAAAATAAAAAAGAACAAAAAATAAAAAAAAAATAAAAAAA
>JACYFF010031952.1:15425126-15454888 GCA_017589665.1 Selenicereus undatus | reverse complement strand
ATAATAAAATAAAAATACAAAATACAGCTTCTTAAGTATATTATTTTAATATTATTATTTTTCATTTAAAACAAATTATATTATACAACTCTTTTACAATTCAACAACTCCTTATATCTATCCTTACAGCTTTCTTACAGCTCCTTACAGCTTTTTACATCTTCTTACAGCTCCTTACATCTCCTTACATCTCCTTACAGCTTCTTACATCTCCTTACATCTCCTTACAGCTCCTTACATCTCCTTGCAGTTTCTTGCAGCTCCTTACATCTCCTTGTATCTATCTATCTATCTATCTAAAACGCGAAATAGAACAGGCCCTAAGGCGATATTTCATGGAATAGTTTGGCTTGGTGCGCAAAAATTATAGGAAATGCCCTGAAATAGTTGCATAAGATTACTTCAAAATTAAAGCCCGAAGTCAAGATTCCGGTGAATTTAAGCCGTTAACTCCTCAGTTGCATGTATGTGTTTTTTGTTCAATGATTGTAAGAATCTTGAAGCTAGGCCTTTCTTAATAACATTATAGAAAGTAGTTACAAGCAAAGTTATGAGTAATTTAGCAAAAATATGGGCCTCGTATTATTGATTCCTGCAGTAGCATCGTGTTGATACCTCAGAAATGTGCAATATATGGCATGTCCTATGCCATGAAGTATAAACTATCTGAAATGAATATTATGGAACATTTTGACATACTATTGAAGGTATTTTTCAAGAAACTTGTAAGCTTTGTATAGTGGCCTTCAACTTGGGAGTCCTGAAAGGTTTTTGCATTCATAACTCTGAAACTTATCCTTACTAGTCTGAACCCGTGCTTTGCACGGAGTATGTTCAAATAAACATTTTATAGATATGTTATCGAAATAATAAACGAATAGTTATGGTAGACATTATTAATATTATAATTTAGAGGAGATAATGGAAAAACTCAATGAAAAAATTAAGTATACAAACACTTCGTGCATAATTAGTGAGATTAATATTTGAAAACTATATAATTGTGAAAAAAGTCTATATAAGTATATGATGGAGACAATAGATAGTGAATTTGTTACAAAACATGTTAAATAGGGTGATAATAAGTCAATTTATGACGTCAATGACTAAAAGTCCACATCCTCTTCTTGTTGGCGAGTAAAAATTTACGAAGTCGTTAATTCTCTAGTGAAGTTAGGTAGAAACTATTTTAAAGTCGGTTTAGTTTTAGTTTCGCATGTAACACAAATAAAATTTGTCTTTCAATGAAAATAATTTGAACATTATATTTATGCTATTATATAACTTTTTTGGCTATTTAAAGTGATTCATGAGGGGTGGCTAATATAATTATGTATTCATAGTTTGTACATTTGGCTTTTGGGTCAAAGTAATAGTTTCATGGGTTTTAATATAAACTTCCAATGCCCTTATATTATCTTGCAAGAGATGAGTTGAGTTCAAATTTGTGAGTTCAGATATTTCTTAGTTTGAAGTATTATGACGATTTGGGGCATTTTATTTTAAACAGTAAAAGATTAATTATAATTTTAGATGTTTTATGAAGAGAATTTGATTATTGGATTTGTATGGTTTAAAAGAAAACAAAATTATTTCATTTTTTCTTATGCGTTAAATAGATTAAATTTTGGTCAATTTGTTTGAAATGTTAAAACATTAATTATACTTTTAAGATTTATATGAATTAAATATAATTATAAGATATGTATGCTTTGAAAGAAAAAGAAAAATATTTTGTTTATTTTCTTATGTTAAATAGATTATATTAAATGTGAAAGAAATTCAGCTTTACGAGCCTAATATGATGATCGTGTTTTTTTTTTTTTGTTTCACGTTCAACCCTTACAGTATGTTATATTATACTTACAATATGTAATTTTTTAGCACAATCCTTACATATATATGATCATAATTAATATTGACTATGTTATCAAATTCAAAGAGAAAGATAACAACGACGATAACGATAATGACGACAACAACAACAATAGTGATAATGGAACTAATTATGAAAATCATATTTATATTTCTATTATCTTTAATAATACATGCTCTATTTATATTTATATAAAAAAAAAGACAAAATAATAATAATCATGGAAATAAAAAATGTTTATTATTTCTATATAAATGTGTATATTATATTATGTGTTAATAATAAGACGTCACATAAAGTTTTACGGCTTGTTCAGTAATTATAATTCAGTTTTCTTAAGTTAAAACTTCTAAAATATGAACTTATTTTATAATAATGAAATAATAAAAAAATTTATATCCATTATAATCTCCTAATCTCTCTTTGATAATTGGATAATCATAATTAATATTGACTATGTTATCAAATTCAAAGAGGAAGATAACATTGCCGACATCGACAATGACGACAACAACAACAACAATAGTAATAATGAAAATAATCATGAAAATTGTATTTATTATTCTATTATCTCTAATAATACATGCTCAAATTTATATTTGTATTGAAAAATACAACATATTAATAATAATGATGGAAATCAAAAACGTTTTTGTCCGTATGAGCCACAAAGGGCAATACAATATAATGAGGAAGGGACGAATAGAACTTGAGACCTAATATGTCCAACAAAAAGTACAATACAATGAGGGATGAGGGAATTGAACCTGAGACCTGTACCTAGTAAAAAGGGACAATATAATGAGGGAGGGGCGAATAGAACAGTAAAAAGTACAATACAATGAGTGAGGGGAATCGAACCTAAGACCTAATATACCCAATAAAAAGAGAGAGGTAAAAAGTACAATACAATGAGGGAGGGGGGAATCGAACCTGAGACCTAATGTACCCAGTAAAAAGGGAGAGATTGGCAGTTATCAAGATAAATCCAGGGGCTGAGATTGCCTAAGATTTTGATCAACGGTTGTAAAGCTTGGATTGAGGGAGGGAAGTATTTTTAGGCATCCACCCATTCTAGTATTTGTAAGATAAAGATTATGACGATTTGGGGCATTTTATTTTAAACGGAAAAAGATTAATTATAATTTTAGGTGTTTTATGAAGAAAATTTGATTATTGGATTTGTATGGTTCAAAAGAAAAAAAAATTATTTTATTTTTTCTTATGAGTTAAATAGATTAGATTTTGGTCAATTTGTTTGAAACGTTAAAAGATTAATTATACTTTTAAGATTTATATGAATCAAATAAAATTATAAGATATATACGCTTTAAAAGAAAAAAAAATATTTAGTTTATTTTCTTGTGTTAAATAGATTATATTAAATGCGAAAGAAATTCAGCTTCACGGGCCTAATATGATGATCATGTTTTATTTTTAATTTTTTTATATTTCACGTTCAACCCTTACAGTATGCTATATTATGCTTACAATATGTAATTTTTTAGCACAATCCTTACATATATATGATCATAATTAATATTGACTATGTTATCATATTCAAAGAGAAAGATAACAACGACGATAATGACAATGACGACAACAACAACAATAGTGATAATGGAAATAATTATGAAAATCATATTTATGTTTCTATTACCTCTAGTAATACATACTCTATGTATATTTGTATCAAAAAAAGACAAAATAATAATAATCATCATGGAAATCAAAAATGCTTATTATTTCTATATAAATGTGTATATTATATTATGTGTTAATAATAAGGTGTCACATAAGGTTTTACGGTTTGTTCAGTAATTATAATTCAGTTTCCTTAAGTTAAAACTCCTAAAATATGAACTTATTCTATAATAATGAAATAAAAAAAAATTATATCCATTATAATCTCCTAATTTTTCTTTGATAATTAGATGATCATAATTAATATTGACTATGTTATCAAATTCAAAGAGGAAGATAACATTGCCAATGTCGACAATGACGACAACAACAACAATAGTAATAATGAAAATAATCATGAAAATTGTATTTATTATTCTATTATCTCTAATAATACATGCTCAAATTTATATTTGTATTGAAAAATACAAAATATTAATAATAATGATGGAAATCAAAAACGTTTTGGTCCGTATGAGCTACAAAGGGCAATACAATATAATGAGGGAGGGGCGAATATAACTTGAGACCTAATATGTCCAGTAAAGAGTACAATACAATGAGGAAGAGGGGAATCGAACCTGAGACCTAATGTACCCAGTGTTCAGTAAAGAGTACAATAAAATGAGGGAGGGGGGAATCGAACTTGAGACCTAATGCACCCAGTAAAAAGGGAGAGATTGACAGTTATCAAGATAAATCCAGGGGCTGAGATTGCCTAAGATTTTGATCAACGGTTGTAAAGTTTGGATTAATGAGAAGCTTGGATTGAGGGACGGAAGCATTTTTGACCATCCACCCATTCTAGCATTTGTAACATAAAGATGTGGTGACCACCCCCCCAAAAAAAAATCCTTATGTATTACTCTGGATATTGCAACGAATATAATATCTTTGTCAGCACCAACTTGTATATTTTAAGTGTGATTTTTGAGAGATGGATATCATGGTGGTAATCAATCAACTCTAAAAATGATTATAAGATACCTAAAACTTTCAGAACATCCAATAAGAGTATTAGTTCCCATTTGATAAGTTTCCAGACATGTTTCCTAAAAAACCACATCAGTCTCATTTGGGGGGTTCTTGAGGCACTTTATGCTATTTCGCCTCCAAAATCATTTTGGATGTCTTAAATATTCTAAGAATCCTATATGACCATCTTATTGGTTTTAAAGCATGAACCAAAAATCCACAAAAGAAATGCTTCATTCAACAACGCGAACCCATCCATTGTGGATCACGAAGGGGAAATACGAATGTAGGTGGCCTTATTCATGCACATAAAGAGACGGACTTGGGAGACTCCTAAAAATTTTGCCAAAAATCTTCTTCTTCTTCTTCTTCTAATTTAGAACATTGCAAAACTCTTTTTGTAAGGAAAGTATCCCAAAATAAGGAAGAAAGAACATAGTAAGAGTAAGTAGCAAATAAGCACAATTAAAAGTTATTACAAAACATGCAAGTCAAGTGTGAACATTATCTTGAATCAAAACAAAAATGCTAAAGTGCTTATGTATGTACATCTAATTTTAAGTAGAAGTGCTTGCTAGGTAAGCAATTCTATAATGGCATTATTGACATACAAATATACAATTTCCCCTAAACTATCCCAACTGGACCTAAAATACCATATATCATTTGCACAGTCAGTAGGAACCCATAGTCACTGTTTGACATCTTTGCTGTTTTCCGAAGATGGTGAAAATCATTGACAATATCTCTTATGTTGCTGGTCAAGGGAGGTTGCAACCATTCCATTAACACCTCTTGGAGTGCTCTATATAGCCTTCGGAATGATGTCATTGGGATTGTGACATTGTGTTTTCACCGAAACCATCTTCTAGATTTTGAAAGAGTGATCCCAAAATGTTGTGACATAGTGTTTTGGTGGCATTTATGTCA
The DNA here is from genome assembly GCA_017589665.1 of Selenicereus undatus. Taxonomy (NCBI): domain Eukaryota; kingdom Viridiplantae; phylum Streptophyta; class Magnoliopsida; order Caryophyllales; family Cactaceae; genus Selenicereus; species Selenicereus undatus. The sequence continues at coordinate 15,449,424 of JACYFF010031952.1, read as the reverse complement.
TCTAAACTACCTATAACAGACAAAATGTTTTGGAACATTATGAGGGGGTAAATATGAGCTCATGGTTACCATTGGACAACTTGTTAGACATCAGTCTATCTCAAAAACCATGTATAATAGCCTTTGTTTTGTGTGCTTAGAGGCTGTTACACCTTCACCTCTGGGATAGCTTGGGATGTTGTAAATATCCCCTAAGCATTTCAAGACGTAATGACAGTCTTATTGATATTAAAACACTAAAGAATGGACATTGTAAAGGTATAAAAGCACTCATTCTTACTCTTACAATATTTGCTCTTTTTTCCAAAAAGTGTGAAGACTAGTTATAATGGCCTTCATTTTATGGGTTATGAGACTGCTGCTCTAATTAGTCATTATTCTAGCTCAGTGACCTTCAGATGCTTAAAATATCCCTTTGAGACAATTTGATGAACTTATTGGTGTCATTCTTACCATCTTATAGACTTTGGAGTGCAATCCTTAGATGCGCGAATTATTGTCATACTCTCCCTAAACCATGCTACCCTGTTGGTAAACTGGGTTTGATATTACATACTCATGTCAATTCTCTCCCTTTTGTGCCTTTGTTTATGTGCACATCTATTATGCCCATTCTGCACTAAAATTTCCATTATTTGGATTTATTTGATTTATTTGATGCTCCTAGAAACCCTCCGAAGCAGAAATTGAGATGGATCTCAAACAAGCTGGTAAAGCATTTCTAAAAGGTTATAAGCAGGCTCTAGCATCTTTTAAAGAGCGAGTTTCAAAGTCACAGAGTGTGTTTCAAGAAGTATATGAGGAATGTTCAGAGAAGGCAAATGTTATTCTGGAGGAAGCTGCAGCGGAATTGGAGATCCAGACTGATCAGGCATCTTTTAAAGAGCGAGTTTTAAAGTTACAGAGTGCGTTTCAAGAAATACATGAGGAATGTTCAGAGAAGGAAAATGCTATTATGGAGGAAGCTGCAGCGGAATTGGAGATCCAGACTGATCAGGCAAGACAAGATTTAAGTATTTTAACAAAAGAGCTACATGAAGAGGGCAGACAGTGATCTTCCCTAAACCTGTGAAAGATGTGGTGGAGACCTTTGCTTCTGCTGATAATCTTGACGATATATCAAAAATCTGCGATTTCTACATTGGAATACCATATGGTATGCTACTTGCACTGATATTTGGATGAAACATAATGTAGGCCATGATTTGTCTGTGAGGTCTTAAATGTCTTCATTTTGGATGTGTATCAGTCACATACATTAATATAATTGATAGTGAGTTTCTAATGATTTTTCACTGTGAGATGTGGACAGGTCCATGCTTTTCAGCTTCCTCGTGTGATTAGTTGAATGACTCGATTTCTTTGTTTGGTGTTTCATAGTCCTGTAACTCCTGTTTTCCTTTGTAGGGGCAATTCTTTCTGTTGGTGGTTTCCTTGACTTTATGATCACTGGTAGCATTTCTGCCGTTAGGTTTGGTGTAATCCTTGGTGGTATTCTTTTGGCCTTGAGCGTGTCTAGGCTAAGATTGTGGAGAAGAGGAGAAGCCACTAACATGACCGTGAAAGGACAGACAAGTTAGTATCTCTAGGCATGTTCAAATCTTTACGTAATGCAGAGGTTTCTCTTTCTCAATAATGATGCTTTCTTAGATTCTTATCATTCAGTCTAGTACACAACTACCCACAAAAGGGAAACAGAAATAAGAGTGACCCCAGCCCTTTCTTTTAGCGACCCAGCTGTTGTGTTCAAGCTCTGCCTATTTTATTCATGACCAGTGATGTTTTCCTTCTCTATTGGGCTTAGAAATCAGTTCAATTGTTTGGCCTTTGTGATATGTTTCCAAAGCAATCATGCTTAAATGTGATGCTCTTTATTGCATCCAAATTCCAAAAAATCCCGCCACCAGGTGGGGTGTGAAGGGGGTCTGATGTAGTAGTCTTATCCCTGAAATGTAAAATTACTGAGATATTAGTTCCGATTGACCCTAGATTTGAAAACCATAGACTACATGCTACTCCGCAAAAACTTCTCTCTAAGCTTCCTAAATAGAAGATGTTTTCTGTAAGCTTCATGCAGGATAGAGAGAAAAGCTTTGGAGTCCCATATGAAAGCCTTTTAGGATACTTTTATTAGCATTAAAAGCCTTCATTTAGTCATAATACATATCATATATCACAAAATAAAAAAAGAAAAAACATTGGTTATCAAGTTTCGACTGCCTCTGATACCCCCCCCCCCCAAAGTTTCGACTGCCAATATAAGGATTCAGAACTTGCTATCACTGTCAAAAATCTAAGTAAGGCGATTGGGTCAAATTGTGGGGAGAGCAGATACTATGGTCTGTAGATGCTTTGGATCAGCTATAGTCAGAAAATGGAAAAATCAAGTGTTGCTAGATGTGGGTGAATCCATGTGGATATGTAGTTAATAAATGCAGCTCGTTAATACTGGATGGAAACTGGAAGGATTTGGATAAATGTTCTTAGGTTTTATACACAAGTTTTCTATTCTTTTAGTGAAGGATATCTAAATGCTTTAATTTGACCTGGAAATACTCGCTACATTTATTATGAGATGCAAATTTGCACCTGCTGTTTACTGCATTTTGTTTAAATGGTAGTTGATGCCTGTAAGTTATTTTCCATGAATTCTAGCATTTATATGTCAAACTATTGTATTCAACCTTTTAACAATGTTTTTGGTTATGCAGCAATATCTGGTATTCTATTTCTTAACGAAGTACATCTATTATTTCAGGTAATACGGCCTTTGTGTTTGTTAATTCTTTTGGTCATGTTGTTCTCATTGTTGTCCATTGGCAGTTTATTTCATATTCTTTTTCCTTCTGTTGTAGGGACTGACATTTGTGGGGCTGGTCAAAACAGTTCAGGTTTTTGTCACGCTACTTCCCATTATGTCTGGTTCCATGCATTCTTCTTGATACTTGCTAACATCATCTAACATTCCTCCTCCCAACAAAAAGGAAGAAATAAAAAAAGGAGAGGGAGTTAAAAAAAAATCAAGGAAACTTGAGCATGAAATCATCAATGGGCAAAGCTCTTCAAAGGCAGCACCATATCCTATTGTTTCGCTCGAATTTTCCATCACCCTTTATTGATGTCCATGTCCTGCCATGTCTGTTTACCTCTTCCAAGCAAAAATGTGTTATTTTATGCTTCGGTGAACGAACATTTAACTCAGCTTTTCATACTGCCTTTTGAGTCTTTCCCAATCGGCAGCTGATCTTAGCATTCTGAGAAGGAATATGATTAATTTGGACAAAGAGAGTACTATCAAGCAAAATGTTCACTATAACAATTAATCTTCAAATATAGTTGTGTGTTTGACAATTGCAATTTTCTTTAGATGATGTGCCAGTGCCCGGTTCTGAGTTCTGACCTTGATGCATGTCTCAGCAGTGGTGCTGTGGCTGCTTTCTTCGTATATAGGATCATCTACAGCAACCCACAAAAACGAACAAATCTTGATGGGGAGGTGCAAAGTTGAAGATTGGGATGAAGCATATCATCTCAGATTTGCTTCAGCTTCAATGATTTTATGCAGATGGATTAGCGTACAAGCAGGAAGATGAACTTTATTAGGATGGATGCTCAATTGCCAAAAACCTACAGATGGCTTGGGTAATGCAGGTCATAGAAGCGGTCTGCCGTGCTGTCAGGTAATGTGTACGCTAGATCTTGGCTGTGTCTGCAGATTTTGTTTGAGAAAAAAGTTTTCCTTCGATTGGACCTATAGCATGTAATAAGCAGCAACGGACCCATGCTCCTTTCTGCGTTCCTTTCTGTTTTTTTTTTTTTTTTTTGGGGGGGGGGGGGGGGCTGCCCCTTGTGCCTGGTGATTCCATGGAATTTGCGCCAGTTGCGGTCTGTAAATGATTGGAATTATGCTACACTAAGACTATGAGAGCATGTGTTTTGTGAATTTTAGTAACCTCAATATATCATTTTTTATTAGCATGATATGGATTAGGCAACTATATTTATTATTTTGACCTTCATCCTGTTTTTAGTGTTGTTGATTTGCTGATACGAAATAACAATTAACGAGTTATTTTGACTTTTGAGTGTCATCTGATTGTTAATATGGAGTCAAACTCAATCGATGATCAGAAGAGCAGCCTTGAGGGCAGGGATTTGATCGCTAAGCGGCATTATGAGACTCTGAAGGTATGGATATGGGTTCGCAAGTTAAAAAATTATGTTTTCGTATCACTGTTCAACTTGGATTAAGCCTTTATCTCTGTGACCTGAATTCAAATTCCGCCCAGATATGCTAGTGTGTTTGAGACCTTTCCCCCCATATGGGGGAGTCGCCATATCCAACAATGCTTGAATTGATCCGGCTCTTCATTACAAACCACCTGAAGGCTGAAGCTACCCAATTTACAAAAAAAAAAAAAGAAAAAAAAAAGAAAACCCCCGCTAGAAATCTTGAACGTTTTCTGATCTATACAAAAGAAGTTCTTGATAAGCTCATCAATTCTTAGGTACACAAGCCGAAAACTCCGGTCACTTCCCTCGCTGCTTTATTCTTTACAGGCAGATTTATTACAGAACTGAGAACATCAGACTTCATTTACAATATGCAAATATAGACACATTTATAATGGGAAGTCTGAAAATTTATCATGACCCTGGGAAAAAAGAGTCCGAAACTTTATAGCCTCATAAGGATAGGTACAGGTGACCACTACCAAACCTTCTTTGCCATGCAAGGAGCAAGGGGGCAATGGACGGTGTTTTCGGGGTCAAAAAGGCCTAAAAACTCATCATTCCCCCACCAGCCCACCTCTTTGATGCCGTCTTCTATGTCGGAATTAACTAATCAGATAGATTCGTGGGAACCATGACCGGCAATCTCCACATTATTATCAAGAGGCATGTATTGAGCCATGATTGCCCTGATCTCTGAGTCCATGTACCTTCGGATCCGATACTTGTAAACCACATATGCACCCAGTCCGGCAGCAGCTAAACCCAGAGTAATCACCCAAATAAAGCCCCACCCGACCCCTGAACTGCCATCTTTACCTGCAAATACATTGCAAATCGTCAAGATATGGCACTTCATTTTAGCCAGTCTTTTTTTACCACAGCTATGGAGGAAAGGCAGGTACACAGCAATTGAATCTCCATGGCGATAAGGCAAGGGACCGAGGATAAGGGATACAGCCATTTCCCTTTTTCTTGAGCAGCCAAGGCATACACACTTCTAAATAACCAAATGTAAAATATGTCTAGGATTCCAGTGTAGTATTTAACGTTCGTTTTTTTTTTGGGGGGGGGGGGTGTTTTGGAGCAGCCATGCTGTGGGCTTTCAAATGTACATAACCATTTGCCCATTCCCTTGCAATTGAATTGAAATTAGAACATCTGACTTGAAAGGTTTTGACTGCCCCCTAAACAGCAACCTTTCCCCCCCCCCCCCCCCAACCCCCCCCAAAAAAAAGAAAAAAAAAAGAAGGAAACAAAAAAAAAGGGAGTGTGGTGCATTCATTCGGACAAGAGTAACTAAGAAATCATCAGATGCTCACAACCGAAGGAGGTTATTGGAGCAAATCCTAATCAGATGGAAAAACAAGGTAAGACAATGTAGGAGGCCTGAAAAATGGAAACAGAATGCGCCTCCTAACACCGACATTAATAAGAAAAGTATACCAATACTTGCATAGCTTGGGAGAATGACCTTACTAGTTACTAATGAATAAGCAGGAGTGAACATCAGAAAAGCGACATTGATGGAGCTAAATCTAGCTATCATGAGCCATGACGGCAGAGTGAGAAACTTCAGCTATTTAGGCTTTACTTCTGTCTCTCTGGGGTTGATACATAACAAGAACACCCTCAAGTACAGATCCCCACTCTGGGAAGATTAAGAACTCAAGACGTATGATCAACATCCGCATGTCATGTTCTAACATCTAAAATTACTATGAAAAGTAATCTAGATCAGGTACCATTCAAGGGATAAGAAAAGAAAATCATGGACAAAGACATGCACAGGGAAGCTCAGATTACTCACTTATGCATATATCATGTTCTTGCATGTACAGCAAGCCATTCTTGCAACTGCACTCATAACTGCCCCAAGTGTTCTTACAATTGCACTCTGGGCATTGACAGGCCACTTTCTCCTTGCACTCATCAATATCTGGATAATTACCAAACACAAAGCAAGTCATCCTCGGCTCTCAGAAGATCATGCAATCTATTACACATCCAAAGTAAAGTAAACCAGGAACATGTCTTTCTAAGTAAACATGCTAATAATTCAAGACAAAAACCAACTAATAAATGTTCATAAAGCTGAACTCTTGAGTATGAGGCATTAAGATTTTTCGCTTCCAAATTCCACTGCATTCAAGAGATTCTGAATTTCTGTAACACCAAGCTTTAGGAAATGAAGAAATAGCTGGGTCAAAAACACTTGCAATTGTTCAAACTTCAAAACTAGTGTCCTACACAACATCTAAATTATGCAGTAAAACACAGAAGAGGGTTGTACCTTCACAGGAGCGAACTCCATCACCTCTGAATCCTGGTGGACATTTACAGCCATGTGTGTGCTCGTCCTAAACATAGATAGTATTAAGTACTCAGCATCCGCAAAACAGGAAATATCAATACTGCCAAGCAACTCTTGTGTTTATTTTATTTCATTTGCATGCATGTACCAGTACCACTGCATTAAAAAAAATACCATATGAACACTTACCACACAAGCAGAGTAAGTCCTGCCACCACGAGTATCCTGCCAACATCCTCCATTGTTAATTTTACAGCGGAAAAGCCCAGAAGCTGCAAAGAAAGCAACATATTATCCATATTGCATGCAGAACTTACTTAAGATGGCTCCTTCTGAAACTTACTTTAAATTTATTGATTTATACACCCGTCATAGGCATTATTAAGTATGTACCTTCGCAATGAACATAACCATCACCAACAAACTTGACTCCTTGCACTGTGGGACATTCACAGACTCTGCCTCGAAAGGTATCCTGCAGCATTCAGAATTGATGAGCAAGAGATCCACACCCAAACAAACTGCTTGTTGCCTATCTATTCACGGCTAAGAGTGGGTGCAAACACAAATTTCTGTACTTACCCTGCATGCAGTAAGATTAGCATGCTTATCCTGCCAGCATCCTCCATTGTTCTCCAGGCATTCATTTGTTTCTATATCTGTCAACAAAAGTTTGCAGACGGTTATAGAGAAGGTACTAGTACTACCCCCCCCCCCCCCCAAATTGGCCAGGGGTTCGGGGTTTATTTCCATACCTGAGGTCAGCATTTTGACTAAATATTTTTCCCCCTTCAGGGAGGAAGGAAAGTATCATAACCACTTGGTTACTCAGATTAATATTTGCATCTAGATTCAACTAATGACAATGTAACAACAGCTAGCAAACCTTGAGCAATACATCAAAATCCTGAAACAAGAAAATCTAAGTGCCCTGAATGCAAGATAAATGGATGCTAACCTGGGGTTAAACATAGGGATGGTTCAGTTGTCTCTTCAAAACCAGCACAAATGGCCTTGAGAACTGCATTCCTTGCCAATTTACCTAAATATATCCAATGTCAGTATCCTGAAATACATCAAGTCAAGTCAGCTAACAATTATATCAAATGTCATCCTTAAACCTCTATATTGCCTGTTGTTCACTATGAGAGTTGGCAGCATCGTCACATCTCCCCGAGTGTCATGACCAATCTGAAAGAAATTTTATGAGGCAATACATCTCAGAACCAAAGGCAAGCTAGACACATGTTTCAAAGACCCCCCCCCCCCCCCAAAAAGGCCAAAAGAGGGCATTCTGTTCTGGTACCTGTGCCTCTTGCTCTGCCTTAAGGACTGGGTTTTCCACATCCGCATCAGGGTCTCCAATACATTCATCTACTTTCTTGAGATCAACACCTTTGAAGCACATCAAAGAAGTAACAGCTTTATTGTTCAAGTTAAGAAATACCATAATGGATCTCACACTAGATTCAATTGGCCAGATATAGCAATATAAGCAGATTCAATTTTTTTTGAACTTTTTATTCCAAGATCAGCAAATTAATGTTGAGATTACAGTCCCTGGTTTCATGTGAAAATACATATAACATAGGAGAATTCCCTCTTTTTAAGCCCTTAACAACTTTGACAACTAATTTGGTAGCTACAAAAACTCTTTCACTTAAACAATTGTGATATCAGCTCTGCAACACAACAGCTGTTACAATAGCTATTTGAAACTCCCTCAGTCCCCAGGCAATTTCATACACAAGGTTTATGTGAGAATGATAACGGATCTCAATAGGTAAAAGTTCAAGAATGGACTGACCCATTCATAGGGGACTATTACACATAAGAAGTTAGGAATCAGACTACGTGATGGACGCAGTTTGAGAACCAAACAGTATTTTATGGTCATGCATCTGCAAAATATTTTGTGAAAATAGAGCAGATCAGATTTGAACTGCCCCAACCGGGGGGGGGGGGGCACCCCCCCCGGCACAAAAAAAAATTTGTTTCCCCCAAATAAAAAAAAAAAAAAACCCCCCCCCCCCTCCATAACGTACCAAGAGATCGGATGACTCTATCAGCACATTCTTTTGTGAACCTCTTTGCTCTCATAGGGCAACGAATTGCAAAATCAGAAACATAGTCCCACCAAAGCCAAGGTTTTCCGCTATCATTAGCCACCTTGAAAAAGCAAGCTTGGCGTAAGTTCTGAAGGACAACGTCCTTCCCATCATAACCTACACTGAAATCCTGCTCAGGGTCTGGGGCACAATATCTCCCGCGATTGATGCACTGAGTTGTGCACTGTCTGCTCAAGATAAAAGCTTCAGGGCAATACCAGGTAATATAGTGAGGTGTGAAATGAGTGTAACCCTTCTTTTCCAGTATCTGGGCAGCTCCTTTGAACTCCTTCACAAATTCAATCTGTGCATCGCACTTTGGCCCGCATTCGTCATTGCTATTAGTCCAAAACTCGTACTCGACTCGTTCATCGGGATGCGGGACTGTCTCCCTCCAGTCAAGGCTGATGTGCACAACTTCACCATTTTTTACAGCTTTCTTGATCTTATCCCCCAAAGCCTTGCTAATGAGGGCTGAAGGAATGGTGATATTCTGGACATAATCATCCTGGGCACCCCCCTCTTCAGGAGTGTCCATTGTAATCAAGGGCTCAATTCTATCATCTTCTACAAGCACAGCAGCAGCTCCACCCTTTTGCGCATTCCATGCCTTCAAGGTGAAATAACATTCTGGAAAGACCGCAAAGTCCAAATTCAGAATCAAGCTTACAGATTCATGACTAGGTTAGCATATATTTGGACAAAGTCCTTCTTGACTACTTATCTGATGCCTTTGCTTACATAATATGAAAGCCTAGCTATAAATACAAGAATTGAACTGGTTGAATACAAAATGGACACAGACCATGTAAAAAGCAAAGTTGTAGTGGCGCATAATTCAGCACCGCACATCAAAACACAATCAATCATGAGTTACCCACTTCCACAACACCTTCAAACCTCGGTGGACAGAACAAAACATACAGAATTTCACAGATGAGTTAAGACACACCACACCTGAATGCAATTGCAATCATGGCGAAGAATACAAAGGACATCCCAATTTAAATAACAATCTTGTCAGGCATCACTAAAAAAGGTCAAGTCCAGCAACTCATCTTCATTTTTTTAAGTTTCAAGTTTTAATTTTTGCCTTTGATTTTTTTTTTTTTTGCTCGGTCAAATTGTTTCCCAACTAGAGTATTAGCATATCTAAATATCCAATACTACTGATATCCACTTGTTCTTGTTAGCATATCTAAATACCCGTTTGTTATTTTATTCCTTTCTTCTAGAAGAGGGATAATCAAATTAAAGATGATTGTAAGAGCCACTGAATTTAGCATCCAAGCCAACACACAAGTGAACACTACTACACACATCAATTCACACAATCACTACCACTTAAAAAATAATAACAATAAAATTTGTGATCCTCCATGAAACACAAAAGAAGGTATAAGCATAATAGCACATATCCCAAATTATCTCACATGCAAACCAAATAGTAACCCAAAAAGAAAAAAGAAAAAAGAAAAAAGAAAAAAGAAAACCCCAAAAAGTAATATGCCCATGCAATAACAATAAACTGTGATCACTGCTACAAATTGAGGAAGAAAGATGAGAAACTAACCTCCCCGATCGACAAGAAGGAAGATGGGATGACCCCCAGGCTTTGAATTGTAGGGAATCTCATCGTCAGAGAAGGTTTTGCAAGCCTTTTCATTGGATTTAGGGAAAACCACGATCCCCCCCATCGTCCCTCCATATTGAGGAACCCCAAAATTCCCAATTGCACATTCATAAACACCTTTCAATGAGTCTGGAGAAGTCACTTTCAAGTTGTTTTTCTCCACCACAAACCTCCCCAAACAAGGCCTAATGATCATCATAATCATCATCAAAGGAACCACCATCAAAGGCGCTGACTTTTCCTTCATTTTCTTCGTACCCGTTAATTTATATGATCGAGCACTGAAATCCCAGATAAATTTCTTCAAAAAAACAACAACCCAGATCAAGGATTGCAGGGAAAAGCTGCTTTGAGTATCTGAGAGCCTAAGAAAAACCCAGAAAAATTAAATTTTGTGTTATGACTCACCGATAAAATTAAAATGTTGATGGGAACCAACAAGGAAACTTTGACGAGAACAGAGCATGGAAAATTTGCAAAGTCTAAGCTCAAATTAAAAGAGTGTCCCTCTCTTTTTCTCCCTTCCCTGAAATGGGATTATGGTGAAAATGAAAATTATTGCGCAAAAGGGAGAATTTTACTGATTTAGTCATTAGACGAATTTTTTTTCTTTAAAAAAAAAACAACGTACAAGTTAAGGAAGAGATGATTTAACGAACCCCCTTTTTGTTGCTGGTTATGGAAAATTTAACAGATCGAATTAGCAGACTGAAACCGCCATTTTGGGGGTGAGAAGTGAGAACCAAACTTCAATCAAAGAATTTTGTTTTTCGTTTTTTTTTTTGGCCTTTTTTTTGGGGAAAGACCCGGGGGGGGGGGGGGGGCGTGTTTTTCTTTTCTACATTCTCATTTGGTATGGCATTTTTTGGTTGAGGAAAAAGAAAATCACCATCTTTTTGGTTTCTGTGAAGTAACCCTAAAGCGATATCTTTCTTAGATTAAAAGTCCTTGGACAAATTTAACTTTTGCTAATAATTAAGAAATTTATTTTCCATTGCATGGTTGCGGTTAGTAGGTTACTGAAAGGTAATTTTCACTCCTTTAAATTTTCAAGTATTCTTCTATGTAAAATTCAATAGAGATATATAAGAACTTTGAAGTGACTGGATGATACTGGTAGCGATAATGATGATGATAATGACATCGCAATTTGAATTATGAATGAATTTAAATTTATCGATTTTTTTTGAGCCTTAATATTGAATTATGTTTTAATCAGCTTTAATAAGAACAATATGTGTGAGTTATTGAAGATATTCAATTGAATATATTAAAAGTTTAGCATATTGAGGCATACAAATTATAACATAATTTAAGAACTACTTTAATTATAAGGTAATCTACCTCTTTTTTTCAACAAAAAAAAATATCAAGAACTTTTATTTTTACCTTTTCCTATATCTTTAAAAATAAAGTATCAACATATGTCTTAAGATTTATACAATACCAAATTGTAATATAAATAGCATATTTTTACATGTTATGTAACTAAATCCAGCACCTACAATTAACATTAATAATTCTTATATACTTAATTTAGTTATAAGTTGAACTTTTCCAACTTGAAAACTAATCTTAGGTAGACCTAGAAGCCAAAAGGCTTATGATTTGGTGATTTTTTTTAAAATTTAAAAAAGGGTTTATGTAAAGTAATCTTATTTTCTAATGATTTATCTCTATTTATGTATTTATGCGACACCTACTCCAGAGCTACTCTACTCTTAGAGCCCGGCAGTTGTGCCACGTGGATAACTACTTCCCACCTTTCAGTTAACTGACCTCGGCAAATGCGTTACTGGGCTAATGGGCCGTGGCGTTAACCACAAGCCCATCTCTAAATTGATAACAAGTTCGGCAAACCCTATGTGGCCCATTCCTACGAAGCCTTATCCATCACTTTTTTTCCTTTTGAATAGAGATCATGCACAAAGTTACGGAAGGTATGAGGCTACAAATTATACCATAGTCTTGAAATTATTTAAAGACACAAGCCTTTGTTATTTTTTCCTTTTTCGAACCCCCAAAATCTCGCTGTTTTTATTGATAATACGTCCAAAGTTCACAATACTCTATTTTGTATCATATCTCTCAAGATGACGATACAAGCATTAAGAGCGGGTGCATATAAGAGGTGTTTGGAAACATCTGTTTGGAGAAAAAGGAATTATTTATAGAGACTTTAGCTATTTTTACTGAATCAAATAGCTAGAAATGTGTTTGGTAAACAGTTATTTGAAAGAGCTATTTTGCCCCAAACAACTTTTTTTCAAACAATTTTCTATTAACCTTTTGGGAATAGCTGTTCGTAGAAATTACTATATTGCCCAAAAGTTTAATAAAATTACGTGCATGTCATTAATAAACCATATTCCTAGTTTTCTACATTGCCTCAATTTTAGACAATTTTCACCTCTAATCTCACCTACACAACCTCCCGACCTTCATCTCTACCCTCCCTATTGCCATTAATAAAACTTATTCATAATTTTCTTTGGGATGATGAAGACCAAATCATTTGAAATTCATATACATTTCAAGTCATAACAAAAATATAGATATAGGTTCAAATCAATTTCAATTCATAAAAAAAATAAGAATCTCCAAAAAGAACAAAATAAGGTTATAAGATGTAGGCACTACATAAGTAAGTAAACATTGAAAACAAAAGAAATAATGATGTATATGCTCACGGGATCAAGCTCATGCTCAAAAAAATGTAAGCTCAAAGAATACAAACTGAAATCAAGAGAGAGTTGAAGGGGGAATCTAAAAGAAAATACAAAGACAGGAGATGAACTAACACCACTCTTGGATACAGAAAAACTACCAAGAATAATGCTAGGGCCCTTAACCAAGTTTTGGATACCGAATCACCACCTAAACAAAAGTTAGGACTCACTTGATCACCACCTTACTTAGCCTCAGCAAGGATAAGCAAGTAGAGAATTTGCAATAATAGATACTAAGGAGTCAAACTCAACTTCAGATTTCAATTCAACAACACTGTCTTCCAAAGTTGGCAGCCTAGTACTTATATACATGGTCCTAAGCTTTCTCTTCACACTAGGAAACCATTGAAAGGTTACTTCGTGCTTAGGAAAGGTGCTAAACTAGCTTAAGCAAAGTAAACTTACAAAACATACTTAATTGAACTAATTACAAAAAATAAGCCTAGTATTACAACAAATTAATAACTAAACAACAGTCTAAGCTCTTGTAATTAGCTAAGTTGATCTGTGTGCACATGGGAGAGAGCAACAGTGGTGGCTTGCATGTCCACTTTACGACCATCCAACCAGAACACCATTGATGTCGTTGCCTTTGCTTGAAGTAAGGTGACACGTCGCTTGCTTAGCCTTTAAGGATGTTGACATGTGTCGTGCCATGTGGCACGCATGTGTGGCTGCTTAGGTGAGTCAACAACTTAGTAAGCACCGAAGTAGGCAAGGTGGAGGTGTAAGAAACCCAACTAGGAAGGTAAACTTAAGCTAGAAGCAAAATAGCACAGGGGAGCTGTTTTACATGATTTTTGGGCAATGTGTTTACCTTGCTTAGTGGTGGGTTATGTGGCATTTCTTTGCATTGGGGGTAATCTTGAAGTGTCTAAAAAACCCCCATTAAGAAACCAAGCTTAAGTCGTGATTTACATGCCTAAACAACAAGTTTGATCAAACCAGCCAGATTAGGAGCTAAATCAGGCAGGTTTCTATTTTGGGCTGTATTGGGATGCTTGGGCTGGTTTTTCATGGGCTTTCTTCAGATGTGTAGCTACTAGACTTCCTAAGGTTTAATGCTATGTAGAAAGTTTGGACTTAAACCTTTCGAAAGCTTAGGTAATTTATGGTACAAAATCGGGTATAACTGTGGGGTTAATTAAAGACCGTAGGGGCTGTTTTGTGCTTTGAAATTTTGGACAAAAATACTTAACTTAAAACTAATTTAATTGCATAATTAAGTTTATTAGAGTGTTACGAAACTCTCTTGGCAAAGAAATCAAAGTTAAAGTAAGTTTAAGTTGACAAATCAACTTAAAGCTGAAACAGGTTCAAAAATGACCTAAACTTGAATGATTTGGTTCAGGGCTTGGATTTTCTATGCTAAACTTGACTTGACTTGACTCTTTTTGTATGGTTTGAAAGTTTAGGATGTTAGTTAACACCCTAACAAAAAGAAAATGCTCTAAACCTCCTGCATGTTTAGGAAATTAAATGCACAAAATCAGCTTGTGCATAGGTTCAAAAAAATAGTTAGGGCTAATTGAGGATTGCATCGGATGATATCCATCAGATAAGTAATGAACACAAATTATTTGAAATTAATAAAAAATAAAGTTCCAACGACAAAGTTAATTTGTACATATGACATAAATTTAATTTTTTTTAAATAAAATAAGATCAATAAATAAAACTTTATTCAATTGAAAAGTATTTTAGAGAAAGAGTATCAATGGAATTTTACTAAATATGTTTTCTAAAAAGCTAATTTAAACGGTTAATTTAAACATCTAACAACCAACATTCGATTTTTGAATAGGCCCATAATAGTCCAAAGTCAATATTCACTAAATCATAAAGTAGTTTAAGCTCTCAAAATTCAAACCTTGAATGAGAGCGTAAAAACCCATTTGACAGCTTTGTTGATCACATATTGCCATATATTTTTTTTGAGGAGGGCCGGAGGGAGGGGGGGGGGGGTATGATCGCTCTCCTTATAGGACGTTTTTTGGTTGGTGTTTTTGTTAGGTGTCCCTTTGAAATCCGAATAATTGGGCCTCAAGGACGATGTCCGGACCTAAAAAATATGTTGTCGTTCATATACTAGCATCGGTGAATGACAGAAAATAGGCTATGCATGCATCACGTTATTGGTGAAATGCACTTTCTTGATTGCCTGGAACTTGCAAAATACATGCACCATAAGAGCATTCGTACTCCAAAGCACGCGTGCCATGCTAATTGCCCGCGTGTCACGTGGCAATCTGCCAGTCAGTGACACGCCCCACATGTCACAGGAGGAAGAACGGTCCCTCGAGTTGTCCCGTGTGCAAGCTTCAGTCTTTTTTTTTGTTTTTTGTTTTTTTTTGAGTTAATATATAATTTTTATATAATTAAAAAATAGGTTGTGTGTTATGAGATGAGTCCATAATAAATTTTTTAATTGGGTTATTTAGATTTGAATTCTATGGGTTGAATAAGTGATGAAATGTAATTTCCAAAATGTAGAACTTTTGCTGACGTGATAGACATGAGTTTCAAAAACTGAAACTCTGGCTAGGGATGCCCTAAACCTAAGGTCAATCATCCTTTTTTTTTTTGGCCTTGTGTTTTTTTGAAGTGTCTAGATTGATGTGCAACCTTAAAAGAGCTATTGTCTCACTACCCCTATAAATAGAGGGCTTGCAACAGTATAGATATATTTCATCTTTTTTTCATAAGTGTATGCATGTGAGAGAAATACTTACAGAAAGTGAGTACGGTTGATTTCCGAGTAGCTAACTTAGGTTGTGAGGTTGATATAGTACTTATTTGAATAGTTAAAATATCTATTGTGATTGTGCGTTCTTGAAATAGATGTCAGATGTCATATCACTTTAATTTCTACGTGCAGTATGTTTCCTAATTGTTTATCTTTGGTGTGTGAGTAAAATTTCTACGTGCAGTATGTTTCCTAACTGTTTATCTTTGGTGTGTGAGTAGTTTATTCCTAATATTGTCTCTAAAGTCCTTGTATTATTTCACATGTTGGAATTCCTATTACATGTCCAATATGTAAGCCTAACCTAGGAAATGAGTGGTCATGTAAGACGGGAGTGGTTGATCATGATACACTAGAATCTAGGATCACCTCAGCACTCCTCAGTTGTTCCCTCTGTCACTTTACCAACCTTTATTAACAAAATCAAGCCCAGCTAAAACCAAGTTAGTACACAAACTCCAACCAATTGAGGCAAAGTGTCGGTTTTGGGGATAAATCTGGGGTAGATTGCAATGTACGCAATTTTAATCCGTAAATAAAATAAATCCTACAAAATTTGAGCACGACATCGAAATGGGAATCATCGTCTCAAAACTACACCAAACATAGAGCCAATTAGCATTCTTTAATTTAACGCTTGAATATATAATTTTAGAAAGGTGGTCTTCAAATTGATTTAACAAGTCACTCCTTCAGATGGTCCTCTATAAGCTAAAAGCATGAAAATATATGCAAAAGTTTTATACTCCTATATAACACTGAGCAATAGTATTTGATACAACATCTTATCAATTAATCAACTAATATCTTCTATGAGAAATTGTTTATATATAACAAATCAAAAAAAATGTGGGAAAGAAGTTAGGGATTGTTGAGGTGGAATCTGTACGACCAACACTTTTCTTTTTTTACAATGGTAAATTGGACTACCTATTGGACCTTCTATCTCAAAAAAGGACCCAGCAAGCTCAATGGCTCTAGAGGGAAGGGAAAACCTGTTGCAAAGGCCCAGGCTTGACAATATAATCACCCTTGCCTCCCAATAATTGACAAGGAAAAACTCCACCAGATTCGAACACAAGTGAAAAGAATGGCAGAAAGCAGGTGATACTACTTGAGCCAATAGCTGTTGGTATCTATACAACCAACATATATTTATAAATAATCTATCAATTAGGCCAGCACAAATTTACATATTGTATTTGCCAACTCATAAAGAATATAACTCTCTCACATAAATTTTCTTCATTTACAAGGTTGAACCTAAATCTGATTTGCAAGGGACAATACAATTGTGTTTCATAGACAAATATAAAGTCTATAAAAAAAGACACATATAAAGAAAAGAATTGATTTATTTAATTAAATTGCCTAGAGTAAAGGAGCAATTTTTATATAAAGTCTGTAAGAAAAGACATGAGCCATGTTTGGTAAAAAGTTGTTAGCTGTTAGCTGTTTGTATTAGCTGTTAGCTGTTAGCTGTTTGAATTAGCTGTTTTAGAAAAAGTGTTTGGTAAAAATTAGCTGTTTCTAAAGAATATGTTGGTAAAATCTCATTTATGCCCTTATTTATGAATTAGTTTTTAATGAGATGTGTGTAATTTTTTCAAACTTATAGATAATTATGCCATTTCTACAAAAAGCTCTTCTCAAAAGGCTAATAGGAATAGTTTTTTCAAAAAGAGCTTTTTGGAGCCAAACAACTATTACAAACAGTTCTTTACCAAACACCGTTTAGCTGTTTGACTTTATCAAAACAACTAAAATCTTCTCAAACAGTTATTTTTTCTCAAAAAACTGTTACTACCAAATATCCTCATATATACAGAAAAAGGTTATTTATTTAATTAAACGCGCGCGCCGCTCCCAACGACCAAATTAGTTGACCCTGAATGCCTGCCATAACATCTGCGTAAACACATCAAATTGCCCCCCTCCAACAAATATTCCTCATCGAATCTTCTCTCACCACATTCATATATACAACAACTCTGTCTCTATCTCTGTCTCTCTCTCTCTTTCTCTCTCCCCTCGGGATGCACAATCCCAATCCAATTTGATCACCCACAATCCAAACCAATCCAATCGAAATCGACGGGGTTTGTCGTGCTGAAATCCCTAATTCCTATGCAATTTCAAGCTTCTGTGTTCAATTTCGCGTCGAATTGACGAATAACCCTAGCAGATTGGGGGTTGATTCAGAGGTGAAGATGAAGATTAGTCGTCGACGTGGATTGAGGCATGAGCGCGATCATCATCATGATAATCGAAAATCGAGTGTGAAGAGGAAGGGGCGATTGGCGGTTTCGACGATGGGAAGAGGGATTGGGAGGTGTATGTTCGTCGCTTGTTTCCCTGTTGTTCAATGTTTGGGTTTGGATGATTGTAGGCACCGACATCATCACCATAGACATTTCTTCTGATGCTTCTTCTTCATTCTTTTTTCCCTTGCTTTTTAAGGTTTTTTTTTTAAAAAATTTTAATCGGTTCTTGATGGTGTAGGTCTTTTCAATTTCTGACGGTACTGTTTTGCAATTGGAATTTAATTTGTACATATTTGGCTTTTTCTTTTTGTTTGATTTGATATGAAATTTGCTATAGGGATCACCAGCTACGGGGGCAGAGAGACAGACAGAGGTCCCAATGGTTCGAAATTTTTGTAATTTACTGTCATTATGGAAATTGTGTAGATGAAAAGAAAAAAAAAGCCAAATGATGAATACAGTTTTATTCTTGATTTTATTGTATGTTCTTTCCCCCTCTTTGTATTTATCTTTTTGTCGCATTCGTTTGAGGAATTGCTCTATACAAGGAAAAAGTTGGCAAAGAGAAAGCAATAGTCAAACTTGAATTAATCATTTCATACAGAAAGTTTAGAACGGAAAAAAGAAAAATTATAGTGGCTTATATATATGATCTTTGGATGTAAAATAAGTGATATATCTCCAAAAATGTCTCAGTTGAAAATTCACAAAACATAATCTAGGTAGAGCCCTATTATGAACAATGACAAGCCCCTTAAAAAAAGTTTACAATATCATACGAAAATACCTAACTTTCCAAATAATACCGAACTTTTGAATATTTTGTTTTTGAGGGAGGTAGGTGGGTAATAAAGTAATTGACAACACTTCTTTTCTTGCTAAGGACAATCAAGGTTCGAGTTTCATTTATGAATGTCAAGTTACATCATATTCAACTTTAATTAGTTTACAAAATAGAAGTAAAGAGAATACTATCCTTCAATCCTATTGAAGTTATCCCATTTGACTTTTTGAGGCCAGATTTTACTAATTTCAACCATTAATTTATCAAATTATATATTTATTCATAATGTGAATTGTGATTTGTGAAGCACCTACCGTAAGGTTTGTTTCACAATCTACTTTCATAATAATACAATCTTGTAATTTTTATTAGTATACAATGGGAAAAAATAAGGGTTGAAATGTCGTTCAAAAGATCATAATAAAATATTAAAGATAGTAATGGGATGTAGATTAATTAGCAAGACATGAATACAATTACAGGTGACAATTTCACCCGGACTCAATGGATATTCATTCCACCCGATCTGATAAAATGGGCGAAAACCCAAAATATATAGATGATGGTTTGACGGATTGGATTCAATTCAGGTAATACTTCATCCGACCCGCCATGAGATCCCTCACTCGTTTATTTATCCACTTGTTTTTCCCATATTTGGAATTAGTTGACTTTTTAGTTTTATCTTTTGAATTTTACCCAATTTTTTAACTCTATAATTTTCATTAATAATAAATGTGATAAATATAATATTTATTTATTTTCTATACCTAAAATATCTTTTTAAAACTTTTTTTCAAAATTCAAAGCCTATTTTCTCTTATAAATCTACTAACATATTATACATATAAGCTCGTCATCCATTTAGAACTCGATCCACTTGTTTTCATCTGTGAATGGTGGATGGACAAATTGGATTCAATTAAATTTTCATGGATAATGTATGAATCGGATGAAACAATTGAAAGTGATTGATACAGATGATGACTCACCCACTTCAACCCTGAAGTGTCACCCCTAGCTACAAGTATCCCGTCCTTGGAGAGTGCTACAGCTGGCCAGCCGTACAGTGGAGCAATATAGAAATCCTAAATAACATTGATTTTTTTTTCTTTCGTAGCCCCCCCCCCCCTTTTTTTTTTGTTTGAGGGCCCCTGGGGTTGCTGAAGCCCTGGTAGAGTGATTAAGTGCCACGCATGATGAATGCCAGCCCTCCACATATCGACACCAAGCAAAAATGGATAGAAAGAATTAGAAAGCACCACAAGAGAAGGACTTCATAAGATACCAGCTTGCTCTTAAGATGTACAAGACGAGAACATACCTCTATGTTGATACATACCTCCTGTCTCAACATAGACAGAGACACGGTCTGGGACAAACAAAACGCTGAAGAGGATCAAAAGCACAAGTGAGCTTAGATACTTTTCTCCTTCATAACCTAATTACAGAAATGGTTCCACAACGCAACATTTTTGTGTTAAGGGTAATCACCTTCCTTGTATGTACACAAATACATTGACTCATGGATCAGCGGGCTAACTTACGGGATCAGCAAGAAAAACATGTTCAATGTATCGGAAGGCATATTGGCTGCTCTGTTTATTCGCGTTTATCCTCCTCAACATCCTCCCTAACCCCGACAAACACATGATCAGTAGTCGAGCTTCCTCCTTTCCTCTCTTTTCGTTCGACCTTGGCTACCATATCACCAGCAACCTTAACACCGCTACTTGTTAGTGAGACACCTTCTTCATCAGTTTCATCACCGGTCTCTTCCAAATTTGCGTATCTACAAGCCCTCAAAAGAATGATTAGAAATTCATATTAGATGATAGATATAATGGCAAGTTGGGAACCAAAGGTGGCAGGCATACCACATTGCCTGGGGCAGCCAGGGCGAAGGACAAAGACCTAAGGCCTAGGACTCCAGGAACTTGACAATATAATAAACAAAACTACAAACACATGGCAGATTTGAATACATGGGTGTTATTACAAATCATGTAAACCCGAGTTTCTAAACTGAGAAGAATATGGCTTTTAACATCCACTCAAATGTTTTTCAGAAAATCCGAAGGACTGCATAATATACCAAGGGTCTTCAAAGGCTTTTACCACTCTTACATTCAAAACTAGGGCTATCAAATAGGTCAAGTTGGGTCGAATTTGTGGTCATGTCGAACTTAAGAAATTTTCAACCTGAACCTAACCCGTTTATTAAACTAGTTAAAAACTTTAACTTGTACCCGTTTATTTTTTAAACAGGTTGACCTGACTTTACTCATTAACTCGTTTAATATAAATGGGTTAGCTTAGGTTATCCGGTTACCCATTTACCAGCATAATATTTTGGCCATGTTTGGTAAACAGCTGTTAGCTGTTAGTTATTAGCTGTTTGTATTAGCTGTTAGTTGTTAGCTATTTGAATTAGCTGTTTATATTAGCTGTTTGAATTAGCGGTTTTTAGAAAAAGTGTTTGGTAAAAATTAGTTGTTTCTAAAAAATATGTTGATAAAATTTCATTTATGCCCTTATTTATGAATTAATTTTTAATGAGATGTGTGTAATTTTTTCAAACTTATGGATAATTATGTCATTTCTATAGAAAGCTCTTCTCAAAAGGCTAATGGGAATAGCTTTTTCAAAAAGAGCTTTTTGGAGCCAAACAGCTATTGCAAACAGCTATTTACCAAACACCCTTTAACTGTTTGACTTGATCAAAACAACCAAAATCCTCTTAAACAGCTATTTTTTTCTCAAAAAGCTGTTGTTACCAAACACCCCCTTTGACTAAAATATGGCTATTGAACACTATAAATCAATCTTTTGAGTTTAATCTATTATCATAATGCAACCATTATCCAAGGTTCACAAAAACCACAATCTCAAAAAAAAATCGACTTGATTAAACACTGGCGGATCCACATTGAGTGTAGGGGTGGCCATGGACACCCCTAAACTCTAAAAAAAAAAATTCTATTTTAAAATAGGTTAATTTAGTAACGATGTTGGTTTATGGACACCCCTAAAAAAATAAAATAGTGTATATTAGTAACGATATTAATTTATGGACACCCATATCTTAAATATCTGGATCCGCCACTGTGATTAAACCCCATATTTTCACAATTTCACAGAAAAAATACATGGTAATTGGATAAATAAGTCAACCTATTTAACATGTTAATTAAACAGGTTAAACATTTATTTTTTCGTGTCAAAATTTTCAACCTGAACATAAAACTCAATTAACTAAACGGATTAAACGTGTTAACTCACTTAATTAAACGGGTTGAGAATCTTTATCCAAACCCACTTAATTTCATGTTCGATTCGAAATGGTAATCGAGTCAGATTAATTTTGACAGTCCTATAAATCAAGACTTTCAAGGATGTTTTAAATATTCTGCTCAACAGTTCCCATGTGCGTAATAGCTTCATTGGCCTCACCATGTGACTTCTGAAGCGGGATTCCCAAATGCCAAAAACTAGGAATGATGGTGGACGCACATGATAAAACTCAAGATTGCCCACATTAGCCAAGAGCACTCTAAACTATCGTGAGACGGTGAGAGTCAAAAGGCGCATGTAGTGAACTCCTTTACCCAAAACCGTCAAAACCATGTGACTCTTTCAATAATTGGCAGTTCCAACAGGCTCTAATCATTCTACCATTAAAAAAAATAAAATCCAAAGACATTTTAAACATCCCTTTAAACAATTTCAACTCGCATGATGAGTACCAACTTGAAATTTTTGAACTGCAATTTAAAATGCCCAAAAACAGGCACTATGACTGTGTCTGAAAATATTAACTATTGATAACCTGATGTAAGACGCTCTGAGAGCAGTTTATACACCGAGAACATTCACACAAGAACTTTCAAATACTCAATATTTCAATTTATTCAAATCTGTCTCGCTAATACATAGTAAAGGAGTTTAAATAGAGAAAAAACTTATAATATTAAGGAAACAATTAGACAACCTAATCACGAAGATGTTAGTTTGCTAGCTAAGAAGATAATTAAAAGATAATATATTCTTAAAACATAAATATGAAGATAATAAACTATTAAAATACCTCTCATATGTCAATATTAGGATATACTCATATTTTTTTATTTTTTCTTTATCCTTATTCTGCATCATTCTCCCCTGAGTGGAAAAAAACTCATCCTTAAGTTTTGTACAAGGCTAGAATGAAGAAAATCAAGAAAAAAAACCATCTTCACTTCGTCGCATATATGAGAAAACTACAATGTGTACATCTTCTCTCAAAAAAGTAGAAATTCAATTAGCAGATATACCTTCTTACCAACTAGAAACTCATGACGGATAAACACATAAAAATGCCCACTTTCTAGTCTTGACAGCTCCACACACTCAAGTTCTGGATACCAAATTCGATAATCCACAGAGTTAGGCAAAGGCTTGCATACAGATGCTGCCTTCTGACATTCCTCATCTGTGGAAACATGTTTAAACTTAGCACCTTCCACAAATTCTATTAGACAATGGTCATTTTTTGAATTTGTTGATCTTTCGGCTCCTTGCTATTCATCATTCTCCTCTGGTTGGAAAAAACTTAACTTCGAGTTTTGAAACAAAACGGAGGCAGGGATGAAGATGCTAGAAGTGTTTTAATTTCCTTGCACTTGTGCTGAAACTCAAATCCTAGTATCTTCTCCAACATTAAGAACCATGCAAACATCGGATGTAAAGTATTGTCCATCAAAACATGATCAAGGATTAGAAATCAACATATATACTGATTGCTTGGCCCATCTCAAATTTTCTTTGCATGTGACTAGATTTTTGAATATCCAACGAATATTCATGAGAGATAGTGAAAGAGTTGTTTTCTACTATCTTTGACTCTTTATTTACATGTATTGGTGGCTGGACATCTTGTTCATGACTGTGCCCCAATAAAAGCATCCACATCGCTATCTAAAATGAACATTCCTTCATTGTGTACTTTATTTGCATATGACTGACAGTCCCCAACTTAAACTTCTTGGTTCATAGGATCAAGAAGGCTATTGTTAACATCATTTGACTTGATATTTGGAATACTTGGACATCTGCTTCCACATTCTCATCTTCTAGAGTCTCCTCTTCCTTGTCCTTAATGATAAATCCCCTATCATATGCATCATAATACGTTGAATCTGTCTCATGCAAATAAGAAGCCAGTTGTTCCCTGGAAGATCTTAGAGATGAAAACCTTACAATCTTCAATGAGAAGTTTCGAAAGAATCAAAGGAACTCTAGAAAGTTCATAATCACACATATATCTAGGTCTGGCAATTTCACCAAAACCCGATGAATACCCGATTCATCCGACCCAAAACATTGGGTGAAAACCCAACTAAACGGATGAATTAAACAAGTGATGGATATGGGTCGGATTCGGGTAATGGTCCCCCCGATCCACCACCCGACCCGTCACTTGTTATATATATATATATATATATATAT
>JACYFF010031952.1:15397986-15425026 GCA_017589665.1 Selenicereus undatus | reverse complement strand
TGTGTGTGTGTGTGTGTGGGGGGGGGGGGGGTAATCTTTATTATTTGTGGTAATTGTTATGTTTACAATAAGGACATGTGGTTCCCGTTGGTCATTGTTTTGTATGTTTTAAATTGTCCAAGTTTTTAAACCTTATTTGAGCGACAAACGAATAAAATGAGATAGAATGCGTTTCATCCGTTTCACCCGTTTACCACCCACTTCATCCGCGGGTGGTGGGTGGATCGGATGCGGGTGAACGGATGAGCTGGTGAAAGGTGGGTCGGGTGGAGTGGATGGATGCAGGTAATGCATGCGGGTGGAGCTTCACTCGCTCCAAATCCAACCCGTTGTCAGGCCTACATATACTGATAAATATAGAGCTTACAACCACAAATGACCTCACTAACAAGCAAAGATCTAACTCGCAACAATCGCTATAAATATGACGGCCTTGAAGTTTACAAAAAGCATTATCAGCATTCCTGTGAAAGTAGAAATTCACTCGAGCATGAAAGTTACTTATTATCTAAAATCTGGAAATCTTTTCTACATCTCCATAAGGAGAGTAAACTTGGTACAAAACATTTGTTATAACCAGAAGTGTTTCATCATGACTGATCCAAACAAGGCTAAATAATGTTTTTCATCCCAAACCATGGTTGCAACAGTAGTAATAAGGGGCTTCTAATAGCAACAACAATGAACAACAACTATAGACAGTGACTTGGGCCACCGAGGTCAAGTTCTGACAATAGGAGGGACCGGAGGTGGCGGGGCAGGACCCAAGAGGGTTTCGACACTCCTTGTGGATGCCAAAGGCACATAAGTCCTCAATTTGCAAGCAAAAGAGTGGTTCGTGATTTAGGGTTTCACAAAAATAGGGCACACAATCGAATTTCGAATTTGAAGCCTTTTATAGCAATTGGTGGAGGGCGTTGGGACGAAATGGAGTGGATAGTGGAGGGATTGAGTCAATTTGGAAAGATCTTGATGGGCTAAGGCTGAATTGGGGAAAAATTCGAAATTAGGGCTAAGGTTTCGCGATTTGGGAGAAAATTGATTGAAGCCAATGGTTGATGCGATTTACCCCAATTGATTTAGGAGTTCGGGGCGAAAATCAGTGGGCAATCAATGGGCAAGATCAATTCCTTTGGAATGTGATGGGTGAAGGATGAATTTGACATGCCAGGGTTCAAAAAATGGCAATTCGCAATTAGGGTTTGCAAATTAGGGCTTTTAGAGTTCCGGTGAGCGATGGCCATGGGCTACGGTTGGGCAGTGGTCGCCTAGGGAAGGGGAATCGAGGGGTGGTGGCAGGAGGCAATGGGCGACGGGCATGGTGGCGCAATTAGACGTTGGTGGTGCACGGCTAGGAATTGCAAAGTGGGGATTTAGGCATTGCCGAAGGGCTGGTGGTGGTCGAGCCGAGGTGGCGACCCAGGGGTGATGGTGGTGTGGTGGCTGATAGGATTGGTGCCAATCGAGGGCAGTAGTCACGGCTAGGGTTTTTGGGCTTTGGACAAAGGATTTTTTTTATTTTTTTTTAATGTGAAAGGAAGACAGGAAAAGAAAACACAAAGGCGTAGGATTGCAAGCTCTGATGCCAAATTTGATGTAGGACACTCTAAGAGTAATTCCCACACTGAGAAAATTCACTCAGGAACTTTCAAATACTCAATATTTCAATTCATTCAAGTCTGCCTCGCTAATATATAACAAATTAGTTTAAATAGAGAATAAACCTAAAACATTAAGGAAATAACTACATAACCTAATCAGGAATATATTATTTTACGAGCTAAGAAGATAACTGAAAGATAATATATTTTCAAAACATAAACTATGAAGATA
Source organism: Selenicereus undatus (assembly GCA_017589665.1). NCBI lineage: Eukaryota > Viridiplantae > Streptophyta > Magnoliopsida > Caryophyllales > Cactaceae > Selenicereus > Selenicereus undatus. Next base: position 15,423,193 of record JACYFF010031952.1, on the reverse strand, counting down.
ATAAAATATCAAAATACTTATCATATGACAATATTAAGATGTACCCATATATTTTCTTTTCTTTTTTGTCCCTATCCTGCATCGTAACCACTTTAACATTTTTCTGAAATCCCCAAAACATGTCCAAAGCCCTCCTTTTTTTCTTTTTTTGTTGGGGGGGGTGGTGTTACTAAATCTCCAAAAGCTCTTAGGTAATTCTAAATATCATCTAACAATTTCAATAAGTGTAATGCATCATTAGCAGTCCAGCACCATCTTGTAGGTTTCAGGAGGCACATAAATTATTAATAGGCTCCCTCTAAACTGATTCACATGGTCCTAAAACATTTAAGGGTCAGGAACATTTAGTCACCACTTGAATCTCGTTGGAGATTATGCAGGATTCATGAAAAATTGTGCAATAACTAATAAGGTTTATATTGTGAGCAGAGGGACTTTGACCACCCTATCTCCGAAACTCCTTATGACGTTCTAAATATCCCCTCTAAATAATTTTGATAATCATCATGGTCTACTTGGCAGCATCTTATAGATTTTGAAATGTCATTCTAAAAACGCCCAAAGCGGGCATCATGGTGGCAGATAATACATGTCCACAATCTGGAATGGACCTCCCATACGGTAGGCCCAAAATAAACCAAAGCACATATTTAACATTTTGAGAATTTTTTGATCCCCCCCCCCTGTATAGCCCTTGAATCTGGGTCCCATAGGCTTTCTCAATTTTTCAATTTTTTGTAACCTCTAAAGACATTCTAAATAACCTTCAAACCATTACATGAAATCTCTTCAGAAACCCCAAATTGATGATTCCTCAATCACATATAGGGTGGCCAATAGGTGACCTTTGGGCCTAACCCTAGAATTTGATTTTATTATCCGACACCCGTTTCTCCACAAATGCCAATTTGAAGATTCTTCAATCACATATAGGGTCGCCAATAGGTGACATTCAGACCCAAGCAATGACTTTATTATACAAATTTTTACTCGTGAGCTTTCCTTAAATTTTCGATATTTCTATTAGCAGGATAGGCTAAGATGGCCTTTAACATCACCGTGTTAAGTAGCAAAAAGGGCATCCCACAGAAGCAGCCTTTATCACTCTGCCTTTACTTGGGTCAGTGTAAGCATTTATAATTTATTATATCCACGTTTCTTTTTGGTAGTGTGGCAAAGTAAATAGAAAAGGAGTGTTTTATGTACCTTGTAGGATTCCGTGAGGGGGCCCAGAGGATGCATATCACAACTAAAAGTGCATATGCAAGCACAGCCCAGAAGGCAGGAATAATCCAAGCAATCCGCCAGAGCTCACTTAAAGGATCAGTTGCGTTAAAGTACAACTACAAAAAGAAAGGGAACAAAAAATTTTATAGAATAAGGTAATGGACAACATTTTTGCAGATACTTCAGGCAGAAAAGAAGAGGAGACAAAATTGAAAGAAAAGATATACCTCATAGCCAATCCAAGCGATTGAGAGAACTACAACTATTGCAAGTGAGTTTGTAAATTTTCGATAAAGCTCCAACTTAGCCATGCTTCTTCGAATCTGTATTTAAGAATCCCCAAAAGAAAAAGTAACGACGAAGCACAAAGATCTAGTTCAGAATGAAATGGAAATATAACTTGAGTTGACCCACACCCCGGGGAGGAGGGGGTAGACCATAGCATAGCTTATTTGGAGGGGGTGTCCCAGATCAGTTTGAACTGTAAACATGACTCAAATTAAGAACCACCTCTACATATGGAAGAGAATTGAGGTTCATGCCGATTGAATGCTCAAACAAAAGATCATCTCATCAAGTATAGTGAAATTACACTTACAGAGTGAGACACAAGTATTCCATATCCAACCTTTAGCTACCATTTAATGGCACTGGAGAGTGGAGGGGGTTGCCAATCTAAATGCTAAAACAGCCAAAATAAGAGAAAGAAAATGAAATAGAAATAAAGAAAAACCTGAAGCTTCTCCAGGGTACTTGACAGAGAGGAGAAAATCCACAGGATGAAGCAAGTGTCCAAGAACACAACAGGTAACACCAGAACTAACTTCGTTTTCCCAGAGAAGTCATTGATATTGCCTAAATGTTCATAAAGTTCAAGTGCCTCGCAAGCCAGAAAGTATGTGGACCCAAAAATAAGTATCTTTGATGTGATAGCACCTAATGTTGGTTTCATCACACCATACCCCATGGAAACAACCAGAAGGAGAAGGCGAGACAGAGTCTTTTTTACTGCAGTAAAGGTTACTGCCCACAGAGTGACCCCCATGGGTCTAACACCAGTTGAGTTCAGATTTGAATAGTCAAAATACCAGAGTGCCATTTCAAGCATACCAAGGGCGATCACTGCAGTGATGTGATAATGCAGCTGGATGATATCTCTCCAAAACTGAACAAACCGTAGGAGCCACCCCAGTCCAAGCACAAGATATGCTAAAGACATGAAGCCATAAAATGTCATCAAAGGAATCATCTTTCCAGGCAAATAACCATCTGGATTCTTCCATACTGTTCTTCCACTAATCGTTGTTCCTTTGAGTGAGGGATCACAAAACATGAAATAAAGATAATACATGCCGGTGCTGTCAATGTCAACAGACTGCATAGACATCTTAACCTCCTCACTCCTTCCCTCAAAGAAGGTCTTGATTCGTTTAGGCCACTCAGGGTTGTCCAGGTTTTTTTGAATTATCACCTCACCTACCTTGCAATGCCCTTCCTTTGCAAGGCTTGTGTTGCAACAGATAGCATCCATTTTGAGATAGGAACCACCAATCCTTCCTCGGTCTTTCACCTCAACAATGATGGCCTCCACGGCACTAGTATATTGCTGCATTGCATTTTGCTTCTCGGCAGATTCCTTTGTTCGCACAAAGGTTACAGATTCAAATCTGAAACGCAGAAACCCAGAATAAAAACCCAAGCATGATGAACTCAATGTCAAGCACACAATTTTAGTAACCTTTGGTTGCAAAAGATGGACACTCATGCAGGTGTGGAACTTGAGGGAATCTATTAGTTTCATTGTGAAACATCACCTGAAAAGCTGTGTGGTTTAAATTTACATAATTATAAGGGTGAAGAGACAGCCTCGCACGGGAGACAGGCCGAGTAAGGGCAGTCCTCACTCAATTGATTTATGACTCGAATAAAACTGAACAATTCATCAGAAGACTCAAACCTCAATTCACTTCAAAAAATTGACAAGTTCCTACATAACAAGAAATCCCTCTGGAATTTTAACCGAGAATATATGCAATTCGTAACTGCAAGCAGAGAGAAAGATGAAAACACCTCCTTTCAATCATACAGCCAAACGGCTACCTGGTTGAACAGAAACAAGGAGACTTCGATCTGCTTCTAAAGTAACTTGGAGCTCATGCAGATAGAGACCTTCCATGTTCAATATCAAACTATCAGCTACAGCAGGCCTTTACCAGCTAAGTGAAGTCAGCCGCACTTTATTTTGCATCAGGAAGCTGAGAAGGTAGGACATATTTTAAAAAGCTGTAACTTGCACTATGGCACAAAGTGTCCTAAAAGTTGAGGCGTGATGTGTAAGTCAAAGACTTGCCCACGCAACAGAGGCGAAGAGCATATATTTACCAAATTGCGAACTATTTGGCAATTGTACTTTCAGAATTTGCTTGCAAACAATTGTTATGCTCCTATTTAGCAAGCAAAGAATTAAAAGAAAAACCATATAGATAAGTGAAAAAATATGATGAAATCATCTTCTCAGGCCTGGTCAAAAGCTCCCTTAACAGCTACATGATTTGACAATTAGGATTCAGATCAAATGAAATCTTCAACTTGGAGATTTAATTTGAAGCCATTTAAGAGAATTGTTTGAAGATATTTGCTTCAAATTGCATAAATGTCTGAGTGCAATTAACGATTAAACAAACTTCTAAATTTGGATGGTTTACCATCTCGTCTCTCGCTCTCTAGCAAAAGATATCATAAGGTGCAAGAGGTGCATGCCTTATGCGTAGCCGTAATGTGCAATGAGCCACACACCTCAATAAGTCCCAGGAAATTGTGTTGGCTCATGAAAAAAAGGCGATACGTTTACGCCTCAATTAGACCTAAGCTCTCAGGAGTCACAAAATGAAGGCTATTATACACAGTTACAGGATTTTAAAATGTCTGATAAAAGTTATCAACTATTGACTGTATGTCCCTCTTATCCATTGTAATGTTTCAGCAAATCACATAAATACTCTTTTAGATAATTTTGATTGTATAGTGTACCATCACAATGCTCGTTTTGGGGTTTGATATTGCATTCACAAATACACAAGGTGGTTATGAAGCTATTACACCAATTGAAATTATTTATGGAGATATTTTGACCACCATAATGGTTTTGGAGGCTAGTTGACCCAAGCCTCCTGGCCAATAAAAAATGACCCCTGTTAGACTGTGTTTCAAATTCTTACGAAGAAACAGGGTCAAAAATTTTGTCAATTGCTAAGTATGCACTCCTACTAACCCCTAAAAATCTATCAGGATACCTTGCATACATTTTAGATAGTTTAGCAAGCCAAATGCATATGCGAGCAACTTCATCACAAGATCAGGGAGCATAAGTCTCCCATTTCAAAGTGAAGAGCAAAAGTGAACAGCCAGCAGCGCAAATGTGTGATAAAAATGGCTTCCCAAAGTTTCCACTTATGTAGGCCCCATGGAACCTCAAAGCTTGGAGCCTTGGATGCACTTGCTCTAAAAGTTGCAATGGGGAAAACCAGCCTGTGCACGAAAAGGGTACTAAGTGCAGGAAGGGAGAAGGCAAAAAGGCAATGAGGTAATGTTTCTGGGATCATGCCCTAGCTACAAGTTCTTTAACATCTTGTTGAGAGACGCCTGCATTGCAACTGTTAGCTTTATTGTTTAAACTTTCCATGTTTATTGTTTGCGAGGTGGGCAACCACATTGAAAAAAAGCTTTCTTTTTTACTCTAGCATTTGCTCGCTTAGTTTAAAAACGGGGAGGTCAGATGCGCCTAGGCAAGAGGTGCAAGGGCCATCGACTCACACAAAGTCAAGCATAGCGTATTCTTGAAGCGAAGGGGGGGGTGCGCCTCATGGCACATCAGGCCAAGGCGCAAATCGAGCATCCAGAGGATTTTAATGTTTTCATTGAAAAAAGAAAAAAAATTTAAAAGAAATTATGATTTTTAGCTTTACCTCATTACCCGTTCGTGGTCTCTTACCTACCCCCCCCCCCCCCAAAAAATCAAAACCCTAACACAGCTTCTCTGACTCTCTGCTTTGCTTTCTCTGCCTCCATCAACTGAAGCAGGTTCTCTCCTACATCTACAAGGTATACTTTCTCTTCCTTTGCTTTCTATTCTGCTTCATCCATCTTCTTCATTTCTTATTCTTCCCTTCTACATTGCTTCGGCCAGCTCTGGCCGATTCTTCTTCTTCTCCCTTTTTTTTGGTGCGTTTTTCTTTTCTGCTAGTCTTCTTCTTCTTCATCCGCAAGGTCTGTCTCTGTTTGAGTACTCGCTGCTTCTCTTTTTCTCTTCTAATGTCTGTGTTTAGACCTCTCTGTTTCGTGCGCAGACAGTGCTACAGTGCCTTTTTTGCCCCTTTTTTGGGTGTGCTTGTGTGTGTCTTTGTACTGTCTAGTTTCTTATTAGTGATTTATTTTGGTTATTTAGTTTTGCTATTTCATGCCTCTGCCTCTCTGGGTGTTAGTGTGGGACTGTGTCTCTCTCTTTTTTATAATGCAATTAGTCAATTATAAATTTATAATGTAGCTGCTGGTGTGATTCAGGCTTATCTGATTATTTATTTGTTGATTGCCATTGAATGTTAGTTTGCAACTTTGGGTTGAATCCTCCGGGAACGCTATGGGTTCGGGTTCCTCTAGATCTTTAGAGCTGGGAAGGAACTATGGGAAGCAAGATCCAACAAATAGGAATAATTTCTTTTGTAACTTTTGTGGAGTGAAAACGACAGGGCTTTTTTTTTTTTCAACTCAAACACATCTAGTTGGGGGACATCAAAAGACACTAGCTTGTCGAAAGGTCCTAGAACATATTAGAAAAGAAATCCCAAATTACATAGATCTAAAAAAGCGACTAAAGAAGCTGATGATATGCCTAGACGCTTGCCACAAAGCTATTTTGATGAAGATGATGATGGTGATGATGATGATGATGATGAGATACCAAGGGGTGGAAAATTCACAAGTAGAGGCTCAAAGGTAGTAATAGCATGCCTTCAAAGAGACAAAAGACAAAAAAATCCATTGGACATGTTCTTTACTCCTAAACCAGCGAATGTTGTGAAGGCACGAAAGGAAGGAAGGGGTCAAGGAAGGCAAAAGACTCTAAACGAAATGTGTAGGAAAAAGCTAAGAGACAAAGTATGTAAGGATATTGATAGATTATTTTATGATGGTGGTATTCCTTTTCATTTACTCAAGCTTGATAGTTTTCATGTGATGTGTGAGTCTATTGGTTAATTTGGCCCAAGTTTAAGACCACATTCCATGTATGAGGCAAGGGTTCCTCACTTCCGCTACTCATGAAAGAAGGAAGGATAACAAGAAAGCAAGGGTAGAGTACAAGAAAGCAATGGGCTCAAAAGGGTTGTTCAATCTTCTCTAATAAATATCATAATTCCACGATTCAAAAAGACATTGTCAACTCTCTTGTGAACTCTCCTAAGGGTTCGGTCTTCACTAGATCAATAGATGTTTCCGATGTGGAAAAGAATGCAAATCTTCCATTCAAGATTCTAGATGATTTGACGGAGAAAGTTGGAGAAAAGAATGTGATCCAAGTGGTGACCGATAATGTATCTAATTATGACAAGATGGGTAAGAAATAAGAATCTTTCTCTTCTTTTTGAATGAATTAAATTAGCTCTTTGTTCCATTTTAAGTTTCTAACTTCATTTTTGTTAAAATAAATCAATATAGGGAAATTGCTAACAGCTAAGAGGCCACACTTATATTGGACTCCATGTGTGCACATTGTCTTGATCTCATCTAAGAAGATGACCTTTACCCAAAGAATGAAACGGCACCTAAAACATGAAGGTTAGATTTATCTAAGCTTTGAGTTCAAAGCTCTAACAACGGTGCCCAGGCAGTTACAGCTCAGGAGGCCACCCCACCTCAAGTTCCTAAGAAATGACAGAGGCAAATGCTTTCCTCATCTGTCTGAACTCTACAGGGTAGAATCACAAGTCTATAGTGGCCTGACTACAAGATACATGGTCAAATCATTACCATATACTGAGATGGCCTCACAATCTTCAATCGCCTGCCTTTGATTACAAACCAAGCACCAAGGACCAACATGATGAAAATAAGGAGGTTATACTCCAGCTTTCGATAACTTGAAACTCTATTCAAAGTTTTCAGGTATCATCCTACAAGCATAAGCCCTAAAGAAGATCAATTCGGAAACATGTCTGCTCTTAGTTACTAGCACGTTGAGCCTTGAAGAGAAAATGAAGATAGTTGTAAAGCATAGGTTTGTGTGTGTCGAGCTTGAAATGACAAGCTTGAGAAGTAAAAAAATGAAGCTCATAGTTGCAATACAGGCAGGGAATGTCTCAGCAAGATATCAAGGATTATATAGCCCAAGGATTCACGAACATCAAGCAGCTAAAGTCCCCTATTTTGGTATATCTATGCCACTATGAAATGATTCCTTCCCCAAAAGGCTATATGGTAGACTATGAAAAGTTCAACAGCATAAGAAATACCGCATGAACATTTGACCCACTTTTATTTGCATGTGGGGAAACTACCTTAAATAATGCGCTTCTTATCCAGTATTTTATGTAGTCCCTCGAAGGGGAAGCCTTTGCACAGTGTACCTAAAAACTCAGCTTCACCCCAAGCTGATTCATGCATATGAAACATCTTTCCTACTCTTGCTAAGATACTAGGGAAGCAGATGAGGTGCATGCTTTGCACCTCGACCTAAGGAGCAGACAAGGTGCACAAAACCAATGATCCTCGGGAAATTGAGGCAACAAAGTTTAGAACTTGGGTCCCAACAGGCCTAGGCACACCAGAGGCACTCTCATTAAAAATAAAATGCAGGGCGCCCGCGCTGCCTGCTAATACCGGATTATCTAAGAACGACCAGTCATCTACATTCTACTCAAACAAAAAATGTAACACGGTCTCCAACTGCAATCCCACACAGGTCAGTCCACAGCAGATACAAGGCAAACCCAAATGAACTTGTTTAACCGAAAATCAATCGCCACTTAGTAACTTAATCAACTCACTCCAAAAGAATTCCTAATTTGAAGATTAAGATAGTGATTAAGACCATTACAGCATCAATTAATCGATTGCTAAATTGATGATAACGATAAAGCACAATGACGATGACTATGATGATCAGAGGTGCAAATTTCATGGAAAACAGTACCTGATAAAGGACCTGCCTTTGTAACCCTTGTTTTCAGGTGAAGAAGCGTGATCGACAACTTTAGAAGCGAAGAGACCTTCACTGCCGCCATGAAAGAAGAAGGCGTCGGACTGAGGAATGAAACCTTCATTTCTGTACTCGTGAATCGAGCTCTCAACTTGTTCAATTGAATTGAATACGATGAGCAGAAACCCTAGGAAAAACCCTAGCTGTAATTTCGCCGGAAAATGTGTGTCCTCCCCCCTCATTTCGAATTTTACCCTCTCTCTCTCTCTCTCTCTCTCTCTCTCTCTGGGAAAGTAAAAAAGTTGGAGGCTTCACAGGGAGAGTAACATGTACCAACCATGGAAGACGACAATGAAGTCGCAGGTCGTACAATGATTTTAAATCATTCGGTTTTTCCATCCTCATACGACGACGCTTTTATCATCCCATTGTGGGACACGTGTCACTTGCTTTATAGAAAACGTCTCCCAATTCCATTCCAAGTTCAGAAAATGAAAAAACTCTTGAAATTTTTATCAATATAACAAAATACTCCTCAATACTAAACGTTATGTTCATTGATAATGTGACCACCCTAAAATATAACACGGTAAGATTTAAAAAGAAAAAAAAAGTCACATAATTTGTGTAAAAATATTGAATAAGTTTGTCTAAAAAAATTACATAATCTATCTTACATAATATATTGCAGTGACAAAATATAAGACAAAGCAGGCTAAACACCATTATTATATTTGAGTGATTCATATCTAAAATGTAAAACTAAGGCAACTACTTGCTTCAATTTATAACGTAACTTTTAAATTTTTCTAAACTTCAATTTATAACGTAACTTTTAAATTTTTCTAATTTAATTGATAAATTCATAATTTATCATACTTTAGTTGAAAAAATATTAAAGCAATTAAATTATCATAAAGATATATGAGTCATTCTTTTCTTTTTTTTCTGTTTTCTATAATATTATTTCATAGATTTACTTGAAACAAAATGAGAATTTCGATCCTATCAATCGAGCACTTCATACTCTCACATCATCTTTTGTTGTCTATTTTTTATCCTTTTTTATTTTATAACAATTTTTCCACCTTTCTTGAACTTGTGTTTCCTTTTTTTATAGAAAAACACTCATGTTTGCAAGATTAATTAAAAATAAATTTCACATGAAGATTTTAAAATGCCATTTGCTGCACCTAAAGATTAGGTCATATATATTTGATTCCCCTGCTCCTTCTATGTAAAAATAATTACACATTAATTTTGTGATTCATACTTGTCCCCAAAATGATTTGATTTGATAATACCTAAATAATTTTTGAACAATTCATATTGGTTGTAGGGATAAGAAGGTTACATCAAAAAAATATTTTTGTTTAAATGTTTCTATTCGATCTGCCTATTTGTAAGTTAAATTATCAGGCGAAATAAGTTTATGAGATTGAAATGAAAAACTTCGATCTACCTATATGATCTCTTGGGTGGGTCTTTATATTAAAAGGGGAAGGAAAAAAACTTTATTTTATTTGTTGTTGGCCTAATTACAATGTGTAAAAATAAATATATGATGCAGTATATTATTCGATTATAAGACTTTTTCGGGGGTACTGTAGGAAAATCTAAGATAATATTTCATTTGGTTGTTTTGTAGAAATTAAAAAATTATATTTAACACAATATAAATTAAATTAAGCCATATCATTTTAACAAGGCATGTTATTTTTTAAAATTTGCATTCAAATTTGCCGCATGTGTACGGATTATAAAGTGACACCAAGTGAGTATTTGGGAACTTAGCATAGGTTTCTAGTTGGAAGAAAAGTAGTGTTGGGGACCTTCAAGTTAAGCAGTGGAATTTTACTAAGGAGAACGCGAGGAAGTTATTAGAGAGGATTATTGAGAAAGGAAATTCGAAGCAGATAGAGGATGCAGATACAATGTAATAAACAATGGCCGACTGTATTCGGAGATCGTCTAAGAAAATCTTAATCTTAGGTATATCTAGGAGAGATGGTAGTGAAATGAAAGGCGCCTAGTGGTGGAACGAGAAGGTAAAAGAGATAGTCAAGGCAAAAGGGGAAAAAAAGAAAAGAAAAAAAGAGGTGTACGTTGCTTTCATTAACAATGGAACAAACGAAGATAAGGAGGTTAATAAAGTTAGATATGTCAGCAAAAAAGGTACCCAAGAAAGCCTAAGTGTATGGCCTATGGTAGGTTACATCAAAAATTGGAGACTAGAAAAGGTGAGAAGGAGGTCTTTAGCCTGACGAAGGCTAGGGAAATAAGAACTAGAAATTTGCGCGACACAAGGTGCATCAAATATGAAGATGGTAAAGTGCTACTTGAGGAGGCGGAAATCAAGGAATGATAGCAAAGATGGCAAGGTGCTAGTGTGTAAGTGTTTGGGTGAAAAGAGATTAGAGCAGCTAACTGAGCCTTTTCAATGTTATTTGTAGGACAGCTAAAATGTCCAGGAAATGGATGTTTACTACAGTCATCACACTGTATAAGAATAAAGGTGATATTTAGGATTGCAATAATTATAGAGGTATAGCTTAGTTACACGATGAAGTTATATGAAAGGATGATTGAGATATGGTTGCGGAAAGATATTTTGGTATCAGAGAACGATTTGATTTTATATCTGACAGATCGTCCATAGAGGCAATTTACCTTTTTAGAAGGCTCATAAAATTGTATAGGAATATAAAGGAAGATCTTTACATGGTGTTCATAGACATGCACTACAAGAAATGTTGCATCTACCCATGCTTAAATTTGCGTCCTTCCACACTTATATCCATGGCAAGGCATATTCGCCACACTTAAGGTAAAGCATGCATAGGGTATTAGTGGGGAAAAATTCACCACGCTTAATAAGCGTGACGAATTGTGCAGTACCCACGCTTATATCCATGAAAGACTTCGTCGTCTACCACGCTTACAGGTGTAGGTAAGTTACCATCGCTTGTATCCGTGGCCAGTGTATCATTCGAGAGAAAAATCATTTTGACCACTCCCTCGCTTATAAGTGTGGCGCTATGCATTTGATAACTAACTTTCAAATGCTGTAAGCGGATAACTAATTTTTTGGCGGGAAAATCTTTATAAAAAAGAAATAAAAAGCGATTATATTAAAAAATGCAAATAGTTTATATATATATATATATATATATATATATATATATATATATATATATATATATATATATATATATATTACACATATACATATAGAGTTAGGTTGCCTACAATTCACCCCATGGGGTGCGACCCTTCCCCGGACCCTGCGTGAACGCGGGATGCTTGTGCACCGGGCTGCCCTTTTTTTTTTTTACACATATACATATATATATATATATAGAGAGAGAGAGAGAGAGAGAGAGGAAGAGAGATCGAGAAAGAAAATATATATTTGATCATAATGTAAATGATACAAAAAGTATGGCGACTTTATAACTATAAACAAATTTTCATCAACTGAGTTCCACAATAACTAGTGCTCAACCACATAATGAAACGTACGTACAAAATTGAATTCAACATGTCTCTAAAGTATGCACCCACTACCTAAAAGTTGAGTTTGTGTGAAATACACTCATATAAGATTTAAACAAAATAGAACAAATGAGATGGTGTAGAACTCCACAACTTCAAGTGAACACTTCAAAACCCAAACTTTATATCTGATGTTGTGACATGTTGCCCTTGGTTTTAACCTGAAATCACCAAGCCCATACATTAGAGTTAACTACAACAAACAAAGCTACTAATAGAAAAAAAAACTTCTAAAAAAATAGCAAGATGTAATATCTATTAGCTTCCATAACTGGGTACTCCCGCTCTGGAAACATTATGTAATATCCTTACGTTTAAGTTTGTCTTTTTAGTAAATTCTCTTATTTTGAAAAAATTTCGGCAGAGTTTCACCTAAAACTTAGCTATTTTCCTTTTACAACATGTTATAAATACAATAACCAACTATTCACAATCTTAACGGCCACAAATTGGAGCAAATCAACTCGACATGCCACAAATCTAGAGTATCCAACACAAATGGAACCCACTGCCATGAATAAATCCAAGAAATCGAACAAGCCACTATAAGACATTTCAATGTACAACACATCACCATAAAAACACGAAATTTAAAAATTTTAAACTAAACTCACAATGTTGACATGTTGTAGCCTCTTAAGCAACACCTTGTCAACCATCTGGGGATCAGCTTTGTATTCACATGTGTTCAATACCTATTGTAATTATGTTCAACTTGTCAACATGTGATTGAATATGCTACAGGAGGTTTGTAATCATCAAGAGGTTGTATAGTTGCATCAAAATTAGCTTGTATAGCTACTGGAGGATTTATTATTTGTAACAACGATGCGCAATGGGATCAAAGTCGCTATACAAGCTAGATTCAAGAATATGCATATTTAAGGCAACGACAAAATTATCATTGAAGCAATGAAAGGTCACCATGGGAGATTCTAACTCCATTGCAGGATATTAAGGCTTACAGGATTGCAATAGCTTCACTATCACTCATAATCTTAGGTTTATTCAAATTTTAGTAGACAACCAAATGTAGGTTTATTCAAATAGTATAAAATCTATTTATCTTAAGTGAAGTTTCAAGTTTAAAATTTATGAATAAAAAGTACATGCATTAGGAAGAATTTTATCTATGTAAGTCAACATACTAGCTTGATTTTAACTCATGGAACATCAAAGGTGACACATTTCTAAACAAACACAAATATAGTTTAAAAAAAAGGGTAACATGACAAACTAAGCTAATAACGCATAACAGCTCTACAGAAGATATGCTGACTCATTCCTCATCGCCCAAGCGTGGTATTTGCTATCTATATGAACTGACAAAACTCCACCAAATTTACTGTTAATTTTTATTGCTCTACTTTGCGTAAGCAGAAAGCACCATGCTTGAATTAAAGATGCTTGGATTTTCCGAAAGCATTCTATTCTTCTCAAGCATAAAGGGTCTTCTAGAACAGAGATAATTACCCTGTTTCAGTTTTCAGTATGTAATTCACAAAGGGGGATAAAGAAGCACGAACAACCAAAAGGATCACCTTCCTTGACAATATTGTTTCTACTATTTTCACCATATTTGAGTTTGGCTCTGTTCCATTTCAGTCAATCACAAGCCTGAGAATTTCCCAACCTAAACCAAGGTATACACTTGTTGGGTAGCTTTTATTGCCTACCTATCTCAAAGATTTACCTTATGTCTTTGACATTCATAGCTAGATCACTACAAAAATGGGGCTGAGCACTGACGGAAAAAGTGACATACAAGGCACCCGATGGAGTCATTAAGCTCTGTCCGACGGAATTTACATCGGAATCCGACGAGGAATTTTCCGACGGGATTTCTGACAGAAATCCTTCCTGTCGGAAATTCGATTCCCCGTCGGATTCCGATGTAATTTTCGTCGGACAATCAACCCGTTTCCCAAAACAAAGTAGATATGGCTTTTAAAAACATGGGTCTTCAGTTCAGCCCTCATTTCACAACCGAGAGAAAGAGGACGGAGGAGGGAGAAAGAGGGCGCTTAGGAGAGAGAAAGAGAGGAAAGAGGAGAGAGAAAGAGCAAATTTCATTTTTTCCGGTGGCCGGTGAAAGTGAAGGAGGTTACCTTTAATTATTATTCACCGATCAATTAATTATTTTTAGTTAAATTGTTGTTTATGAAATTTTTGAGTTAATTAGTGTTTTTTGGGTGGTTCATTTGTTATGGGTGGGTTGAAGAGGAGAAGTCGCCCACCGCCTACCATCATCGCCGCCGCTGCCTTTTTGCAACTCTTTTCTCCAGTGGTTGATTTAATTTTTCGGGTATTTAGAGGTTAGTAACACTAAGCACCTAGGTTTATTGAAATTATTGTTTGTTGAAATTATATTAATTTGTTGTTTATTATTGAATTTTGTGAAATTTAATTTTGTAGTATATAAATGTGTTAGTTTATTTAATTTATTTTATTTGATAAATTGTGGATGTGGAAAATATGGATTTGAAATATGTTATATTTGTTATTTGATTGATAAAGTGTGCTTATTTGGATAAGTGGAATAAAATATATTAAGTATGTATATTTATAAAAATTGTATAATTATTATAAAATGTTGAAATATATTAAGAATATTTGATGTGTTTTGTTTTGGTAAATAATTTAAGTTTGTTAAGTATGTTTAATTTTTTGGGATTTCTTGTATATATTAAGTTTTATATAAATTTGTTATATATTGTTGAATTTGGTGAAATTTAATTTTGTAGTGTGTAATTTATGTGTTAGTTTATTTAATTTATTTTCTTTGGTAAATTATAGATGTGGAAAATATGGATGTAATATATTTGCTTGTTATTTGATTTGTAAAGTGTATTTATTTGGATAAGTGGAATAAAATATATTAGGTATGTATATTTATAAAAGTTATATACAACAATAACAACAACAACAAACTCCCAAAGTGGGTCCCGCTTTCTATATTTATAAAAGTTATATAGTTATTATAAAATGTTGAAATATGTTAAGAATATTTAATGTGTTTTGTTTTGGTAAATAATTTAATTTTATTAAGTATGCTTATTTTTTTGGATTTGTTGTATATATTAAGTTTTATATAAATTTGTTATTTATTGTTGAATTTTGTGAAATTTAATTTTAGAGCGTGTAGTTTATATGTTAGTTTATTTAATGTATTTTGTTTGGTAAATTATAGAGGTGAAAAATATGGATGTAATATGTTTACTTGTTATTTGATTTGTAAAGTGTATTTATTTGGATAAATGGAATAAAATATATTAGGCATGTATATTTATAAAAATTTATATAATTATTATAAAATGTTGCAATATGTTAAGAATATTTAATGTGTTTTGTTTTGGTAAATGATTTAAGCTTGTTAAGTATTTTTATTTTTTTGGATTTTTTGTATATATTAAGTTTGTATATTAATTTGTTATGCATTGTTGAATTTTGTGAAATTTAATTTTGTCTTGTATATATGTGAGTTTATTTAATTTATTTTGTTTCGTAAATTATAGATGTGGAAAATATGGATGTGAAATATGTTTTATTTGTTATTTGATTTATGAAGAGTATTTATTTGGATAAGTGGAACAAAATATATTAAGTAGGTATATTTAAAAAAATTATATAATTATTATAAAATGTAGAAATATGTTAAGAATATTTAATGTGTTTAGTTTTGGTAAATTATTTAAGTTTATTAAGTATGTTTATTTTTTTTGGATTTCTTATATATATTAAGTTTGTATATAAATTTGTTATGTACTGTTGAACTTTGTGTAATTAATTTTGTAGCGTATATATGTATTAGTTTATTTCATTTATTTTGTTGGGTAAATAATGGATGTGGAAAATATGGATGTAAATATGTTTATTTGTTATTTGATTTATGAAGTTTATTTATTTGGCTAAGTGGAATAAAATATATTAAGTATATATATTTATAAAAATTGTATAATTATTATAAAATGTTGAAATATGTTAAGAATTTTTTTGTTAATAATATTTTGTTTATTTTTTGGGCTTCTTTATTTCGATGAAATATGAAATAAATAATGTAATTTGTGTTTGATAAATAAAATAGTTACGTTAAACTTACTTTCTTGTAGCATATATGTTTAATTACATTGCTGTAATTTACTTTTTTGTGAAAATTTATTTTCGGAATATGGGAATATAAAATGTGAACTAAATATGAATGTGATTTTTTTTTCAGAATATGCGAATAGAAAGTGATAATTAAACATATTTATTTTGGTAAATGGTGTTAGTTATGGTTTATTTGTTTTGTATTTTAGATGGGGAAAAAAATGTTGAACGATCAAAAAAATATCGCAATTGTTCATGTTCCTGTGACATGCTTGGCGTTGTATTTTTCCTAGTGAAACATGTTTCTTTATTATGTTTACCTATAATTATTTATGTGCATCAAGATTGTGTTAATATTCATAGATAAGTTGATTATTGTCTTCCAAATATTGGATTGTATGATGTATTACAATAATTCATTAGTTAGTGCATGGTTAAATTGATTTCTAAAAGATACTTATTAAAATTAATTGTAGTAAATATAACAATTAATGCTACCAGATTATCAACATATGGATGGACCGTTGCATCGTCAATGGATGTATAAGAGGAGAAGTCCTGATTGATATGGGCTTAGAAATGAATGGTTGACGGGAGTAAATATGTTTTATGAATTTGCACAAAAATAGGAGGAGTATAGAATTAATGGAGGTTATAGATGTCCCCGTGTTAAGTGCAAGAATATGCAATACTTTACGCCTAACGTTGTAAAGTCTCATTTGTATAAAAAGGGATTTGTAAAGAATTATTGGTATTTGACAAGTCATGGGAAAAATGATAATTCTGAAGTAGGGGATGCAAGTACTTCACAATCTATAAGTTATGATTAAGATCACAATGATCGTAATCATATGGAGGATATGCTTCATGCTGCCTTCCAAGCTAATGAAATGAATATGAGCAGTTCTCATGACGTAAATCATGAGGCATTCTACTCCATGCTTGAATCCGCTCAAAGACCTTTGTATAAAGGGTGTAACAAAGCTGAACTGGAAACAACCATGAGACTGCTTAGTATTAAATCAGGCCACAACATGTCTCAATGTTGTTTTAATGAAGTTGTTGGTCTGATGAAAGAGATATGCCTTCCTGAAAGTCGTATTCCAAAAAAAATTATCATCTGCAGCTGAGAAAAGTGAGAGATTTAGGCATGGACGTTCAGGAAATTGATTATTGTCCAAATGGTTGCATGCTTTATTATAAACATGATGAGGCTATGTCTGCATGCAAATTTTGTGGATATGCAAAACAATTACCAAAAAACTCCAACCAATGAGGACATAAGGAGGTTTCATGTGCTACAATGCACTACCTACCTTTAATCCCAAGATTGTAAAGATTATGTCTCTAAAAGTACTGCCGCTAACATGAGATTGGCACCATGAGCACCCCCCCAAAAATCCGATGTTCTTCAATATCCGTCGGATGGACTAGCATGGAAACATTTTGACCAAAAGTATCCAAATTTTGCAGCAGAGCCTCGGAATGTGAGGTTAGACCTCTGTGCTGATAGTTTCACACTATTCTCATTATTTGGAATACCGTATTCTATGTAGCCAGTTGTTGTTACACCTTATAACTTGCCTCCAGATATGTATATGATCATTCCATACATGTTTTTAAGTTGTGTTATCCCAGGTCCAACATATCCGAAAAACAGAATTGATATATACTTGCAACCCATAATTGATGAGTTGAAAATGTTATGGGATGTTGGGGTGGGTACATTTGATGTTTCATGCGGAAAAACTTTTAGATTGCATGCTGCATTAATGTGGACAATCAATGACTTTCCCGCCTATGGAATGCTGTCCAGTTGGAGTACTCATGGGTTGTTAGCATGTCTGGTTTACATGCACAAAAATTGTGCATTCTAGCTACAACATGGACGAAAGCCATAATGGTTCGATTGCCATCGTCGGTTCTTGCCTCAGAATAATTGTTTTAGAGGTAATAAAGTTACTTTTCGTAAAGAGAAGAACGTACACATTGGCCTCCTCAAAGGATTTTTGGTGAAATATTGTCTGATGTAGCATCTACATTGCCTAAAGTAACTATAAAGGTAGAATTATTCCTGTTGAATTCACGGGTGAACCAATTAAGAAATGTGTACTTTTTAATTGTGAGTGGTTTGACCCAGATGTTTCTCGGGGGCTACGTTATCCTAAATTTACCCCCTACATAACCGACGTTGTAGAAATTTTGATCCATTTATATTTGCTGATACTGCAACCCAAGTGGTATACCTTAAGTATCTTGAGGGAATATCAGGAAAAGTGAACTAGTAGGTAGTGATACTGAACAAATCTCATGGTACCCCTAAAAATAAAGATAATTTAGAACTTGCCTATCAACAGTTAGGAATGACAACCATGAATGTAGATAACGTAATAGCCAAAACATTAGTTGATGAAATTGCACAAGCTAATGATGTTGATGGATATGATTGGGGTGATGATCATGATGGGGATGGTGAACATGATGATGGTGACTATGAAGAGGACGAAGAAGGTGAATGGCATAATAAAGCTGAAGACACTGATGATGATGATGAAGGAGATATGGCATTGTAAAGTGATGATGACAACGATGATGATGTGTCTCACAATGGCTGATTTAATCTTTTTGGTTGATTTAATATTTTGGTTGTATGGATCTTTATGTATGTCTGTGTATTTTATTTTTAATTGCAAGTGAGCAAAACAATTGTATGTGTTTAACACATTTAGTTTAATTTAGTTGTTGAAAGTTTCTTTGTTTGCTGTGATTTTTCAATGACAATACTATCAATGTTTGCGCTGTTGTATTTTGTGCCTATTTTATTCTTATTTGTTAGATGTTTGGGACAAATAGTTGACGTGATCGAGGTCGAACCGTTAGGAGTGGTGCAGGTGGAGGAGTACCACAACCGACCCCACAGAATGATCTAACTAAAAACTATGAAACAAACACCTTCAGTGGGATGTTTGGAGGTTTCCTTGACCCAACTCAGTCGTTCGAAAATTATTTTGATAGCATGAATGAACAACCATATATGCAACTACCGTTTTTTGGCATGGATATGCAAACATCTATCCAATCCAATAATTCTTACATCGGTGACACTTCAACTACCCAATTAGTTTATCAATGATTTAGCTCTATTAGCCCACATTATAACAGTAAGCAGATTGTTGGTCAGCCTAGAATGCCAAGCCACTCAGTCCACAATGAAGGGGTCCAAAATGAAATGGCAGAAGGAGATAGACAAAGTCCTACACCTAATAGTGAAGCTGCAAGCACAAATAATAAGATTTATTTACAATCTGACGGTGATACGTAAGTTCATCATAAATTTTCTCCATCGCTAATAATATTTTTTTCATGCCTACAGTAATTAATTTTAACGATTTTTTTTTGTACTTAGTTTTGTTCCACACTAGGGCATAGCTCAAAAAATTATTGAAAGTTTCGCAGGTAAGTACCCACGTCCTTGAACCATGTGGCGAGAAGTTCCACAATCCCACCGAGACATATGGTTTAATGAGGTTAAGGTTGGGTTTCTGTACAATTAATTTCAATGTCGTCATTAAATTGTTTGATGTATTTACTAATATACTTGAGCTTTGTTACATAAATACTATTACTGGCATCCAGACAATGAACACAACATATGGCGTATCTATGAGTGTAGAGGTGCAACTCGACTTAAGAACATTCTTGGACATGCTAGGAAGTACAACAAAAAGTTAAAGTTGTTACCTTCTAGTGTTTGGAATGAGATGCTTAAGCATTGGACTGAGGATGATAAATTTAAGACGTTGAGTCAACAAAATAAAAAGAATAGATTGAGTGATCCAGAAGGTCTTGGACCTTCATTACATACATGTGGCTCAATTACGATTAGTGAAAGGAAGAGACACCTGGTAATTAATGAGATTATTAATAAGTGTATTTCCTATATTCAAGGTGTGTGTGTGTGTGTGTGTGTATATATATATATATATATATATATATATATATATATATATAAACATTTTATTTTTTGTAGGCCAAAGCGTTAGGTAGGGAACTCATATGTGAAGAATTGTTTAAGGACACTCACTGTAAGGCCAAATATAAAGTATTTGTTGATAAGAAATTTGTAAAAAAATATGTAAGTTTGACATATTTTATTCAGACATTATTCAATTCATATGTTATAATTGTCGCCTTAGTATGTAATAGTTTTATTTTTCACAACTTTTAGGAGGAGCACTATAAGAAATGAGACGAGTAAACTCAAGCAACAACTCAAAAGGGCTCTCAACTGCCGCCTATGACCCCATAAGAGTTTTGGCTTCAAGAAAATCTAAACAAAAAAGGCCGTGTGTACGGTTTTGATTTGAGGGGGTCAAGTTGAAGAAATCAGCTACAATTGCAAGCTGCACGTCACTCATCAGTTGAACACTTTGATCCAAGAGATCAAACATAACTCCTCAGTCAGAGTATTACCAAACAAGCAGATGCCATAAGTCAAATTGCCAAAAAACAAGGGAAGACAGAGCGTATCATGAAAAACGTTTTGAGATTTCTAAAGGGGCAAAGTGCAGGTTCTTCTAGCCAACCAAACTTAGACTCTAATGACGAGCATGACTCCCAAAATGACAATAATGATCACATGAATCTATCTGATTTGGATTAGTTTAATTGATCTGTCTATAGATAAAAAATAACAGTGGATGTCATGAATAATTTTTAATTTAACACTTTTATTTTTCAGACAAAAAAATTCGTATTTGGTGGTTTTTTTGTGGTGGTTTTTCTTATATGTGATATAATTTCCAATTTAGCACTTTTATTTTTAGACAAAAAAATTCGTATTTGGTGTTTTTTTGTGGTTGTTTTTTTATTTGGTGGTTTTTTTGTGGTGGTTTTTTTTAATATGTGATTAATTAGAATTTTTTTTTTGCAATTGTGATTTTTATTGGGTTACTTTTTTGGGGATGGAAAATCAATTTCCGTCGGAAAATTTTTCGTTGGAAATTCTGACACAAATTGATTTTCCTTCTAACAAACAATGTTTGGTTGCTGCAGAGCTGTCCGACGGAATTTCCATCGGGTAGATCCGTCGGAAAATCGATCGAAATCTGTCGGAATCCAATCTCCGATGACCCAATTCCCAACGCCTCTTTTTTGGTCGGAATTTTCGTTGGAGAAATGATTTTCCATCGGAATCCACCCAAATTCCCATCGAAATTCCCGTCGCAGATTTGCCACATTATTGTCTTGCTAATCACATCATCGATATAAGGCTCCACAGTCTTTTCTACGAGGTCTAAGAAGATTTTGGCAAGTGATAAGTTGTGTATGGGAACATCTACGAAATATTATATCATACATGAAGACACCACTCAACACTCTTCATTCCAGACCAAAATACAACTAGGACACTTCAAACTAAAGGGATATCCCTGAAATTTTGGGTTTCAAAACTTTAAATTCACATGGGTAGTGAATCATTGCCTTGAATTCAAGTAACATAGCAAGCAAATCCATGACAATGTATGACTACTAAACTGGCCTCTTTATCGCTAAAACAAGCCATTCTGCATTAACAACTAAACCTCCTCCATCCTCCAAAACAAGAAAAAGAAAATCCTTGCATATAGAATTAGCAAGCATTGTAAATATTCAAAATGGAAATCTGCCGCAATATATGATTAAGAAAAGTAGTGTTACCAAACTAGGGTCAGAGAAAGAGCGTACTCTGGGCAGAACAGCAAGATGTAAACGTCGTCGCCAACTGCCAGGAGTAGGTGAAATGTTGCAATTGTCACCGGAGAACAACACTACTTCTTGATTTAGATAGTGCAATCGAACACCAAAATGCAATCGAACACTTCCTAATTCATATAGTGTAATTGAACACTGGAACAACAAGATATAAACGTAATTCCAGAATATTGCAATCAAACACGAGCATGCTACAATCAAACACAGGAGCCAAATTCCTTTGGACAGAATTACCACTAGGGAGCGACTAAGGACAACCGCGATCGTCGGAATTGTCGCTGTCAAGCACCAATAATCTGGGAATAACAACCAGACTATGCTTGCTAAATTTCAAGGTTCAAAACATACAATTAAGAGAGTAAGAGAAAGAGGTTGCTAGTGCTTAATCTGGGAAGAACAGCTGACTGGAGACCTTGCCGCCGGCAGCCAGCGGAATGCGTGAGTCTGAGCGAGAGGCAAGACGAGTCTGGGTGCGAGGAAGAACCAATCGACACCTGGGCAGAAATAGAGAGCTACAGCAGCGTGAAAACAACCGGAAACCACCGGACCTTCGTCACTGATGGAGACATCGCTAAGAGGACGTCGCCGACATTAGGGTTTAACTGTGGTTGGCCAAGAGAATGGAGCACAGTTGAGGGTCGAGCCGTAGAGGAGCTGTGCGCGAATGAAGAGATGGGCGGGACACTAAACCTTCGAATTTTCTTTTTTTTTTTAATTCACTTGTTAACTAAAATTTCAAAAAATTCAAAACATTCTATGACACTTAATATTCGTGCTTAATGATTCATACTCATAAGGTACAAGTCCCGACGCTTAATATGCGTTGACATTCCTTAATTAGTTACTATCACTCTTATAAGAGTGATTGTATGTTTCATCACTTATTATATGTGGGGATAATTTTGAGTGCTCATTTTTACTTATTTTCTCACCACACTCAGCCATGCATGGTTAAATAAGCTTGGAGGAATACCCTTTTTTTGTAGTGATGGAAAAAGCATATGATACAGTTATGCGTGAAGTGTTATGGAGATGCTTGGAAAGGAAGGAAGTATCGATTGTTGGAAAATATTCGAATTATTAAGAATATGTATGAGGGAGGTATGATGAGTGTTAAAACACTATGACAGGTTACAAATGACTTTTTCGTTGTTATCATCAGGGTTCTGTTTTAAGCCTATTTATTTTCACTTTGGTTATAGATGAACTCACGAAAGGAATTCAAGACGAGTTACAATGCTGTATGTTATTTACAAATGACATTGTCCTTATTGATAAGACCAAAGAGAGAGTTAACAGTAACTTGGAGCAATAGAGGCATACACTTGAGTCTAGAGGTTTTAGATTCAGCAAATCAAAAACCAAATACCTACATTACGGTTGAGAAGTTTAAATATCTGGGATGGATCATTGGACAAAAATGGTACATTAACGAAGACATTAACCATCGCATAGAAGTAGGTTGGCAAAAATGAAAGTATACTTTAGGCGTACCATGTGATAAAATGATGCTTTTGGGATCAAAAGACAAAGTTTATCATATAGTTGTTAAAAATGCCGAGTTGTATTATTCAAGTGTTAGACAATTAAAAAGGCACAAGTTCAAAGGATGATGGTAGTAGAGATGAGGATGCTTAGATGGAGGTGTAGCTATACGAGGGTGGATAGATTTTTTTTTTTTTTTGATAGTGAGAGTGGATAGAATTAGGAGCGAAGTAATTAAAAACATAGTTAAAGTAACTCCCATCGATGATAAATTGAGAGAGACTAGATTCAGATGGTTTGGTCATGTGAAGAGAAGGAATCTGGAGGCTTCTGTGGGGAGATATGAGAGGATTAACATCCATGAAGGTAGAAGAGGTAGAGGACGACCAAAGAAGAGCTTGGATGAGGTAATTAGATAGGACTTGAAAGTTCTAGAGCTAACGGAGGATATGGCGCAGGATGGGAAAATATCTCGGGATGGGATTAGGGTCTTGGAGCATAAACATATAGCTTCTTAGCTGCCCTTGAGTTGCCGTATAGTAGGATAGGATATGTCATCATGTGCTAGTAGATATTTTTCTTTTTTTTGTTAGTCATGTTTGAATGCTGGTTGTTACATCATCGAAAAAAGGGATATTCTTAGCCTTCCTTTGTTTGTTAAGATACAGTACTTTCCTCTGCAACGTTATACTTCTGTTTTACTTAGTTGTTGTCACCTATTTTATTATTTTTTCTTTGTTCACTCCATGCTGCTTATATTTAGTTTCTTCTTTAAAATGCTTTCACAAAATTCTTTGTTTTTTTAATGGGTCTCTTGGGATCAGCCATACGGGTAGAATGTTTGTATAAGTAAGGTTGCCCACACCAGGGTCTCCTCAGACCCTGTAAAACATGACTCACATTGGAAGGTGTTGTTGTATTTGCCACATCACTAATTTTGCCTCGTCCCTGCACAGGGATTGAATGTCATCTCTATCCCCATCCTCATTGTCATTGGGGATAGGAATTTTCCCCCAATGCAGAGTGGGGCCCCAGTGAGGACGAGGATTTCCTGCCCCAGTACCATTCCTAATTCCCATCCTCTTCTATATGATTTTGAATTAAAGGATGACAGTGAATCGGATGAGGATTTGATATTGAAACATTCGAATTTGATTCCGATTGAATTTTGGATCTAAAAATTCAGTCCAATGAATCGAAAAGAACTTCTGAGATCTATCTAGATTGGATCAGATACAGGTCAAATTTAATCCAATTCGAACTAGTTTTCTTTCCTATGAAATTATTTGTATTATCATTTTTCCATATGGACTTATTGCATCCACCTATCGATGTAATAACATGTATCGTCCAATAATATTAACCAAATATTTGGACATTTAATACCGAAGTAGGGTAAAATAGGGCTAAATCAAAGATGAATCGTGAGAGAGAAAGAAAGTCAATTGAGCCTTCAATGAGGCGGGTCTCATAGGTTTTGGATTTTTACTTGAAATTTCATTTTTTACCTATAATAAAAATAAAAAATAAAAGTAAAAATTTAGATAGTTGGCAAGCGCAGGTAAGTCTAGAGGTAGGTATAGTTTAGATTTGTAAATTTGGAATTTTAATTTTAAATATTTAAAAAATATAGTCTGATAGAATTGAAAAATTAGATCAAATGTTACAATTTCTCTTAATCAGAATTAGATTATTTTATCATATTCAGACTCTTTTTTTAAATTCCCAGATTCGAGTAGTATTATTTTTGTCGTTAATTGGATCAAATTTTTTTCAAATTTACTTGTAACTTCATCCCAAATTATGATTCAAATCCCCCCAATAATAACGTAGTTGGCAAAATAGTTACTATGCTAGAGTCCTAATATATATATATATATATATATATATATATATATATATATA
>JACYFF010031952.1:15371257-15392986 GCA_017589665.1 Selenicereus undatus | reverse complement strand
TGTGTGTGTGTGTGTATGATTTTGGGATAACCCATAATCAATAGAAGTGTTTCCTAGTGGAAAAGAAGCTTAGCAAAGTTTTCCTACTTGATTAATGATGCTTCTAACCTATCATATGATTTCAATTGGGACAAATACGAAGATTGAAGAGAGAATATTTATAGTGATCTGAATGGTATATATATTAGCTTTCAGTCACGAGGTAATAAAATTCATAAGATAAGATCTTGAGATATGTATTACCCCTCTTTATACTGGTTTTTCCATATAGGACTAACAATTTCTATTCCAATAGATCTTGGAATGAGAACATCCATCCAAGCTAGAGGTATAAATGAACCCGATGCATACAAAACCATATTTAATTATATAGGTGGTCTTACATAATATTACCACAAAAAAATCCTATACAAGTTTTAAGAATACCTTGTAAGCCATCTGTTTACTTGTAACAGGGTGATGACAAGAAGGAGATGCTAGCAGTTCAAAGCCTAAGGAACTCTCTAATGGAAGCCATACTAACAGCCACCATAACAATCCTCATCACCATGTCCTTAGCAGCCTTAGCCAACAACGCCTACAAGGCAACGAACCTCATGGCGGAGGCCTCCGTGTTCGGGTCCCAAACGGGTCGGATCATCGTGCTCAAATACGGAGCGGCGTCGGTTTTCCTATTGACAAGCTTCTTGTCAAGCTCCATAGCAATTGGGTACTTGGTGGATGCCAACTTCTTGATCAATGCCTCAGGGGAGTTCATATGTCGTAGCTATACCAAAACAGTGTTGGAAAGAGGGTTCATGATGGGGGTTGTGGGGAGTAGAGTGCTTTGCATTAGCTTCCCGTTGTTGTTTTGGTTGGTTGGCCCTTTGCCTGTGGCCTTTTCCTCTTTAGCCTTGGTTTGGGCCCTGTATCAATTTGATTATGCTACCAAAGGACACGCTCAAAGCTTGAAATGTGGAGTAATTGGGTCCAATTAAGAGCAATATGTATAATATTGAGACCATCATATAGACTGATGAATAATTAAGAGATGTTGCAATGGTTATGAATTTCGTCCTTTAATTTTTGATCGAAACCTAATTCCTATTTCCGAATGATTTGAATCTTCTGCCATTTATACAATGTCGAAACTATTGTATTAAGCCAATGGTTATATTGTCTTAATAAAAATGAAAAATCATTTACAAAGTTGTGTTTGTTATTAGGAGGATTTTTTTCAACATAATTAGCTCAGAAAGGTCGAGTCTACTTCTATTTATGGTGCTAAATCTTATTTTCTCTTAAGGACGTGTATTAGTCTCACCCAATGTTATCTTCAAAGTTTCTAGCTTCCCTCGTAAAGTAAGGAAGGGGCTCTAACTCCGCTGGTGTGCTCACTCTCTCTCTCTCTCCAATATGTATATCATACTCCTGGGAGGATATACTCCTACGAGCCACATCATGAAATATATATTAAAAAATGAATATATGACAAATACACGCATGAAAAATATCTACACGTGGACAACGAGAGCATGTGCTCCTGGGAGCACATAAGAAATTGTCGTCTCTCTCTCGTTAATTTTCTTTTTAAATTTTTGATATTGAATCATCCATTTAACTGAAGTTGAGCTATTGTTGACCTAATCAAGAGTAGAGCTCTCCCATCATAGATTTCCTCTATTCACAAGGCTCGAACCCGAGATCTTACTTAGGGGAACAAGCAGCCGCCTTCGAATTGTTAAAGAACCCTTAGTTTTTTTTGGGGGGGGGGGGTGTAATGAATTTTTAGTAGCAGTTAATAGTTCTTTGGGCTTGGACATATTTATGCTGTTTCCTTAATCCACTGATACACTTTTTGGATAGCTTTGCATAGAATCCAAAAAAAGGGCCACTCACTATTACAACAAGAATGTACAAAGATAAGTGCATCACGGATGAGCACCAAAATATGTGTGACAGTTTCTTCATAAGTTTTCTTAATTCTTAGCACGAAAAAACTCGATTGATTATCAATGTTCTGTTGGTGTACTTATTAAAATTGTCATCTTAAGTATGTATATTAGACCAAATGTTGGATTTCTATCTCAAATTGTAGCATACTTGCACATTTGCATTGTGCCTCATCTTAACCAAGCAACTATTTTGGCGACTTACTACAAGAAAAAGGACTTGAGTTGCCTATGAGGTTTTAATATATTGATTAAGATTAATACCCGAAGTAAATTAGGTATTAAGTTTGATTCTCCGCTTTTCTTATTATATTGTGACTATAATTATATGATATTAACTTTTATAACTCATTTGGACCAAAAGAAAAATTAAAAAAAAAAAAGAAAAAAGACTTGGGCCATAACAATATCGTCCCCAAAAGTGTGCTTGATGACATTAGCCGTCGCCTAAGATTTGGGCCGATAGAAAAACAAAAGCGCCGCATCTATGAGCAAATGTGTACTCACTCTATCTTTTTTGGGCCACACACGTTTTGGGCTGCATGATCAATTTGCACGGTCCAATACTCCAATGACCACACAGACTTGACAGCGAACTATACAGGTGTCATGAAATACTGCTTCCATTTATAGCTCGCAAAAATTTGGATTCGTGTAGAATTTGGATTAGACAAATTGAACAATGTTAAAATTTAGACAAGAAATTGATATTCAATATCTAATTTTTTTACGGGTATGAAAATTTAGACAATTCTAAATTCGAGTCAAAACCGAGTATGGACCATAGAAATGTGAAAAATATTGTGTCCGCATTTATAATTAGGATGAAAATTCATGATTATATCCAACTTTTTCGGGTTGGATAAATTTGAGTATCCGAATCGGACAATTTTTTGACATTGCTAATTACATTTATATGTTAGTAAACCGGGACGAAATATATGCTTTATCGCCCATATTACTTTTTTTTTTGTGCTTTGAAGAGCCTTTTCCTTTTTCTGTTTCCATTTATTTGTACAACTAAGGACAGGTCACGTCCATTTGGTACCTGCGGCCTTGTTTGACCACACCCCTCGGGTCAATTCCTAAGGGGAGTGGTTTCCTCTTATTTAAAATTTATGATGGGCTACAATAGGCCTATGGATCCAAGTTTCTCCCTCCATCAGATCGCCTGTGTTATTGTGTTCCTCGATATAGAGGTCCAATAGAGTGATCTAACTTATCTTTTTTAAAAAACACTCGTAATAAAAAAACAAAATGCTATCCTTATGAATCAATTAGCTTTTATTAATTAAGATAACTCCATCGAATGATAGACATCTATAATGTATACATAACTCTGTCCAGCTTCAATAATTTGACGATAACAAGTGTGGATGCCCACACTAACAGTTTCATGGTACGTGTCCCTACTAATCCTATGACATATTTCCGTACAAATGTTATTCAATTTCATGACTCGCTCGAATGATAAATAAAAAGGGACTAAAAAAGTATCTTCAACAAGTAAAATAGCGACAACGACAGCCAGAACAACAACAAACAACTCGAATAGCAACAGTAGCCACTCGACTTGCAAGAAGCACAATCCCAAATTTCTAAAATGCAATCTTAGCTTCAAAAATCTAACTAAAAACATACTCAATGCTCTTATTTCTACTTAAATTGTTATTTTTTTAGGACAACTATAGGAAAGAGATCTCCGTACGCATCACATCCTTAATTCTTTAGAAGGTAAATATGTTAATACATATAGCATAGATTTGTGGAGGAGATGCCGTACTAACATGAACAAAGAATGTAGTTGGCTTATCTGAAGTTATTCGGAATCCATATTAACATCTTAATAGAATCTATCCAAATTTCTAACAACACAAAAACAAACATATATAAAACTTTCACATAATAGTGCGGACAAATTTAAAATAGTTGGGTTACCAAATGTTATGAGTGCTAATTGCTAAGACAATTTTACTGACAAAACAAAACAAGGCATCAAATCTAAACAAACATAACCATATAAGAGAAACAACTACAAACTAAAATGAAAACGGTAGAATGAGTAATTATTTTTCAATTTTTTTTTTCGGTGTTCAAATGAATCACGGAAATAATATAATATTTTTATCGATCAAGAAAAAACAATATAATCCAAGGAGGAGGGAAGAAATCAAAACTAAACACGATATATTAAAGATTACATTTAATTAATAGGTCACAATCGCGTTAGCTGCTTGCCTACTAACGACATGCATATAGTATATACAACTTTACTGCAAGTACGAGGAGGGCAGGGAGGATTATGGGCTGGTGGAATTGGGAGCCAATCCACTTATTCTTGGAAAATAACAAAGGACAAACAGACAAACAAATAAGACAAAGTCAATGTGTTGATGTGAACTTCTGGCCCAAAATTGTCAAATGTCAATTGCTTGTTGGAAGGTTTGTTACGAATGTATATTCTTGTGCCCAACTTTAAGGCGACCCCCCCCCCCCCAAAAAAACATTATTGTCTGAGTAAATAGTAATATTTTATGTGTTAAAGTATAAGATTAATTTATGGACTTTCAATTATCAGTTTAAATTTTTGGTTAAAAAAGTACTTAATGATATAAGAGTCTTTTTAAGCGGGATGTCTCGAGTTCGAATCTCAGTAGTCCACACTTTAAACTCAAAGGATATTTATGTGAGCGGGCATGTTAGAGTATAAAATCAATTCCTGAGCCTTCAATCACCACTTTAAACTTTTGGTTGAGATAGTTCTTGAACATTATGATTAAATTATAAGTTACGATAGTTAAAAGTAAAACCTTATTATAAAATTAGATTGATTAATTAACCTCAATCTATGAAAGGAAGAGACAGTATCATCAACTTAAATTAAAAAAAAAAAAAACAATTTCCCCAAACAAAAAAAGAAAATTAACTTATTGAAAGAAAAAAGTACTAGAAATATAAATATCTAAAGCAAAATTCTACTATAATTGAATTATTTTTCCACTATGACGATTGACTAATATGAACTGTTGATATAAAAAGAATGAATCCAGACCGTCCAACTTGATAACTTATGACCGATGCAACAGGTTAACTATAAGACAAAATATTTCTCTCTGCCACACTGCCCGACTTTCGCTCTGAGTCTCGATCATGCCTATCCTCTCTCTCTCTTCTTCATCTATCCTTCTCTAGAAGTAAACAGTTCAATCGTGATATAACGGAGGTTGATTTTCAGAACCTCCGGCGCCTGCTTGATGTTAAAAACTCATCCCTTCCCCTGAGTTGATCGCCAACCGCTGCATTCAATCATTAGACGCTTATGCTTTGGTTATGGACATTGATGGCCTAACGGGAGAGAAAGTGAGGCAGAGACATGGAGACGAGGTGCTCAGTGAAGGGAGAGTGGAGCAAATTTTGGGCAATGTTTTCGAATTTTGAAATTTTGTTTATACAAAGATTGTAAACATACAATATAGGTGGATTTATCAAATTTCAATGTTCCGGGCAAAAACGGTGGTTGAAGACGTCTTTTAGTGAAATTTTGTAGGCTCTGCTTTGGTAAGGGCTGGTGATTTTCCGATCGCTTGTTTTTGGACGTTGTGTGTTTAGATGGTGTTTTAGTCCAAAAAATTAAAATCATGAACATAATAGCAGACAGTAGCTACCCAATTGGGCTAATTAAACAAGGGATTTGACCCCCAATTGGGTTTAGTAATTAAAACATGTATGCCTGATTGTGGATAAATTTATGGCAGAAGCATGATAGAGTTACAGGGTAGAAACAATTTAGAGGATTGTGGAATTATCGTTCTTGAAATTCTTTCTCTAAAAAAAAAATATCTGGGTCAGTTATGGAGAGATAGATGATCATCAAGGAGCATAGAGAAACATTTACGATGAAAAGTTTACCCAAAAATATAGACATTGCTGCAATATGATAGATGATACTATATATATGCTACTTGTTGTTGCTGTGTAGTTTAATGGATTTCCGATTTCTTCAACTCCCCTGCTGGTGGTGGCAATGATTATGGGAATTGAAAGTTATCAGGGTTACTAAAATTATTTTAAGAAGAGAATATTGGACCAATCGAAGGCTAGAGGTGGATTTGCTTCTTTTGATTGTCGTATCTCGAGATGAATTATAAGAAGAAAAAGAAGAAGAAACAACCATGTAAACTTTTGGGCACTAAGCAGAAGTGATAACAGGGTAAAGAGAATGACGTCCACAACAACAACTGTGGTATGAGCGCATATAGGGGAGGAAAAGAGATCAAGGAGAGGGAGATGAGATTTGGGGGGAGCGCAATCAGGACTTATCTGCAGTAGGCGGTCACTTACAAGCTATCATTAATCAAACTAACGGTTGTGATTTCATCATCTGAAATCAATGGTACTGAGAATAATTAATTATGATAATTAACAGAAAAATTTAACTATGGGAGAATCTTCGATATCTAAAAGAGATTTATTATTGATAAAATGCCAATGACAACTCCTTTTAGCTTGTCCGAAAAAAAAGTATGTTTTTCTTCTTTTTTTTCTTTTTAAGAGAAAAGGAGTAGGAGCATAAAGCAACAACGATAATTAAAATATCCTTTGTAAGATGTACAAATTTACTACGATGCTATGCATAGCGCACATTTGCGTGCGCAACTGTATAATTCTGGTGTAAGACTAATGTTTGAGTGACAGTTAAATTCCTTGTGACAAAGATAATTAAGTAGAATTGTCCTTAGCCAATGATGGGTTTAGAATCATCACAATAATAATCCAATGTACAACGGAAGAGCTTGAACCTATTCAAAGTACTTAAAAGGGACCAAAAATATGGTTATCTGGAGCTCTTTGTACTTCAATTATTTCATCAATAATGTGGATATTCTCTTTCATTTTCCTGTGATATGTCATTAGTAATGTAGACATTCTCTTTCGTTTTTGCATGACAAACGTATTGGACCAAAAATCGATTGACCCGAAGTTCACCCGACCTGTACCAAAATATCACTTAATCCGAAATATGACCTGACCCAAATTTAACCCGACTTGTACTCGAATCGAATGATCCATTTGCAGGTCTAGCGATATAGTATTAAGGAGGTAACTAAATTCTCAAATTTATTGCCTATAAAGATCTTGTAGAGGCTATTAATTATATCACAAAATGTGCCACCAAAAAGAAATAAAAATAAAAATTGCACAGTACAACATTTGGTGCTGTAATTTGCTATCTAGCCAGAAGCCTAATAGAACTAGGAGATCAAGCTGTATTTTCTTTAATTTATTCTTAACCACTATTATTTTTATCAAAGCCCCTCAACCTTTACACAATAAGTATAGCATAGACCTCAAATTTAGGAGGATATATACACATCTAAGCCCAAAAAGCCCTCATCATGATCATCAAGCTAAGAACATAGACGATCATAGTCTTGAAACACTTGACTGAAATCAATGTACTCAGCAGCCATCATGTCGCTATAGTCTACCTCCACATTGTAGGGACTAAGCGCAGAGGAATAAACCTCAGCCAACGAGATCACATCATCAGAAGCAAAGGTAGTAGTTGTGAGATCGGATGATGATGATGATGGGCACTGGATGTAGGCCTCATGATGATGATCTGACGGTTCTGATGGGATCTCATGCATGCGGGGCTTGTACTCCTTTTCCACCATAGCATTACACATAGGAGAACTTGATGATGATGGTGTTGCTTTTGAGGATGATGATGATGATGGGAAAAGGATGGGATTAAGTCCATGTTTGGGGTTGTTTGGTAATTTCTCAAAGCTGAGCAACTTTGAGGAGTCATCTTGACCATCAATGAGATCAAGATTATACATAGGAGGGGTTTTAAGGGGGGTTTTGCATCTGTGCTGGCCATGGTAAATGATCTTGTACTTGAGAGGATTGTCAGAGATTTGTTGGACTTGTTTGGTTGCTTGACATCCTTGCTCAGTTTTGTGTGTGCATCTGTAGTAATTCCTGCATAAGTCATCACAATTTTCCAATCATTAGTTGAATCATGTATCATTATTTGACTTAATTAGAAGAAAATTTTGAAAAATTAGATGAAAATCATGTATCATTATTTGACTTAATTAATTAGTTTATCACATTTTTACTTATCAGCTTCAAAAATGACTTTTTTTTTTAACAATAGTAAACGGGTCCAACCTACTAGACCCCTATCGCAGGGTTTACCTAGTGGACCTGAACGGACCAAGGGGCGGGGAATGTCAAAGCCCAAACCAAAGTTCAAGCCCACACACTCTTCCACATACAAATGCACCGCAAATGTGCCCCCAGGTTTGAATCCAGGCGGGGGGGGGGGGGGGAAGAACGTGTGGAGGGATGGCCATCCGACCATCTCTTCTTCGACTGAGAAATGACTTATTATAGTTTGCATTTTAATTTTCTAAGTTGTATGCATATAATTGGGGCATATGAGTTCAACTTAGTGCCGGAAATACATAATGGTCTTTCGAACAAAAATCATAACTGTTTGGAAAAAAAAGATGAATTTTAGAAATACACATATAACACGATCTAGATCATCATATGAGAAAGAATTCTCCAATATAGTTCCATATAAAATAATATAATATATTAAAAATATTAATCATATTAAGGAAGAGGATATTTAAGATAATTCTCGTATTAGGTTGACAATTTAATTTTCTTTTAAAATTTGAATATAGTTATTGTCTCTATCTAACTCCTAAGAGAGTCAAAACAAAAAAGTACTTACGTAATAAATGCTGGAAAACTACATCCAAATGGTAGTTTTTTTGACCAATTGTTATAACCATTTAATGTTAATATGATAGTTGAAGGTAGATGGATACCTTGGATGTTTTGTGTTTTGGATAACTTTTTGGCCATATTTTCTCCAAGCATAGCCATCGGCCACATTTGAGGTTTCTATTTCCATTGATTGTTCAGCCTTCCTGCAAAACAATAGCAATTACTCTAATTAAGTTTATGTGGTGAATTTAAGTAAAGTTGGGCTTTACTAAAATTAATTTCAATTCAAATAAGTTTAAAATTGAACTATCATATTATGTCATATATATACAAATTACTGGTCATACTTTCAATAAGTAAAAATGAGATGTGCTTTTCAGCGTTTAAAATAACAGATTTAGACCAGATTCATTCAACTCTTTCTAATCGCAAATAACATTTTAGATCTGAATAGAAGTTTTTATCCAAAACTTATTAATAATTGTGACCCATTATAATTTGTCTGTCTTAAACAAATCCAAAATCAAATTTCCCCACCCCGCAAAAACGAGAAATCAATACCATGATATTGGCAAATGGCCAAACACATTAATCAGTACTATAAAGCACAATCAAGGACTAGTGTCTAGTGAGGAATGAAAAATATTACCTCCTCTTGCAGGATCTTCTTCTTGCATCCTTAGGAGTGTTGGGCGCATCCCAATCCCCAAACACACGAGACTTGAGAGTTGGATTAGGTCTTTTGATCGGACCTTGATGATCATGATCATGATGATCATCAAAAGAGGGAAAGTTGTAGTGAATCATAGAAAGGGCAGTGGCAAATGAGGTCAAGACCTCCAAAGAATGAGCATCAACCTGCCCTTTCAACTTCAACTTCAAACACCCATCATCAACATCATGATCATCTTGATGATGAGGATGATGATGATCAATGAGTCTCCTTATCTGGATTGCTGACTCTTTCCCTCTCTCCAGCACTTGCACAAGTTCCTCTCTTATCATTTTCTTCTCATCCATTGATTGTTAATTCTCTCTCTCTCTCTCTCTCTCTTGTTTTCCAAGGGCAGATGGGGGTGGGGGAGTGGGAGGGAGAGGTCCCAAAAGTGGGCCTTTATATATTAGGAGGAATTCAATATTGGTAGAAAACTTCAAATACTCGACTGGTGGAGCATGCACTCCAGGAAAGAGCCAGGAGGTTGGAACCTTGATAAAAAATGCATTTAATTTTTAACTAATTACTTAAATTGTCTTGTCTTTCACAAAGTGTCCCCCTTACACGCTTTCAGTACTGTCTTGACATAAGAGCATCTTCAAAGGTGGAATGCATTTTATCTTTGGGGCCCTCAAAGCTGCATGTCAATTACACACTTATTTTCATGTATTTTGTCGTACGATCTGAAACTATTTGCCGATGGCAAGTGTCACTTGTTTTCTCCTTTTTTTTGTTTTTCCTTTTTTTACTTAAATAATATATTTAAGTGATTTTTTTTAAAAAAAGATGGTATATTATAAGACAAATACATAATAAATATTAGATAATTCAAATTAAAGTTTCATAGGTTAGAGAAGAAAAAAAATATAAGTTATAATAAATAAAATTTTTAGTGATATGATAAGGTAGAGTTTTAAAATATGAAGTTCATAGTGGGAATGCTCTAAAAAAATACAAGCTGTATTAAAATTTAAAATTATCTATCAAACATTCATCACAAGACAGGACAATTAAGAAATATTTAAATATCTTCAGCAAGACATCTGACGTTTTGCATTTTATATATCGACTTAGTTTAATTTTGTTTTTTTTTTTTAAAGAGGGGAAAAAGGGAACTTTATCAAGTGGCGGTTGAAGTATCTGAGAAGGAAAACTTCGATGACGTAACCTTGTGAGGTCACGGGCACATCAAGTGCATTGCGTAACATGTTGGGTGGATTCTTTCTTTTTTAAAAAAAAAAATTATTTCTTGCTCCATGTGCTTAATCTGTTAATCCTGACCCCTTAATTTTCTAATCCAACTTGCTTGATCATGATATGTTTGCACTGTAGTAGTAAGCTAATTATTTATTCTTCTTTTATAATTTATTTTTAAGTATGCATTCAATCATACGAGTTAAAAAATAAGGTGCTTGGATTGATGATAGTTTACATTTTTTGTTTATTTCTTTGTAAGAGTTGAAAGTTAATTAACTATTTTTTACATAATAGTACACCCAATGAAATAATTTGTTAGAATTATCGGAAGAAATAGAGACAAATAATAATACGCAGGGAACGAGTTTGTAATACAATATTCAAATTTTGGAAGTTAATCTGTAGTCATATTTACCTTCTAAAAAAATATGATTAGTGTAGATGGAATGAATACCTATTATATTTTTAATAATTGCTCATGTAAATGTAAAACTTTTAGAGACAGCTATTTATGAAAATTTTGAATACCTATTATTACAATTGTTATTATATTATATACAGAAAGAATATTATTATTATACAAAAATTTTGCTTTAAAAATAAGG
This sequence comes from Selenicereus undatus, assembly GCA_017589665.1. Lineage (NCBI taxonomy): Eukaryota > Viridiplantae > Streptophyta > Magnoliopsida > Caryophyllales > Cactaceae > Selenicereus > Selenicereus undatus. The sequence goes on along the minus strand of JACYFF010031952.1, from coordinate 15,381,788 downwards.
TCACATAATAACAATTTTTAAGATAGAGAGGTTAAATAATAATTTTAAAAACAATGAGTTGTCAGTAGGATTTACGTAAGAATTGAGGGATATATGATAATAATTTTTTATAATTATATTACAAAAATCCTCAGCAGCACATGTTTTTACCTTTGACCTCCCTCTAAGCGCAGTATGCTACTATTTGGATGGAATTCAGATAAGGAAGAATTAATATTCACATGACATTTCACTAACTATCATCAAGAATGTTTTTTTAAAAAAAAAATTTTTGGGGGGAGGGGGGTGTGGTGTGCTGGAAACCGACTGTTAGAGCATTCCCAGTGGGAGCTTCGAATTTTGCTATGTAGTAGTGTTTGTAAATGTAGTTGGGCGTTTTGCTATGTAATAGTGTTTGTAAAATGCTTGTAATTGCTGTGGAAAGGTATAATATAGTTAGTCGGTGATGGTATTAATATTGTCATTTGCGATGGCTAACACGTAAATGCATATTGAATAACCCAGGATATAGTCGTGGTTAACCCGGATATCTATATCGAATAACCTGGGCTAACCATTGGACGAGTCGTGATTATAAGTGTAGTATGTGGTTCTGCTCTGTAGTAATAGATGTGTTTTGTAGAATGCTTGTAATTGTTGTGGACAGGTATAGTTGGTCGATGATGGTATTAATATCTTCTTTTGCAATGGAAAACCCGTAAATGCGTATTGAATAATCGGGGATATAGTAGTGGTTAACCCAGATATCGGTATTAAATAACCCGGGTAAACTGTTAGACGAGTTGTGGTTGTAAATGTCATATGGGTTCTACTCTGTAGTAATAGATGTGTTTGTTAAATGCTTCTAATTGCTGCGGACATGTATAATATAGTTAGTTAGTGATGGTGTTAGATATCTTCATTTACAGTGGGTAACCCATAAATATGTATTGAATACTGTGGATAATTGTGAACGTGTAGTGTGTTGTTTGTGTAATTGTGGAGTTAGTATTGTATGTAATAGATGTGTTCGCTATAACCCAGGTTAGTGCTGTATGAGAAGCTAGAATCAAATTTGTCAGGGTGTGAAGCTTGTGTATATTTAGTGCGTGGAATTAGTACTGATAAACATGTGTGCATTTGGAGGTGATTGTTAGTGTATAGCATAATGGAAGGGCAAAATGCCGCTGCAGGAGGGGATTGTGCTAGGGAGATGACTTTCTATGTATGCTACGGAGGTTTTGTAGAGAAAGGTGCCGAGGGGGGGGGGGAGTTATGTTACACTGGGGGGAGGAAAGACTTATGGGTGAAGGTGATTGTTAGTGTTGCATGTAATGAGTGTTTAGCTTGGGTTACAGAATTTCTATTTTTGGGATACTCACACGAAGCAAATAATTTACATACCTATTGTTTACCTTGTGATATACAAATGCATATTGTGGAATACTAGTGCTCAGCAAAATCAACTCACATATCTATTTAGTGTTCACCATGGGGGATACAATTTTCAGGGTGTGTTTGGTAGGCTTGAAAATAATTTTCGTAGAAAATCATTTTTCATGTAAAATGGTTTTTCATGTAAAATAATTTTCTGCTCATATTTTTAGTTCTTTGGTAAAGGGAAAAATGAAGTTTCTAAAAAATGGGTTTGATTAGCAAAAAATGAACAAAAAAGCTAAAAAGAGGCACATTAGTGAAAAAATAAAAATAAGCAAGATATCTAGAAAAATGGGAATTTATATTTTGTTCTTTAGAAAATTATATTACAATAGTGGTGTTATACAGATCAAAGTTATGACAATATGTATATTTTTTAATTTTTTTGATCTTACCTACCGCCAACAATTTGATGATAGCAATGCTTTATCGATTTCCCACATCCGAGTAGGAATCCAAACAAAGAAGAGGAAAGGCCTAATGAGTGTCTCTATCTTCTTAACCCTGACGATAAATTGCAGAGCGTTTTAGATTTTGATGAAATTATGGTTGTCAGATTCACCGGCATCTGTATCGGTATCGACATCGGGATGGTACAGTTTCACTAATCTTTAATGTGCTGCCTTAATCTTAGAACTATATGTCACTGCTTTAATCTTCGAACCATATGTCGAGAAAAAAGACACATAAGAGAGAAATAATGTGAAACTGTGTGAGTACCAAAAAAACGTAAAATCAACTTATTTAGCGTTTACCCTGAGATATACATAATTCCATCTACTGGGATACTACTGTATGGGAAAATCAACTCCCATACCTATTTAGTGTTTACCCTGGGACTTACAATTGGCATTTATGGGATACATTTGCAAACACAATTCACATACCCAGTTACTGTTTACCCTGAGATATACAACTGTAATTTCTGGGATACTCACGTTTCATAAATAATTCACATACACCTAAAGAGTGTTTCACTAGGGATTCTCGGGATAACAGTACATCCTAGAGTTGATCCAGATCTATCAGACCTACTCTATTTTTAAGGATCTGGATCCTAAAATTTTGGACCGGTTGGATTTTTAAAGCATCTAGGTCCTATTGGATCTCAGTCGGATTTGGACTTGGATATGAGACTTTGAGACCTAGACCCGACTGTGGACCCATATACAGACTCGTGTGTTGGTTTTTTTTTTTTTACAGTTTGTATAGCATAGGCATTAGAGTTTTTAGTTTTGGTATTAGATCTATCATTTCTCACTCCTCTCAGTCACATCTCTCTTCCTCACTCTTCAAGCTCTCACGACCTCCTCTCCACCGAAGTCCACCACTCCATGTATCCACCCCATCTCCTCTGGTCCTCGTTCTCTAGTCCAAGGCCTTCACGCCGACGTCCTTCCTCTTCCTGGTGACCATAGTTCGGTCTTGTTTGTCGTGGTTTCGCCAGAACTAGATGCGCTACCCTCATCTCGGTGCTACCCCTTTATAGATCTTCTATTTTTCGGCACTTTTGTCCATTTTCCGACCCCTCTATCCAGACTCTCAGGCAATTCTCCCGTGCTAGTCGCGGTTGTTTCTCCAATATCTGCCTCTCTCAACCGCAAGGGCTTAAAGCATAATATCATGTTCCAATTGTGTTCATTTTTTGTGGAATTGCGTTTCAATTTATTCTATGTTTTGATTAGCTTTATTAGAGGGGTAAGGGATCAACAAGGGCACAGTGGAATGAAGAGTCTCATCGTCTATGCTTCCTTCACTCACTTATGCTAGTATAGCACCTGGTCTTCGCTCCCTTCCCATCTGGGACACTTTTCTTGTTTCACTAAGGATTGACCACCTTGTGAACCTAAATGGTATTTAGTCTTGTTGATGTCAAAAGAAATTCACTAAAGTCCTATAATCTCAAAGTCAACAACCCATTGTATTAATTAGCATGTCCAAACAGGGAAAAATCAATTATACACTTCATAAGCTAAATTAGAATTCATTAGAAGACTCTTAAGCTAAATTGGAATTCATTTAATGTCTTCATGATTTCAGACTCCATTCTCTTAAAATTTTATGTATGCACTTTTGTTTTGTTGTGAAAAATAAGAAAGTGAAAAAAAAAGTGACTCAAAGTAGCAGGACCTATTAAAGACCCCTAGATCCTTTAGATCCAGAGGATCCAGGTCTGTATCCAAATTTTATAAACCCTACAAATGAGGAATGGATTTGGATCTAAGTCCAAAAAATGAATCTGGATTTGGATCTTGGCGGACCCGATCCAAACCTGGTCCATTGCCATCCCTACCTGGAATGTACAATTGTAATTTTCAAGAAACTCATATTGTGCATACCACTTCACAACCATATTCACTATCTAACAAATTACACAATTGCAATTTCGGGATGTATAGGGTATAACAATTCACAAAAACTATTTACTCTCCTCAAATCATAAACCATGCCTAACTCTAGTTCAACAACACTACACTATAACAACCAACTAGTTACACAAATTATATCATAATTAATCCCTTACCTTCGCTACCTCATCACCATCGACATTCATTCACTATGTAAAACCTATGTCATCCACCACCTAATTCTATACTTACAACCTACTGAATGCATGACCCCCCCCCAAAATGTCAACATCTTCTACTACAACTACAACCCATTTTTCCAAACCTTTACATTTACAAACCAACAATACTGTACATCATTTACTCCAACATACACCACAATCTCTCTCCTCACATACCATGTACCAATCCAAACTAAAATTCAACATGCTCTCTCACATATTATAACAACAACCAACAAAATTACACACAATTGAACAAACAAACCCTTACTTTTGAGATCTGAACACCAACTCAAACGAACTCTACAGCGCCTCACCAATCGAGCAGCAGCCGTCCAAAATCGAATCACGTTCCTTGCTTCTCCTCCACTGTCGAGATCAATGGCCTCCACTCCCTCGATGTTCCCTTTAACCACGCCATTCGCTTCGATGCTTATATGACGGTTTTTTCAATTTCAATTTCTCCCCTCACGCTCTCTGTCAACCTTTCTGACTTTTCAAAGGATATGAAGAAATTTGGAGAGAGGTAGCTCTGTCATATTCATTTCCTTTTGACAAAAGATATGAAGGAATTTGGGGAGGGGCAACTTTTGCATATTAATTTTCCTCTATCCTCTTATGTTGACATGTCAAAAAAATAATGGCGTTACTGCTAGATAAAAACAACACCTTTTAGTAAGAAGGTTTACGAATTGATAAGTATTATTTTAAATAACATCATTTGGTAAATTTTTTTTTTTTTTGTGTCACTCTTATCCTATATTTTATTAAAATTGAGTTCTTTTTTTTTTGTTGGGGTCAGCAAGTTCTTGTTGTTCTAGAAAGACAGTATTTTCTTCAAGATTTACAACTGGTTTGTAGAATGTTAAATATTAGTTTTTTATGGATACAAAATTGCGTTATATTTTGTATTTATTCTTGCTTAGAGGATCTGTATTATAATGTTGTATGACTTGTAATAAGTCTTCCTATTTAAAAAAAAAAGAAATAAAAGCAATGTTTGCCTTTGAAAAGACTAAAAAATTCGCAAATCTTTCTCCTATAATTTATAAAGAATAATACTTTTTTCACTGGAAATTGTTTCTGAAGTTGAAGAAAAGAGGCGCATATTAGCAAATTAATTAAAATTATCAAAACGAATACTTTAAAAATTATTGTTTTGTCATTTTCGGTAAATTTTCTATCAAAATGAGTAAAATTTGACAGTACACAGTGCAACGATAAGCATGCGTGGATGTGAAGTTTGGATTTTCATCCAGTGGCACCTTTGATTTGTTTTGAAAAGTCAAGTGCAATCCTTGTCATGAAGAATATTGACCCGGTTAGCCACCCATCTCTTCTAAAATTCATATCATATTTTTGGGAGTATGAATTTTCATAAATTATTTAATATATTTTTAATCCATATAGATTTATTATATAAGTAATTAGTTTTTAATATGTACGCTGATGTAAATATTGTTCACTTATTTCAGTTTCTGTTATATTTATGGATGTGAAAAAAATGAAAGAGTTGTATAAATAAAATTTAAAAAAAATAATGTTTAAACAAGTTAACTCTCCTAGTACTTACCAAGACGGGCGAATTAGAGTAGAATACAATTCAGGAAAGCTAATTTATCTATCAAATAATAAAATTACGGTTACGACTATATTTGGTAAAATTAGCTATTTAGGTAGCAAATAACGACTCAGATTATATTTCAATAAGATAAAAATCATTTTAGATTATATTTTCAGGAAATTTGAAATTTCAAATAAATCTAAACACTTTGAAATTCATATATTTGTATAGTTTTTGAGGCAATATCATTTATAAATGTTCAAAAAATTACAATCTAAAATGGTTTTAAACAACTAAAAATAAACATCTTCAAAGTTAAAAATACTGGAAGCTATTTCTTAAAATCGAATTATTAATTTCATCATTTTTGATGTTTGAATTATTATATTTCAAAATTTTTTTTAAAAAGAGATTGATATTTGAGTTAGCTGAACATGGACATAATTGAGGAAACCTCATTGAAAAATACAAGGTGTAAATTACTAGATGTGGTGGCGTACGGCAGGCCTTGAAATGAATATATATAGTTCACATTACGATGCTGAAGAATCTTCCTAACTTTATACTCCATCCAAGTAGTAAGCTTATCTCTCATTGGTCCTTATCTTTTGGTTCACATGAAGAAGCCAATCAAATTGTAACTTAATTCTAAATAACTAATATTTAAACTTGGGCTTTGTATCTAATTAGTGGGAGTAGTTTAAGGCATGAAATGTACTACACTGAAGATTATCTATTCCTTGGATTAGGCAGATTATTATATACACCCGGGAGTTTATGCTCCCGGATCCATGTAAGTGTCACCTTAGTATGTCATGTCATCGTATATAATTCTGAAAAAAACTAAAATTATTTATTTGAATTTTTTTTTGTTGGAAAATGGGACAGTTTTTGTCATTTTAGATAACTGTTTTTTTCGGTTTTCTTTTTTTTTTTGATTTTTGGTTTACATTTTTTTTTTTACAATAGTTTGATAGTTATTCTTAGGAGGGTGGTATGTTGCAGCAGAAGAGGAAGCCAGCAAGTTTTGAGTTTCTGTGCTTATGAGATTAATGGATTCATTGATTATGTTAATTTGTTCTCAAGTTTAATAGTGGACTATTTTATGTGAAGTTTGAGGGTGTTTTTGTTGCCATTAGTTTTATTCAAAATGGTGTAATTGTATGGTATAATCAGGTTTAAGCGTAATTAGTTTTAATGGTGAATCTTCCTTCATACATTAGTGAACAAATGCCAAGTAAGTAACGAACACACATATTAAATCCAGATATCAGTATTTATTTGAAAGTGGAATTGTGAGCTTAAACTTTGAGTGAACTTTTATTAGTTACTCAGTGAACTTACACATTAAAACTAGATATATCTAATTATTTTATAGTGTAATTGTGAGCTTAAATACTGAGTGAACTTTTCTTAATTACTCAGTGACCTCACTTAGGTTTTAGGGTGTAATTTTATGGTGTAATTAGGTTTGAGCCTTATCAGTTTTAATGGTGAACCTTCCTTCATACATTTGTGAACAAATACCAAGTATAGTGAACACACATATTAAATCCGGAGATCAGTATTTATTTGAAAGTGGAATTGTGAGCTTAAACTCTGAGTATGCTTTTCTTAGTTACTCAGTGAACTTACACATATAATATTGTTGCTATAGGTGCACACATACTTGTATTGAATATTAAAAATGAACTATTGCAGTTTCACATTATAAAAGCTGGAGTTTAAGAACACTGTGTGTACTATGCACGTATGTTTTAAACTATATTTTACTACATAATAATGGAGTAGTATGATGCCATCTTGCTGTGCATTGCAATGTGGATAGTATGGACATCATTGCTCTTTAGTTGTGGTTGCCCTGGACATCGCACCAACTCCTCCTTGTTGAGGATGGTCTTCTTCCAATTCTTGCATTTAGATCTCCAAATCCGCTTCAGCTAAGCGTACTATTCTTTCGTAGTCAATTCTTGCTATTATCCTACCTTTCCCGTACTCTCCTGCTTCTTGTTCCTCTTTGTCTCTGTTTTTCACCTTGTCTGTATCCCAATTAATTGCAGTTGGGAATAATCTTTCAACCATTCTTTCTCTGAATTGGAGTCTATCCAGGTACAACAACTATCATAATAGTTGAATATTCCATATTTGAATTAGTTTTAATAGTGAACCTTCATTAATACATTAGTGAACAAATAGCAAGTAAGCAGTGAAATTGAAAATAAAAACGAGAGATCAGTTTATATGTTATAGTGAAATTATGCGCTTTAATACTGAGTGAACTTTTCTTTGTTACTCAATGAAGTCACTAAGGTTTTATAATGAACTTGGTACAATTACTTAGAGAACTAATGATGACCTCAGAGTACACCATAGAATACTGAGTGGACTCTTACACGGCACAACAGTCCATATACTATGATTTTAAAGTGAACATTCCTCATTTCATCAGTGAAGTTATGCAACGTTAATTGTGAAACAAGTGCAATTAAGCTATGATTTTGTGTTTGAGAGTGTTCTTATAATGTTGCATTAAGGTATCATGCCAATCAGGTTTAAAACCATTCAGTTCTTATAATGAACATTCCTCAATACACTAGTGAACCAATTCTAAGTCCGTAGTGAACGTACACATAAAAACCATCGATCAGTATTTATTTTATAGTGCAAATGTGAGCTTAAATAATGAGTGAACTTTTATTAATTCCTCAGCGAACTCACTTAGGTTTTAGGGTGCAATTCTATGGTGTGCTCATGTTTAACACCAATCAGTTTTAATGGTGAACCTTCATCAATACATTAGTGCACAAATACCAAGTAAGTAGTGAACTTCAACATAAAAACCAGAGATCAGTATTTATTTTATAGTGGAATTGTGAGTTTCAGTACTGAGTGAACTTCTCTTAGTTACTCAGTGAACTCACTTAGGCTTTAGGGTGAACTTCCATGTTGGTTGTGGTTTTAATAGCATTCAAGTTTTATAATGAACTAAAAGTCCACTAACTAAAATTTACACACACAAAGCACTTGCAGTTTATTCAGTTAACATATTCTTTTACTTAGTGAACTAACTAAAAGTCCATTGTGAACGTTAGTCATTTACTCAGTGAACTATTTCAAAGTGCATAGTCATTAGATACATACAAATGTAATGGGCTAATAATTGTACTTACCATTAGGAATAGCAGCGATCCTGTGAAGAATTTGCTCTTGTCTTTTTTCCATTCTACCACTACATCGTTCAGGCACTTTAGTGCATATCCAAACCAATTGTATTTTTTGATTTCATAGATATTCCTCAAATACTTGACTACCCAGGATTGGCAAGTGCCATTTGCGTTTCCCACAATGCAAGTAGAGATGGCATACGTGATGAAGTCAGTAATGAACTCCTGTGCATGACCACCACGATCTAGTATTACTTCATCCATGCTTCCTAGTGGGGGTCCTACTCTTTGAACATTCCATTTTCTTCTCCAGTTCTAAAAACTCTATCTCAGCTTCTGAACTATGACCTTCAATAACAATAACAATCATCAATTCACACGCTACTGAAGCTCTTGAACGACAAATTTGGTGGGTTGTTTGAAACCTTTCAACACAAATTAGATAAACACATACCTCGATTTTCTCTTATATGTAATGGTCACTACAAATTTTCTTCTTCTATTGTCATCCACTACATTTTTAGGTTCATTTGCATCTATTGCACGTATGGGTTCTTCTCCATCTTCCACGGTTGCTGGGTTCAGAACTTATGTGATTTTGATGCTCTTCAAAGTGCAGATTATGTGATTTGTGGCGTTGGTGGTGGAAGAAGATCAGCAGAGGTAGTCGTTGGGTAGTAGTGGGAGCTCTGATGGAGAACGACATTAATGGGAGAAAGCAAAGCGTTTATGACGGTTACAGGAGCAGTCTTCCACTTTGTTGCCGTTGAAGGTAATGGCAGGTCGTGGGTTAATTTTTAAAAAAAAAAATTGATGTTGTTGCTTGGCTGGCTATTTTGGTCCATGTCAGCATGAGAGTATGTACTCCTAGGTCTACAACAAATTTATTGCCTGGATTATGGGTCGGGATTATGAAATGGACTTCTATGGAAGGCATTTGTTGGTAATCTGTGGATGATAGATCTTCATATCCAATCAGGATCAAAAAAGTCATTATGTCAACTTAAGTCTACCACATTTGAAATTGTTGGAAACAAGGTACTGGGAAATGCTTGATTTTGGTCATTGGCTCAAAGATCAACTATGTCCAGCTACTGGTGCCATTGTTATTCGTTGGTTTTTGACCTGGAGGCATTTTTGTGAAGAATTATTTTAGACAAACAAGCAATGTTTATGTGTGCTTTGCAAAACGAAGGAGACTCGAATTGAGAGCAAAAGCTTTTACTGAAAAGAAAGCTATTGATTAAAATCAAGGCTTTCACCGAATTTTGGATTAAATTCCAAAAGTGATCTATAGTAATCTCTGAAAGAGCAAAATGAATAAGAGAAAAAATATTACGAGGTAAACAAGCAACGATTCTCAACTTTTTTGGTAATATACTTTATAAGTGTTTTAAGTATCAAAGTTATAATATCACATAATTTTTTTATTGGATTGTGACATATCAAATTTTTATGCCGTTGTAGTAAGAATATTTTTACTTAAAATTAAAGAAAATTTTACTGCCGGTTATATTTGGTCAAAACAAGTCAGTAGTGGTCAGTATCTACCCATGCGAAATAGTATTCTCGCCTCACCCGTATATACACACACACATATATAGACACAAATATACATACATACATACATACATAAATACATACATACATACATATATGTATGTATGTGTATGTATATGTGTATGTATGTATACGTACATGTATATGTATGTATATGTATTTGTATGTGTGTATGTGTGTGTGTGTGTGTCTCTCTCTCTCTCTCTCTCTCTCTCTCTCTCTATATATATATATATATATATATATATATATATATAT
>JACYFF010031952.1:15332331-15345397 GCA_017589665.1 Selenicereus undatus | reverse complement strand
ATATATATATATATATATACACACACACACACACACACACACACACACACACACACACACACACACACATGTTTGTGCTATATAATAAGCCAAGACTTCAATGCATGTATACAATTTGGTTTGCCTATACTGCTCTTCTTTTTATTGAAAATTATCTTAATTAATAAGGATAATTTTGTCATAAAACAAGCATTACATATTAATTTCAAGCTTTAAAAAGTATGAAAAAGGATAATAACTTCCAAACTCCCAACTATACATTTTATAGTTTCCTCACTCTCTCGATCCCTCTCTCCCATATTCCCCCAAAGTACTTTCTCAAACACACACACACTCTCCCTCCCCCACGTTCCCCCCAGAAGTAAATAGTGATACCGTTTAGAGTTGAAACACCCTCCTCCTTGCGTCAGAAAACAAAGAAAACAAACTTTGCCTACCCGTGTTCATCCCACAATACTATGCATCCCAATTCATCAGTGCCATGAAAAGAAAAACAAAGTACATATAATTTGGTATAACCCTTGCCTCCACTGACAATTAGCAATTACTAAACAAAAGATATTGCTTCCTTTAATTGCCTAATCATTTTTTTTTTGGTAAGTCTAATATTCATTTTTTATATTAAGTTGGTAAAATCCTTTTCAATTTGAGTCTATCTTAATTTTTCTAGTTTTATTTAACTAAAAAATTTATCTAATTAAAATTTTGTTTTTACGTCATTGTAATTGAATTTTTCTTTCCAATTCTTCATAGCTCTTCTCTCTACACATATTTCCACTTCTTCTAACCGGGTGGTTTAAATGATGTGTAATATAATTATGTAAGTCCGATTAACTTTAACTCTGTTATTACTTTTTTTTGAGGTTGAGAAGCCACTAAAAATTTACAAGTTCAGTTTAATTGACGTGGGTAGCATGAATATTATTTAAAATTTTTCATGTTCTTAATTAAAATTTACAAAATTCATTCATACAATATTCGAAATTGAGCAACTGTCTAATCATTACTCGCTTAACATTTTATACAAGCATGAAAGTTTGAAGATCTATGTTATATTATAAGCCAAGACATCAATTAATGTATAACTTTTACTTGACTTATTTCCGCTTACTATTAAAATTATTTTACTTCTACTCTTAGCTAAAACTAGGTAGAAATCACTAAATTGACAAAGATAAATGAGTCAAAATAAAACTGAGAAAAAAAAGGGGATAGTAAAACATTATATTTCTCTTTCCATCAAAAATTGAGAAAATATAAAATGCTTAGCCCCATATTCCCAGTGTCCCCCCCCCCCTCTCTCCCCTTTTCATTGGGCTTCATCTTTTACTCAAGAATTTCATTACATATTCATCTGATCAGAGAGAGAAGCATTCTTTAATTTTAACCAATTTAATTAAGATAATCAATACCAATTCAAATATCTCATCTCTTTTGAGCCCCCTTCATGTCTCTTTTTTTTTTGATGTATTTCCTCTTTAATCTCTTCCCTAATGCTAGGACAATTCCTCACCTCAATTTCCAACTGATATGTTTTGAAAAATTTGTTAGTCCACAACCCCGCTTCTTTCGCTCTTATGTATGACTTTCATCTTTTAGATGCACAATGTTAATTTTTGGATTTATGTTCAACTTTACCATTCATCATTTGTTGTTGCATTAATTACAAAGTATCATAGGCTTCCATATCTCATTAATTTATGTTATATTCATTCATTTTTAAGCCAGAGATTTATTTAATTTTTGTAGATCATTGAAATTTTAACTCTTTAAAACTTTAAAATGATGTAGGGTAGTTAGAAAAATAGTTTTGCAGAATAATTGTTGGAATCCTTTTATTTTAGAAAAATAGTTTTGTAGAATAATTATTTGAATCCTTTTATTTTATTCACCTCCTTAAGTTAACCTTTTAATTTTTTAAATTATCAATTTGACATGCTATAATTTCACTAAATTACAACTACGTATGTGAATACCTGAATTTATATTATGACCTTTTGAATGGACGGAATCTTTAAAAGAAAGGACTTTTGGTGGAATTTTTTTTAATCAACTACACTCAAACAACAATATTATGTATATATAACTATTTTTCATGATTACAATCTTTTCCTATGGATTTTTCTTAAGTTTAGCCTTAAATATGTTGATTAGTTGAATCAATAAAAAGCACATGTTAATTGCAAGTTCCAATTCTCATATTTGACGTATGTAGATGTCTACTGGTTGATATCTACATTGTAATTTCAATATATTGGATTCATATATGTAATGAAAAAATTTAATAGCAAAAGAATTTTATTCCTTATGAGTATCTTCTTTCATATTAATCATCTAAAACAGATTATCTTTTATAGAATTTGCTTCGAACATTTGTTTCTCTATACAAGATCAGTTGATTTTTGTTCATAAATTTTATCATTAATATTAAGTATCATCAATCCTTCACTATTTATAAAATTCATTCATTATTACGTTATACCTCAAACAAATTATTCTCTTAATTTGACCTCTTTTTATAATCTTCATATTTCTTTCCTTTTAAGATCTTTTTGACTAACTTGATAAAAGTTAGTCAAATTTCCAAAAACTTTACAGTTATCAAATGATCTCATAACATGATGTTCAAACTTATTATAATCCTTAACTTTAGGGGACCTAAATGATTAATTAGGTGTGTTTTTGACACATATTTTGTGACGGTACGGTAATTCAAGTCTTCTAAAAAGGCAAGGTGACTGGCAATGTAATACTCCAAATTTGAGATGATTAGCCTTTACTAAATTTTTAGGTTATCATCCATGTCTTCTGCCGGGAAACCTTTTTTCCCCCAAAAAAAAAAAATTAGTAGCCCTAATTATAATATAGTATAACTTTTGCTTTTTCAAATATATCTTTTTTTTATATTAGCTCATTTTGCTATCATGCAAATGCTTCTTTTTATTTATGGACTTCCTTCATACTTCTTGCAAAAGCCAAGATGTAATTTATGACTGAGGAATATAATTTGTTCCCCAGATAGTTTTTTTATTAACAAAAATCTTGAGGAATAAAAACAAATCTTTTCTATCATTCAACGCTTGAGGTGAACTCACTACCTTACGTATCAATAATTATGACCATAAGCAACACAGCTAGCAAACCTATAAGGTTGTTGGTTCCCTTCCTTCATATTCATTATCTAGATCTATATATAATGTTTTAGTTTTACACTATTTTATAAAACAAAAGCAAATGAATTTCCAACTACTCTACAATACAATTGTACTAAATAGTTGTTATTAATCCACCGCATTGCGTGCAAATCAAACTAGTATAAAACAAGGGGACCACCTTATTGGATCTTATTGCAGGATAGTTTGGTGACTCACGATAAGCCGAGGGAAATGAGGGTAATGTTGAAGCTCATGTCAATTCTAGGACCATGTACAGTGTACATATTACAATTTCTCTGTGCACAAAAATAGTACAATTTCCTCATATAAAGCAAGAAAATTGCTTCGTCCAACATTGAACCCAGGGGCACTACAAAAAAAGTGATTTTTACTAACATGGATAGTTCTATTGCAATAAGTACATTTACTATGGGTAAAATCTTATACCAACAGATATTGGTTTGTTGCTAGACTGTTGGTAAAAAGTGGTGATGGTATTAGTTTTACCAACAGATAGTGCAATCTGTTGCAATTGCTCCTTACTACCAACAGAATGAATCTGTGGGTGAATGTCATCGTGTTACCAACAGAGGCATAATATGTTGGTGATGGGAAGTGTTACCATCAGATGCTTCTGTTGGTGCTAAATCAATTGGCGGCATAAATTATTCACCAACGTACTGTATCTGTTGGTAATTCTTTCTTTTTTCCACCTTTTTAATCTTTTCCAACACGACGATCTGTTGGTACTACTGATACCGCCAAAAAAGAATCTCTATCAAATTGCAATCTGTTGGTAATTATGTTCTTTCATACACCTCATGATTCGAAACATCTATTACCAATAGTCCATCCATTCAAGTGGAAACTGTTTTTTTCAACGAATACACCTAAACATAATCAAACCTGTAGGTACAATAGTTATCAGCAATAGAAGAATCAACCAAAAAAAAGCACAATGTTATTTAAAAGTTTTCAAAAGTGCTATGCGTTCACCAAAAGTTCATAAGAAATAAGTACATAACTCTAACAATTGTTTCCATTGAAATTAAAGTCCAAACTATAAGTGCAAACTCAAAAATATTACTTGGTCTACCTAAAAGATAAGTAAAGAGAAAAGTTAACCACATAAGAGAACTCAAACTATGACTCATCATTTTGTTCTTGATCATCAACTTCTTCCCCATTTTCTTCTTCAAAGCATGACCTTTTTCATTGTCATCATCAATATCCTCATCTTCCTCAAATGAAGAAAGAACATCCTCCGTTATTCCCTATTATACAAGCACAAAAGCATAAATCTTAAGAAGAGGTAATAGAGAATATTTATAATCATCTAATGACATTCTCCCTTAATAACATGATGTCAAATTTACCATAGAAAAGAGAACTAGAATGAGTTCATCATGGCATGCAGCTCGACGACAAAGAATGAATGACAAAAATACAATGACAATGCTCCAGATCCACAACATAGAGTTAGTTTTAGCATGTTAAGACTCTCGATGTTCATACCAAAACTGCATTTGCACACAATAGCACGTAATCACAAATGTGTTCCTAGAAAAATATATGAAGTGCAAGACTAAGGTCGTGACCTATGGTCGCAGATCCTTGAGTTGATACCATCTGTGAGACCCCCAACCCGTAGCGTTAGAAGTATCAACGATTTTTTAAATTCCTACTTAAATTCTGGGGCAAAACGGACAGAGTTTCTCCTGAAAACTAACCATTTTAATTCCCTGCATCGAGTAGAAGTATAAAAGAACATAGAAACAAGCTCAACGGCTACACGCCAGAATCCACAACTCTACGGGCCACTCGCCCGGAGTATACCAAACATTAAACAATCCGCAAACAGGCCCTATGTCTAGCTCATCAACAAATAATAAAATATCTAAGCATACCACATATAAGCTTTATATATGACCACTATGTCTAGCTTATTAACAAATAACAAAATATCTTATATAGGAATACCTGGTGCTTCAAAAGCACTTTCACCAAATTGGTGACATATTCAAGTTTATTCTCCAAACGTTCAATCTTCTCTTGACTTTCTTGTTGCACTTGCTCGATTTTCCTTCTTTTAGCTCGTTCTTCCTCTGAAGCGCACCTTTTAGAAGTTGAACGAGGAACTTTGACCCCAATGCCAAAGGTCTTAGCATAACCATATTTGTCTTCTCTAACAACTTTTTTGAAAATTTCATCTCGAGTAACATCATCACATGAATCTTCTTCAATGCAAGATAACTCATTTTCAATTGCTTCCTGTCATGTTACAGATTAGTAAAAAGAAATAAAAAGAATAAAAAACATAAATAAAATTAAACACTCATACCTTTGCACTAGCTGAAACATCATCAAGTTTTGTAACTTTTTTTGGGGCATGGGTCTTCAACCATATTATAAGCTTATCTGTCTTGTTGCCTTTTGCTTAAAATGTATATAAAATACTAAATGAGTTACCTAAAATCAAAGTGAGCTATAGTATAAATAGGATATACATAATATCTCTTCTTCAGCACGTGCACGTGCGAAAGTCTTCGTCCCTCCGTAGTGACACATTTTGTTATTGCCCCGATTTTCAATTCCTCTTTTAGTTCTAGCCTAAATGAATAATTGACAAATCACATCACAACAGTTGCATTATTTCAAAATAATTATAACTGTAAATTTTCTTAAAGTACATAATTACCTTTCCCTTGTCTGATTCCCAAAACTGTACTAAGTTGGCCCATGTTTGAAGTGGTATGTGTTCTGGTCTTCTGCTAATTGCTTCATCATGACTTCTACCATCAAATAGTGCCACCTTCAACTCACATTTATATCCTCTCCAACAAGCATGTATTTTCTCCATTGCCCATTCATAAGGCTCATTTCCTTCGGGAAAGTGAAATGAACGCTGTACAACAGATATAAAGAAAAAGAACCAATTAAGACTTAAAATAAGCTTAAAAGTTCATATTTTTACTTTGAAATCTGCACACACATTGAGGGCTTGGTGTAAAAATCAGAGTGTAGACGTTCAACTTGGAAAGCAATGTAATATATATTGAGACATATATACCTTCACCTCTGCCCACACTGAATCTTTTTTCTCTTGCACAATTTTCCTCCAATCTATACAATTAAGTGGCAGTCTTCTAGGGTCTCATGCAAGACACCCAATCATGGAAGACATTTGCCTTTGAGAATTACCTATAGGTTGAAGTTGTTCGTTCACATCGACAAACACAAAGTTCTTCAAAACCTTTATCTTATTAGGTCCACGACCCTTCTCATTCTTTTCCTTGGTTGCTTGTATGCGCCTTCTAGTTGTGGTGTTGTGACCACCTTCAGTCGATGATTCACCTCCCATATCATGATTTGCTTCACTTTCTCCACGCTCCAATGAGCTTGAATTGACCTCTCCTATGATGTCACAAAAGCAAGCGAGTGTTATATATGACAATTATAGAAAATAAATGAAATATAATTACAAAAAATAGAAATTGCACTTAGACATAAAAGTAACATATGCACAATAAGTACATGACTTACTTCTAGGAACCTCTCCATTGTCTCTGGGCTCTAAGCTCCTGTCACCATTGTTACCATGTGAATCAACATGCTTTGCGAGCTCCACAGATTGACTACTAAAAACATTGTTGTTTTGGGCCTCCAATTGTCTTCTTTTCTCTAAACTTCTCGCCAAGTGTTTTTCCACTAAGAGTATAGGAAGAAATAAACATAATTAAAATTTACACTCCATCATTACTTCTATATAAACACTATTTCAGATCCTTTATAATTTAAGACTTACCAATACTATTAAGCAACATGGGCCATCTAATAATAGCTATTTCCTCATCACTTTGAGACGGTTTTTATGCTTTTGTACTCTCCTAATTAAAAGGAATATTAAGGTAGGAAAGAACGAAAAGTGGGAAATTTTCTATAATTGAGAGTATGTGTGTTTTACTTTAATATTTAATAATACAAAAACTTGCATTCTATATTAAAAAAAAAAAACTTACTTGTAGTAGTGTGTGGCAAAGAGGATGTTCCTGGTGAGAAGAGAGAACGTCGAACAAAAGTACCTCGAGACAAAGTAGGTGTTGAGTCTTCTTTTGACCTCGGACTACGTCTTACTCCTTGACTTAATAGCTGATTTTTCCCAGACGTCAACATATGCTTCATCAATTTAGAACATAAGTAACTTAAATAAAAGGTTGTTATTACTTTGAGATAACTATAAAACTATGATTAATTTAGGACCTACCGCAAGTTGATCTCTTGTAACCATCCTCTTCTTACCTGGCAATTTTCCTGTGGAAGACATAATCTAAAACAAAAAAATTTAGTACTACTATATCAGCATCACAAAGCCCACGAAGCTGTAGTTCTTAGAAATAATGCAATAGATTGGTGAAAAAATAAGAAAGTCATTCTAAATACCAAAATATTTAAGTACATCTATGAATTATTCAGAATTAAAATCATATAATGTTTCATCATCTTCATCACTTTCAGCACTACTATTATTTGAGTCTATCTCCACATCATTGTTCCTTTCAATGGCATCAACAAAAGGTTCATTCAATGTAACTCCCACGATATCTTCGCTAACATCAACGAATTCTCCTGCATCGATCGAAGTCGAGCTGTCAACTTGTAAAACTTCCACTTCTGGTATGACATCATCTTCCGGGTCATAAAGATCTCTTGGCTTAGTAGCAATTACTACATGCCAGTTTTTCTCTTTGGACTCCGGCACATAAAAGACTTGTACTGCTTGAGATGCTAACACAAAAGGTTCGCTTGTTTTCCAATGTGATTTAATGTTAACAAGCGTAAATCCAAACCCATCTTGCTTTACACCTCTAATTGGATGCACCCAATCACATCAAAATAAGATAACACTTCTTCCTTGAGGATAGCTCAACTCAATGATTTCAGTCAGAATCCCATAATAAGTTATATCTCCTGTATCTGTGCATGAATTCACAAGAACGCCAGAATTTTGCATCTCGCTCCTCTTATCAATCTTTTTAATACGCCACCTATACCCGTTACAGGTGATCTTAGTCATTGTCTTTATCCATTCACTTGGAAATGCACTTAGATATTTCAAATCATCAGCCATGGAACAATCGGTCGGACGATGCCTATGAACCTGAGAATGTACAGATTTTGTCTGTTATGATACATAGACCATGTAAAGTTTGCATATATAAATATCATATGTATATTAAGATACTTATATTTTGTTCAAACCATTTTGGAAATGTCTTTTTATGAATCTCACCAATGCTTTCATTTGAAGTTTGACATTCAGCACTAACAATCTCATACTGCTCTCTGAAACCATAAGAACACATCTTAAATTTTAGAATGAATTTTAGGAATTTTATTATACCAAATCGAACAATAAGGCGTACTTACTTTGCATAACTTTGAACTTCATTGCAGTTAAATAACACATAGGTATGTGCTTGGTCAATTAGTGAATGGTTAGGACGAATGTCTTTCTTTTTGGATAATGCTCGACATCTTAAGGAGAATACAGATAGTCCCTTGTAACCATCTTCACCATCATCATTAATTATTCCTTGAGGACCTATTCTCCTTAGTCTCCACACCAAGTAAATATCTTGCACAAAATATCAAACATTCATTTGCTACGTATCGTTCAGCAATTGACCCCTCTGGACGACTTTTATTGCCAACAGACAATTTTAATGTCCTCAAGTCCCTACGAAAATCGCAATCACATGACATGGCTATTATATGTAGTTGTAAATATAAAACTGTGGATGTAAAAATTAAAAATTAAGTATATACCTTTCTACATTGTACATCCAATGATAAATGACCGGACCCGTAACCTTTGCTTCATATGGCAAATGGACAACTAAGTGTACCATTATGTCAAAGAAGGAAGGCAGAAAAATGCTCTCCAAACATCAAAGGGTAACAATGATACGATCCTGTAACCTCTCAAAATCTTGAGGTGTTGCAACTTTAGAGCAAAGCTCTTTAAAGAAGTTGCTTAACTCAATCAATCCAATTGCCACGTTTTTGTCTTTCATTTTCCTTGCAATCAGTGGCAGTAGTTGTTGCATTATAAATTTATAATATGACGGTCATGGCTTTTTAAACCATAAATTTTACCATCAATCATGCGCCTTCTGATATTTGATGCATAACCATCAGGCACTTTCACAGAACCAAACAAACCAATAAATTCCTCCTTTTCTTTCTTGCTTAATGTGAAGCACGCTGGAGGAATGTATACTTTGCCTCTGTCTTCTACTGGATGGAGTTTATCCCAAATATTCAAGTCCTTTAGGTCAAGACGTGATTGCAACGTATCTTTTGTCTTTTTTTCAATGCCTAGAAGTGTACCAAGTATACTTTCTGAGACATTTTTTTCTATATGCATAACATCCAAGTTGTGACGTACCAGAAGATGGTCCCAATAAGGGAGTCTGAAAAATATGCTCTTTTTACTCCAAGGCATCACTTCATCCCCCTTTCTTTTATTTTTCTTTTTAGTCTCTGGATGTTTACCAAATATGACATCAAGTCCTTCCATTTGATTCAACAAATCAGTTCCAAATAGCAATTCAGGAGGATGTCTCATTTCTGTTTCTCCATTAAAAGCCTTTTTACTACGCCGAAATTTATGATCGCCTGGCAGAAAACAACGATGTCCCACATAACACATTTTTCTACTTTTCTTCAAATAAAGGGAACATGTATCGACATTACAATATGGACATGCATACTTCCCTTTGGTTTTCCAACCTGACAAATTCCCATATGCGAGGAAATCACTTGTAGTGCACACTAAGGCTGCTTGTAAATCAAAAGTCTCATCCTTTAAGGCATCATAAGTTTCTACACCTGGCTCCCAGAGTTCTATTAGCTCATCAATTAAAGGTTCTAAGAATACATCAATATCATTTCCTGGAGACTTTGAACCAAGTATAAGTAATGAAAGGAACAAATAAGGTTGTTTCATGCACAACCATGGAGGCAAATTATAAGTCATCAGTATAACAGGCCATATACTATATTGAGTGCTCATATTGCCATACGGATTAAATCCGTCACTTGACAAGCAAAGCCTGACATTTCGCGGATCACTAGCAAATTTTGTATACCTATTATCAAAATGCTTCCAAGCATAAGCATCAGCAGGATGTCTTAATCTTCCATCCTCTTTACGTCCCTCTGCATGCCATCTCATCAAACGAGTTGTCTTAGATGACATGTACAACCTTTTAAGCCTAGGTATTAGAGGAAAGTGACGTAAAATCTTCATTGGAACTGGATTGCCAAAAGCTAATTTCATTATCGTTCCCATCATCTGCGAGCTTATATCTAGAAGCATTACACTCAAGACACTTGGTGAGTTCAGCCTTATCCTTCCAGAAAAGGACGCAATCATTAGAACATGCATCTCTCTTTTTGTAACCAAGATCAAATTATTTAATGATGCTTTGCATTTGTTTAAAGGAATTCGGCAATACTGAATCTTTTGGAAGAGCCCTTTTGAAGAGTTTTGTAAATGCACCAAACGCCCTGTCACTGACATTATACATGCATTTAAGATGATACATCTCAACAATAAATGAGAGTTTACTAAACTCTTCACACCCCGGATACAGGGGCTGACCCGCATCTTCAATTAGTTTAAAAAACGTCTTTGTTTCTTCATTAGGGCCTGAGGAATCATTAATGGATTCATGACATGCAAAAGCATCCCCTATCATATCATACATATCATGTTCGATTGAACCATGACTCTCATGATTAAATTGATCATCTAGAATCTCATCATCGCCATCATTGTCACTTAAAATTGGCTCCCCATGATAGACTCATACATGTTTACGGTAGTTAGCATCCATCCCTTTCATAAGAAGGTGAACTCTTACAACTTCCCTTTCATGGTGGAATCGATTAGCACATGTTGTACATGGGCATAAAATCTTATCATCAACAGCAAAAGTCGAAAATGCATGATCAAGAAACGCATTTAGATATTCCATATATTCGTTATCCATTCGTCTCAACTTCACCCAACTCTTATCCTTAAACACATCCATAATGCCAAGTGCCAACTTCCTACATATCATAATTTTCAAATAATTATTCATTCTTAAGATATAAGGTAGCAAACATTACAACAACAATTATAGTAAAAAATAATCTTCTTGAACTTTCTTTGAAATCTTGAAACTTCTACATGAATAGCGCTAACTGGACTATTGGTGACTTATACCTATCTTCTGATATCTGAGAGATGACTCTGTCTGTCGTCTCTAAATATTCTGTTGCAATCTCAGACAAGTTGCTTGGACTAAACCTTAGTTGGCTATGGTAGAGTTGTTTTCGTCATCTTTGTGAATTGGAATTCTAGTTTACTTTGTATATTTGTGTAAGGAATCCTATAGAGTACCAAATACCATAAGCATATATGTTATAAATACTTACTATTTTCTTGGATTCTATTCTCTGATTTTTTAGGAAGTGTGAAGGTAAGTATATATGTTCCAATGTCTGATTTGAATCTGATCTTTTGTTATCGCTATTTATGTCAAGTATATAATTCCGTAAATAAATTATTGTAACTATAAAAAAAAATCCAAAAATATTGTAAAATGTTATAACTAAGAACTTCATCTAATTACATCATATCCTAATAATAGTGTAAAGTTGGCATTTATTTTATTAATATATTTAAAGTGGTCCCTTTGGTGATAAAAAAAATGTGCTTACATTGGCTGAAGAGGACAATCACATCTGAAAGTGGAGGTTGTGATGGAGGCGCCAGCTTGAATTTGAGAGAAGCAAACTAAGAATTTTGTCACACTTTGGTGACGTTGTCGTTCTGATTTGTGAAGTCACCTGCGACAACGTCACCATTTGCGTAACAATAACATGATGTGGATTTCTACAATTCCCACTAACTTTTTAATTTTTAATTTTCTTGGGCTTTGTATCTGAAGCTATCATTTTTCAATCCAAATACCCTGACGATTTCTTTGTGCTCAACCAACTCTACTGAGCTACTCTATAACTGATCTAATCATTTGTTTATTTAATTATTTTTTAAAGGCTGTATCTTTTTGCTCATATTTGACTAGATTCTGACAATTCATCGTATAAACTTTAGGTTTGTTTAACTGTTTTTTTAATTGGTGGTGTTTGAAGTGAAAGGGTTATATCCTTTCGAAACAAAAAGACAAAAGGCTGATTAAAAAGCGAGCAGCCATGTTTGAAATTCTTCTTATATTGACTATCCTTTTGCTAAATTATTTATTCTTTACTTATTATAAATATTTATCATTAACATTCAGCGCTGATAAATATTAATCAATATTCAGTCATATTTTCTACTAATAATTTCAACTCTAATCAGCACTTATTAGTACTCATCAGCATTGATCAACACTCATCAGCAATGATCAGCAATAAGGGCTTGTTTCTTTCGTGGGTAAATTGGGTGGGTCAAAAGGGTGAAGTGGGTTGAAGTTAGTTGAAGTTGGTTGAGATAGGTTGAAGTTGGTATTTTTTTTAGGTGGGTTGAAATAGGTTGAAGTAGATTGAAGTTGGTATATTTTTTATGTGGTAGGTTGAAATGGGTTAAAATAATGAGAATGTAATTAATGTGTGATACTTTATGAAGTTATTCAAATTTTGTGAAATTTTTGTTTTTTATTTTTTATTTTTTATTATTTTGATTTTTAATTTTTAATTTTTAGTTTTTTTTTCATTTTTGATTTTTCATTTTTTTTGTCTTTACTTTCTTTTTTTTTGAATTTTTTTATTTTTTTTTATTTTTTTTGTTTTTATTTTTATTTTTTATTTTTTATTATTTATTTTTGATTAATTTTTATTTTTTTTATTTTTTTATT
>JACYFF010031952.1:15281197-15327331 GCA_017589665.1 Selenicereus undatus | reverse complement strand
AAAAAGAAGGAATTAAAAATAAAAGCGTGGAATTTAAATTTACATCTGTAATAAGTGATAACTATCACTGTATTTATCATATTATAATTATTAAGGTGTATATAACTATTAAAGCATATGAAATAATTACAGCAAAATACACACACACACACACACACACACACACATATATATATATACATACATATATATATATATATATATATATATATATATATATATATATATTTGTGTGTGTGTTTTATAAATTCTGCCTATATTATTTTTTACACTTCTATCTCTGAAAAAATAATATCTAAAACTTAGTCATATTTTCAAGGAATTCAACATTCTATCACTCAGATTAATCCAATTTTGCATCCATGCACGCGTAGGGCTAGTAGTAAATGTGCTAGTACTATGTGAATGTTCAAAGTTGATAGAAGGAATATTCACATGGAGATTCCAATAACTATTATTAAGAAATTTAATTGGGCCACCATGATTAAGAAAATGGAAGGGGGGAGGGGATTGAAAATTGACTTTTATTGAGCTTGAAGGGCCATTTCTGGGGGCACTCCTGATTTAATTAGTAGATGAAGAGGTTTTTTGTCGTTTAATTTGTCTTAATTAGATGGTAAGTAATCTTGGTTAAGGATTCCTTAGTACAAGCCTTGAGGACCACGCACTATTGAAACATTGAATCAATATATCAATATAAAAGATTCTGAATTGATGACATCTGCCCAAATGTTTGGGAATCATCCTAGCCAGGTGCAATGCATTAATGTATTGGGTGGTTGTTAACTTCTGCCATTCATCTTGCAAATTTGCAACTTGTACCATTAATGTTGTCATTTAGTGTAGGACTGAGCAAGGTTCTCGACTAATCCAAAATTTATTTGGAATCGATCGAATAGTTCTAGTTCTTAGAATAGAGGGATTGGTCTAATTAAATAATTTCGGTTCCGTTTTTAAAAGAGAAATGGTAGCGGAAATTGGTTTAGAGAGAGGAAAAAGAAGAATTTTTTTTTATTTCCCTACATTTTCTTTTGTTTATCCCTTTTTTTTCTTTTTTCCTAGAGTAATGACTCACCGAATAGTGAATCTTAACTCAATCTTAATTAGCTTCCTATTAATTATTGAAGAATGAATCATTATGCTTTCAAAGTTATAAAGACAAAAAAAAAAAGACCTAATTATTAAAAAAACTTTTTATTTTGTGTAAATATAGAAAAGGTAGAAAAAGATCGAACGTCCCCCTCTCCCAATCCAAATAAATGAAGAAAAATTGACTTCTTAGGTGCTAAAATCTCAATACTAGGCACAGTAGGAATCCTGAAATCGGAATCATAACTAATAGTTCCGATTCCAATTTTCAAAAGTTAGGAACTAGTTTCACCAATTTTGGTTCCCATATTTTTGCACGGCCTCATCCCTATGACCTATAAACTATCATCTTTTATGCACTTTTTTACCATCATTTATCATGTGGATAACTTATATCCATGCATTCTTCATGTTTTAATTTCCAGTGAATGATATATTTGACATACAAAACTATTAATTATTTATAGTAGTTGTTAACTATTAGTTATTTATATAGCTATTTGTATTAATTATTATCAAGGAAAGATGCTTAATAAATTAATTAATTAAAACATTGAAGCATATATTAATCCACAAACTTATCCTCATGAAAGGAAAATATGATAATACTGCACAAATAAATAAAATAAAAATCATTGATGAATCTATGTGATTTGATTTTAAACAAACAAAAAATAGAGACTTTTATCTACTTATTTTACTCCTCGTATCTATCTATCTTTCTATTTATTTGTTTGTTTGTTTGTCTGTCTGTTTGTTTGTTTGTTAAAAATTAAGTGATAAAATACAGCCATAAGCCTTAAATATTCCTTATCATAGGGATGTTATCCAAGTAATTTGATCCAATAGGATATATATATAGAAGGATGAACAAACTAGCTTTAGGACTAGATGACCATTTTGATTCGTATTGTTGACTATATATAACAAATTAAGGGTTTTCTATAGTATTTGAACAACAATATATAGTGGAAGTCAAAATCAAAGGGTTAGGTGAAATTGTATCACGAGTGAAGGAATTGATTAATCATCTGTATTTTTGCATAATTGGAGGCTTGGAATTTGAAAAATTCTTTGCTTGATTCTTCTGAAATGGAGGATTCAGTTGTGAAAAAGTCATGTATGTTTGTCAATTTTGCTCTCTCTTTATGGTTAACCCAAAAAGAGAAGTAGAAAAATAAGCCCACTGGCGTTTGAAAAGGAACAGGGATGCAGGTAGACCTGGTAAATGGGTCATTCGCTTCGGGTACGGGTCGGGTCAAGTTTGAGTTGGGTCATGTTCGGGTTAAGTATTATTTTGGGTAGTTTCAGTTTGGGTAGGGGTATGGTTCGAGTCGGGTCGATTTCAGGTCAACTAATTTTTGGTTAAATACGCTTGTCATGCCAAAACAAACAACTTCGTAGAAAATTTTGAGCCGGGTATGATTCGGTTCGGGTTAATTCGGGTTTCAAGTCTACTTTTGGGTGAGTATATTTCAGGTGTCGAGTCGGATATAGGTCCAAATCATTCAGTTCGAATTTTGAATCTCGGATCAGTTTTACCAGATCTAAATACATGACGGGTTGGTGTACACCTACCCTGTAATATTAATTATTCATAAGTGGACAAGTTTTTTTGGTGGAATTTTGTTTTCTCTTTTGGAATTTGCTGTGTATTCTAGAAAAAGCGTACGGACTTATAGTAATTATTATTTAACGGAAAATAGAGTTTCTAGAAACTATAGTTGATATTTGGGGGATAAGACTGTGGCCATTAAGTTCTGCTCATCAAAGTTCCAAAAGAATATTTGGATGAACGTCTTGTACGATGTTAGCTGGACTTTGTGGGAACTATGGTATGTTATTTTCAATTTATCATAAGTAACTTATTAAATATTAATGATGATCAGTGCTCATGAGTGTTGATGAGTGCTGATGATGCTTACTAATCAATGCTAACAAATGTTGATCAGGGTTGGGGGAGTAAAAGAGATATATCTAAGTATTGATCAGTGTTGATAAGTGTCGATCAATATTTTATTGGAGTTGTTGAGTCCTAATAGTACTGAATGTTGGTAATAAGCACTTACGATAAGTTGAAAAGAACATGCCCTTAATGAATGACATTTTTATTTAATGTAGGATACTTGCTTAGTAAACAACTCACAAACCTCAGATTTACGTTTCATTGGATAAATCCATGTAAAGCGCAAATAATTGTTAATAAAAACATAATATTTGAAATCATAAATAATTCAAGGCACCTTCAAATTCAAAAATATTACTAACGACCAAAAAGGGGGAGGAGATAAGATGCAATGCATGAACATTGCCATGACAACAACGTTTCATTGAAAAATACAGTGTGTACGCGTATAATATGACCAAATAAAGCATCTTTCAAATTTTGTCGAGACCAACCAAGATAACTCTTTCACTAGATTCTTGGGTTCACATGAACCGGCCAATCAAATTGTACTTTGTTTTAGAATTACAAGTATTAATAATATTTAATATGGGACTTAATCTTTAATTGGTGGGAGTGGTCTAACTGTCTAAGGTGAATTTAGTAGACCAAAGCGAACCTAATCCTTAATTGTGTCAGACTTAGTAAAAGAAAAGTACTCAAAAAAGACGACTCATGGAAAAAAACGACAGCTATATACCTACGGATGAAAGGAAAATTATTTGGACTTTCAATTAGCCAACCTTGGTCAAGGGGACATGATTTACTCCCATATATGATGGAGCTTCACGACTAGGTCAACCACAATAGTATGTATGATGCTGGCATACATGTAATCTTATGTATAAATAAAAGAGCTCAAATAATAACGGATAAATTATTGGTTAAATGAAAGGGTTGAGAAAAATAAAGAAATTAATGAGAAGGCATGTGATTGCTAATTGATGTTCGACAAATTCTTTCTTGTTCGAAATATTTGAGCCAGCTAGAAAAAATTTAACGAGAGTAATAGAAGAGTTGAAATTATGTACAAGTAGATATATAATTTGTTGATATATGCTAGTCAAAGAATTAGATAACGAACTTGGAATCTTGTTAAATCAAAAAGTTTATATTGTTATTTTTGCAGTGGAATTTGTATAGCAGGATAATCATATTTGAAGTAATCACACAATTTTCTTTTAATAATCTTATGAACCTTACACTCCGTCCTTCAGTAATATTTCCAATTTTTATACTCTAGATTCTGGAAACGGAAAAAAACAACGGAGTAATATGTTTGGACAGTATGGAAAAACTATGAGAAAATTGCTACTAATACTCTATGATTCTTCTCGCCCTTTCTGAATCAAGTATTGACCAATTAAAGTACTAAAGCAATAAGTAAACAAAAAGTATTTCATATACCTTAGGTTTGAACAATACTGAGTTATCCTATCCATTTACTGGATGATATACCAAGGGCTTATCTTTTTCGTTGGTCTTTTTAAATTTATAAATTTTAACCAACTTCAACCCACTTCAATTCACTTCAATAAAAAATACCGACTTCAATCCACTTCAATACACTTCAACCAACTTTACATACTTTAACCCACTTAAACCAATTTCAACTCACCTTTTTTAAAATTTTATTTTTACTATTTTAACCAACTTTAAAAAATATACCAACTTTAACCCACTTTAATAAAAAATACTAACTTCAACTTACCTCAACTTACCTCGACAACTTCACCCTTTTATCAATCCTAATTTACTAACGAAAAGAACAAACCATAAAAGAATATTGTAGGCACTCAAAATTTGTTCGTGCCGTACCAAAATTAAATTTAATTAATTAATTGGGCCAGCCCTTTTAATTAATTTAATCAAGCCCAAAGACTCACAACTCAAGCCCGAGATGAAACCCAGATGACTACCAAAACTAAGTCCGGGTTCAGTTAAAATTCGAGTCAAAGCCCAAACCGAGACTCAAGACGACTACCAAGTCAAGCCACGACCTAAAAGGCCGAATGATGTTCAAGTGATGGCGCGGTCAAAAGTCAAAGTCAAAGTCAAAGTCAAAGGTCAAAGTCAACATCGACTCACAAGTCAAAACATCAAAAATGACTCTCAAGTCAACGTCCGGTTAAAGCTCGAAGCGACTTCCAAGTCAATGCTCGATTCAAGCCTGGAAGACTCCTAAGTCAAAGTCAAACAAACGAAAGTCAGGTAGCCTAGGATAAGGCCTGATTGAAAGGCCCAAAATCTAGGTCAAAGCTCAAAACCCAAGTCAAGGCCTATCTTGACTTTAAAGGGGGAGGCTTTTCTATAAATAGGTCCCCACTCCCTTTGTTTCAGGATTGAAAAATCCATCCTTGAGAGAGAATCAGAGGAGTTTGTATCCATAGAGATTGTACCCCATTCAAATCAATTGAATCTATAAAAATTCAATCTTTGTAATTTGTGATTACAAATATAATCGATAATTATCATTTGAATAATAATCAATTTTACATTCAATACAACGATAACATCGCCGCCTCGCACTTTAATAATAGTCAATTTTATATTCAGTACTGATTAGGTATATCAAATTTTGGTAAGTACGAGAATGCGACATCCCCATAATTTGAGTTTTAAGGTTCAGCCTCAGTCTCAAATCCTTGAATCCTACAATTGGGTACCAATGCGAAGGTGAAAAAAGGTTGGGAAAGTTCGCAACATAAGAAAATCAAACTTTCCCTATCAATCACAGTGCGTTGCATTATTACACCCTGCCAAACACAAAATCAGAGTGATTAAATTTCTTAAATTAGCCAAGGCGAAGGTCTACAACAGTGAACACTTCACTAAAAATTTCAAAATATTCCAATATTCCTTCGGTAAACACACCATCGAATCTGCAGCTCAGCTCCGAAGGCACTTCTGATTACGCTTGAACCAAAAAAAAAAAAAAAAAAAACCGAAAAGATTGACAAACCCCATCTTTACATAAACTGAACTAGTTCTATATACTACTATATATGATTTCTTCCCTACCTGCAAGTTCTACTCCATATAAAAAATTTAAAACAGAAAAGGTTGAAAAAATAAAATTTTACACCCAAAAAAAAAGAAAAAAAACCCACCTCATCGCAACAAACGCTGCCGCTGGAAGCTGTACTACAAATATTCTTGACACAATTACAAATAAAACCATTTTCCCACCTCCACCCCCATTGAAAACGAGGCTTCACTCAAACTACCATCTTGCTCTGGCTCTTGTTCAAAAAAAAGTTCCGTTCTTCGAGCCTTGATCTTGTTCCGAACCCTAAACTGCGTGTGTGGATCCCAGCAGGCAATCTTGTTCTCTGCTCTTGTGTAACTGGTTAACCCAAAAGTGCCACTGTGTCCATGTCAGTGCAGAGAACCACAAGCTGATCCGAGCGTCCACTTCACATAGTGGGGAAAAAAATCAAAAGAAGAAGTCAACATTTATGTAAACAAATCCAATCCAATTATCCAACATAAGATAAGAGCATGTAGAGAATGTCTTCATGACCAGCCCCCAACCGGTCATCAGCAGACCAGTGAGGTTAAGGTGGGGTCTGGGTCAAACGAGTAAGCAATCCAGGACAACCAAGGATGGATATAGAACCAACCCCCCCCAAAAAAAAAAAATTGCTAATGCTGTGTCGTAAAATCCCAAAAGGTTCCAAAACTTGCTAAGGTTGGTTGGGAAAATTTTGTCAGGCTTTGGATTTTGGTAAGCCTGAATCTCAAGGAGATCCTTGCTTGGAATAAAGCGAGTTGTGCCCGATAATTCTGAAGAACTCAACACATGACTCTATATGGCTTGCTTGGACTCAAACTAACTTATCGAAAAGGAGATATTTGGACTGTTCACAAGAAGGGACACAATTAATTGTTCGGGCTGGAAGAGTTTATTCCTGGCAACAGATGGAATACTACGAAAATTAACTGGAATTTACCAGTAGGTTTGGAGCATATACAAAACGGTTGTACATTTCCTAACTTCAAAAGAATCCTAGATCCATATTATACTTCATACCATCATAACAGCACCGGTACCCATGTCCATTTAAAGTTCAATCACAGTTTCTTTCCAGAGTCCAATCATCGTTCCTTTTCAATTACAAGTTTTGAGGACGAAACTTAATTTAAGGGGGGGAGGCTGTAACAGCCCGAACTCTAATATTCATTTAACTTAGTTTGAATCATGTTAATCTCCAATTAAACCAGTTGGGTGCCGCATTTCAATTCACCATTTCATGTACACGTATATATGTCAACTTTTTTTAACAAACAGCATTGTCTCAGCTTCCATTATTATTGAGCAAATCTAGCAAATGGACAAAAGTATTGTACAACATTTGGGAGGAAAGACTAAATGCTTACTGTGGAAATCTAGAACTGCGGGCAACATAGTGAATGATGAAGAGAAACAGGACAAGCCGTCACAAATACCGAGCCTGTACTTACGGCTGAGCACTATACACATCAACTGGAATGATCCGTTGTAGCCTCCAAGTTTTTCCGCTTTCTCATTACCTCAGCTTCTCTAGCTATACAAATATCAGAAGGCCAAAACATATGATACATAACTTTGCAGAGGAACCGCGGGAGCAATGCTATCATGATGATTAGCACAATAGTAAGCCAATAGGTAGGTGACTTTGCAAGATGATATATTGTCCTGCAATAGAGGGGGGGTGGGGTTGAGTAACATCCATAATCAACAATAACAAAAAAAAAATAAAAAATTGCACAAGTCCGAATGAAGACTAACCAGTAGTTGGGAAATACAGGTATAGAATCCAACACCACCATACATGCATACGTAATGATAATTGATCCCCATACAGCAGCATGGGTGATAATTACCCAGCGCTGAATGTCCATTGCCAAGTGCATGTTCACAAGGATCACAACTGAAATGGTCCACAAGCTCCCCAAAGTCCAAATATCAATGGCGCTCTCCATATAAGTAAACAGAGGAATATAGAAAAGGACAAGACTCTGCCATAACGTGTCGAGCATTGTTATCCAAAAAAGCTGTAAATTATAGCTCTCTTTTCTGTGGCCTGCGCCATAGAGCTTTGGATACTGAAGCAATGTCTTATCACTCAGGTCCTTGTCTAGAATTCCAACAACAATAGTGGGTACAGAAGTATAGATGACAGAATAAAAGACACTGCTCCAATCTGTCAAAGCCTGAGTTGTTGAAAAAGCAGTGCACAAAATATACCTGAGACAAGAAAGGAACTACAACTAAGCAGTGCTGCCTCTTTTTTTTTGGGGGGGGGGGGGGAGAGGGGGATGATTGTGATCAGTTCAAAGAATCAACAGTGGCTATAGACAATTCACCAAGAAAAAATGCTCATCTATTCTGACACCTATCATTGATTAGCAAAATTACAATGACAAAATGTATTATGATATTGACCATCACATAATTAAAACATATTTCACAAAAGAGATTTTCTTTGTCGCAACTTGTCTGAAATGCCCAACCCAAGTGCAAACGCAATTTGAGCAGAGAGGATGAGGATAATGACGACAATTGTTCCAAAGTTGGCAGGGGATCGATCGAACTTTCTTTCACTGGACAACAGAAAACCTGGCTTTATCACTGTAGCCGTAAGAGGTCACAGCAGGGCACAATTTATCTTATTTTTTTTTTAAAAGAAAAGAACGGGATGGCTGAACTCAGTGAACTTCCAGTCTGATTAGAATTGAACATAGCCCAGCTATGTGTAATATACGAGCATTACTGAAGGAACATGTATGAGTCATTGAAAGAGGTTACCTGCACAAACAGAGAGGGCAGAGAAAAGGGCATGAGGGGGCATTCAAAGGGCCCTCTACGTTGAAGGAAGCTATGTTCCTTGGACTTGGCCAGAACAATAGGTTAAAAGTTCGGGAAGCAAGCTCTGGCCCTTCACATCATCAATTTCATGTCCTTGGGATTCCATCACAAAATGTCCCAACTGTGGAATTGCAAAGTCACTCCCCAACTTTTCACTAGCTACTACAACTAATTCATCCGAGATTAATGCAAAAGAAAATAATTGATTAACTAATCTAGGCCTAAAACCCCTTAAGGTTACCCCAGTGATAGGATGCCTGGTTCTCACAAAAAAGACCAGGGCTAACCCTAGGCTTTGCACTCTGTAAATCTTACCCAACAAATTAAAAAGAACAGAAAATCATCCTGGCATATACCCAGATTAGTGAGCTGTAAAGAAACAAACCTTTTTGCCAAACAAACCTCTCACCTCCTGTGGTAAACAAACAAGTCAGATCCAACTAATTATGAAGTTACAACGATTACCGCGTCACATCATATTGAACAGAGTGCAGAAGGTACAACTGCAAGTGAGGAATGTTAACCTACTGTAAATTGTCGCTGAAGTCTAGAACCCATCAAAAACTTGGACCTGGGCAAATTAGAGTCCAGTCAAGAACGCTGATCTTATCAGACTTCCTGGAACTAACCTTCCAGAGATTTTGAGTTGTATACAGTGATCACAAGATCCTAGCCTACGGATATCGATCAAATCTTGAGTCAAACTAAAGTCACGGTCATGTATAACATATGGTATCAATAGCCTGGCTTAACAAAACACCTCAACTCTCAGACATGATATTTGGCTAGTGTTGGGTATCTCCAACATACTCCGATTGGATTAGGCCGAAAATTTATCAGGGGGTGCTAAGCCCTGCCATTTTCTGCCAGGGAAGGTTTTTTCTTTTTTTGGGGGCCCCGGGGGGTAGGTGGGTTGGGACTTGAGAGGTCTAGTCCTCATCTATTCTTCAGGAGCACACCTCCTTTCACTTGCTAAAGACTAGTCCCACATCATCATACCATATTGACCCAGTAACAGACTATGAACTGTCAGACAAAATGACTAAACCTGCATGTCTCATGCTATGGAATAACATAGATCTCAAATTCTTTGGCACATTTTTTTCCTAATCAGAAACAGGAGGAGGGGGGGCTTGATGAAACCACTTTTCAAAATTCTATGATCAGATTGTTAAAAAGAATCTTTAACATCACCATCCTCTACAAAGCATTCTCTTACAATGATTACAATAATATTCTATATTATACATTGTCCCACTATTAACAGAATTCAGACTCCTCATTTCACCCCAAGTCGAAATAAGTAGGTTTAAATAAGGCAGCCAAAAGTAAAAACCCTACACCTGCCAATTGACATCCTCAGGACCACAGTGGAGGGGAAAAGCACTGGTTACCAATTGCCGACCCATATCCCATGTTGCGTCGTGTCGACACAAGTACAGTGGGGCAAAGTGCCAGGTCGGAGCATCACAGACTGGCATTTCCCACATCCTTAGTTTTTTTCCCAGATGGCCAATAATCTTAGTACTACTAGAAGAAAATGCACTGTCAAGCTGCTCAAGAAGGGGACTCCCTAGAATATATAGAAAATAAAATAAATAAAATAAAGGTGGTGAACCTCCAATCCTCCATCATATGGATAATCATGCAGAAACTTTTGAAACATATTTAGCTAGGGATATTATTGAATCCCATCTAAACTCATAATGGGTAATATCTTGCCAGGTGCCCCTTAAATCTTCCATCAAGCCACCACCGTAGCTACCTTATCCCTAATATCCATGACACATAATTCCCCTCCATGTGCACAACAAATGGCCTATGTTTTTCTAGCCCAAGCCCACGTTAATACCATCTCACATACCTCCATTACACCTTGGATGTGCTTTTCATGCAAATGATGAGCTCTACAAACCATCATAAGCCTTCATTTCGGACTTTGTCCATCCTCACTATCATTTCTTAAAAACTTCCCAAGAGGTAACCTATCATGGTACTACTAGTCTGGTACAAGCTAAGCATGCCTGACCATGAAGATTCTGCTTGCCTAGGTAGAGGCACTAGCCAACGGGTTACACCATTGAGGCAACATAACTAGGACAAATGATATCATGTGGTCAGGTGACCACTTCCTTATGTTAGACTCCCCATTGGAGAGCACTCCCCTAACTTTGACTCTAAACTCTAAAGAGAACCTCTTATCCTTTAATCCTGCCAATTAGAGAAATGTTGAGCCTCAAGTGTGATGCTAGCTAAGACAGCAATGATTTTTGACACTGAAGTTCTTTCAATAACATAATTTTCCTGTCATTGTCAATTAAATGTAACGAACTGTTGAAATTGCAGATCCACCTAGGGGTGGCAATCTTCGATCTGAAGTCAACAAATATTTGTCTTTATTATACAAAATTACAATTTTATCCTTTTTCTTTTTATTTAATTTTCACGATAGTTTACCTTTTTGCGCTTTTGCTTTTTAGTTACTTTTAATTTTTATTATTCGTTTTTTATTTTGTTTAATATTCGTTGTCAGCGTAGCACGTGATTGAGAGTCATTTATATCCATGTTTCCTTGACACCAGATAGTGTATTTAAAAGTTTTAACTCTAGTAATACAATATTATCTTTTAATATCTTCTCATTTCTAGGTTCTATATTTTCAAGTAAATATGATAATTGAGTTAATCGAGAGTTATAATGATTAAGCATTTGTTGACGAATACTTCTATTTGTGCAATCAAAAGTTCTTAAAAAATCAAAAGCTTGTGCTTCTGTATAATATTCTAGATTTGGTAGATAATATCTATTTCCACTTATATAATCTCCATATTGGTCTTTTTCAGCAGTAAATTGAAATTTATGTCTGGGGTTTAAAAGATTTTCAAATGAAATCATAGTTTCTAGAAAAAAATTTCACCAAGACTGTATGGGCCAAGATGATCGTTTAGAGATTCATCTAATTCTTTAACCATTTGAATATTTTCGTGGATAAGATGGTTCAATAGCTTATGATACTGTTTGTAAGATTTGCGATCCAAAATATGTAGAGTATTTTTAATAGCTTTATATTCAACAAGAGAGGAGCTGAGTTGAGCTTGATGTTCTATACTGAGTTTATGATAGTCATTCCTTAGTGCGGTGATAGAACTAGCTATAGTGAAATGAGAATTTTTAAGAGAGTGGTTACGCAAATATGGGTGATTTGCTGGTATTTTTGCCATAATTAGTTAGTAGGGTTCTAATTTCATTATTTCAAGGATTAAATTCTCAATTTAATACTTGAACTTAAGTTAAAAGATAAGAGCAGTTTATGTCTCTAATTACTTTAGTTTGATGTGCTCTTTTAGTTAGCAGGATACCATTTTACACAAGGGTCTGGCAACTTTTTGTAGAAAAAGGTTTAAAACTCTTTGATGTGAGGTCAAGATTTGAACAAAGAACAAATTAAAATGAGTTTTCGATTGCCAAACACGGTACTTCCACCATAATAAATCATACTACCAGGGTTTCAAGGAATTATACCTCCTCTGCTTAAGAGTCTCTCGTTGAGATATGGAATCGTTTAATCTGCCGCCACGCCCTTCTCCTGACGGGCCTTACTGGTCTTACTTCGATCTTAGATTCCCTCTCTTTCTTTGAGATTTTTTCAAACAAAAGGAAAGAAAATTTCAAAAATTTCTAAATAATTCTTTTGTATTAACTGGTTTCCCAAAGGGAAAGTTTCAAAACAACATAGCAAAGTACAAATTTGAGTGATCTATTCTTCGCTCAAAATTTTTGTCTCCTCCTTACTATGATTACATATTTACAATCCCTCCAAAGCTTCGAAAGATGCAGCTAATAGCTATACATAATACACAGCATACTTGGTATAATAATAGAGGTAGTACAATCGACAGCACATTACTATCGTACAATAATTCAATATAGCACTAGAATATATTACTAATAGAATTGTGACAATCATAAGATGCAATAATTGCTTTGGTTTCTTCCGTGTCTAGCCTCATTTGAAAGTTATGCATGTGAAGGGGTGGATCATGTCCTTTTGAACTGGCAAAAGGAACTGCAGAAATTATAGGAGACATGAGAAAGGATCTCGATCAAGGACGAACTGTTGTTTCAGAACTCCTTAAAATGGTGAACTCCTTAAGATCTACCTCAACAACTATATCTCCTATGACAACCATTAGCTCTATACAGCCAATAACTTCATCAACTATACTAACTATTACTCCAACTACTACTATTTTAGAGTCAAGTTCAAGCTCTTCGTTTCTCAAGAAAGAGAAAGAGATGCAAGAACTCAATGCCAAACTATTATCAAAAATAACTATAGCTTCAACTATATAACCCAAAAAAGTAATTCATTTTGACATTTGTGATCCATTCCTTGTAGCATACTACCGAACAACCCAGCAAGTTTACCTAAAACTTAATGAATTATCTCAAATCTTTTACGGTTGAGGTAAATCATTATTTGCCAGAGTAACCGCAACCGCTTGTACAGGATCTAACCCGTCTGCTATTCACCAATTCCATGAATACGGATATTTGGATTTAGTTTACCCAGACTCTAAACTCACATAACTATCTTTATTCCCTCTTGAGATACTTGAAATTCTCAAATCTTTCAGAAAAGGACCGATTTTTGTCAAATTTCATACCATTCCTCCTGAAAAAGATGAAGAAACTGGAATAACATACTCCCGGATAAGTATTGTCCAAGTAGGGTATATTTCTGAAAATTTTCAACTAAATATTGAAGTTTCAAAGAAGCTTGAAACGATTCGGTTCGACGAATCATGGATGAACTACAAATGAACTAGTGGGGCTTTAGCAGTGAAATGTCATGGTGACCGACTCTATGCATCAGGACTAAAATTTCTATTAAGAAGATCTGATTATATTATTGTTACTAAAGAAGAAATGCAAGAAGGCAACTATGACGATGAACTGTTATCCTTCTTACTGCAACTAGAACTTGAAATTTTTCAAGGATCTGCTCCTGTTAGACGAAAATTTGCTGAACTATACAAGAAAGAGTTAGAAAAACAACTCTCACTACAGACGGCTAAGATTTTTCTTTAACAAAAGCAAGATGTAAGACCCAAATCTTACCGACAACTATCAGTCTTATCTCCAAGGAATCTTATCTACAAAAGTAGGCGTACAATGCCAACACTACTTTTCAAAAGGACATGGTCCACCCCTTCACATGCATAACTTTCAAATGAGGACAAGGATTCAAAATACAGGTTCGGTCGCGATTTCGGTTTGGGTAGCGGTACGGAAAAATCGTTATAATACAGCGATCGCGTTCCATATCGCGGCATGAAAATGCGGATCGGCTATCTCCAAAACCTTTCGAACGCGGTCGTTTCGTCGCGGTTCGGCCATATTTTGAATCCATGAATGAGGCTATACACAAAAGAAGCTAAATCAATTATTGCATCATGCCACTATTACAAACCTATTAATAATATCTTCTAGTACTATATTGAATTATTATACGATAGTAATGTGCATTCAATTGTCCTACCTCTATTATTGTATTAAGTGTGCTATGTATTATGTATAGCTAATATCTTTTGAAGCTTTGGAGGTATTATAAATATGTAACCGTAGCTAGAAGAAGGATGAGGCAAAAATTTTGAGCGAAGAACAGATCACTCAAATTTGCACTTTGCCATGTTGTTCTAAAATTTTCCCTTTAGAAAACCAGTTAATAAAGAAGAACTATTCAGAAATTCTTGAAATTTTATCTCTTTTTGTTTGAAAAAATCTCAAAGTGAGAGGGAATTTAAGATCGAAGTAAGATCAGTAAGACCCGTGAGTAGAAGGACATGGCAGCAGATCCAACGATTCCATATCTCAACCAGAGAATCTTAAACAGAAGAGGTATAATTTCTTAAAACTCTGGTAGTTTGATTTATTATGCAGAGAGTATCATGTTTAGTAATCGAAAACTCGTTTTAATTTGTTCTTTGTTCAAATCTTGACCTCACATCAAAGAGTTTTAAACCTTTTTCTACAAAAAGTTGTCAGACCTTGTGTAAAATTGTATCAGAGCCTGCTGACTAAAAGAGCATATCAAACTAAAGTCAGTGACATAAACTACTCTTATCTTTTAACTTAAGTTCAAGTATTAAATTGAGAATTTAATCCTTGCGATAATGAAATTAGAACCCTACTAACTAATTATGGCAAAAATACCACCAAATCACCCATATTTGCGTAACCACTCTCTTAAAAATTCTCATTTCGCTATAGCTAGTTCTGTCACCGCACTAAGGAATGACTATCATTTTTTTTTTAAGTAATCAAAGATGTATATTAGAAGGACACCAAGGGAATGTCACCCATGTACAAAAGGGCAATACAAAAACATTATGCCCTTAAACTCTCATCCATAATGTAATCGATAAAAGCCAAAAATTTAACTGTTTGTAACCACTAAGCCCCACACTCCAACTATACAACAACCTCAAAAATTAGAGCTTGAAATCTTGAAACGATAAGATTTTGTCCTCAAAAATACGACGATTTCTCTCCTCCCAAGTAGCCCATCAAATAGCCAAAGGAATCATGTTCCAAACTCCAAGAATCCAGCTCTTCTTCATCCTAATCCTCCAAGCCACTACCACATCTCTCACATTAGAAGGTTGAACTCAACTAATCCCCATTAACGAGAGAGATAAATCCCAAAGCGAAGAAACCCATCGACAATGTACAAGAAGATGATCCACAGTTTCTTCCCCCTCCAAACACATGGAGCATCTACTTGGACCTCTAAAATTTCTTCTCTTAAGCATGTC
The DNA here is from genome assembly GCA_017589665.1 of Selenicereus undatus. NCBI lineage: Eukaryota > Viridiplantae > Streptophyta > Magnoliopsida > Caryophyllales > Cactaceae > Selenicereus > Selenicereus undatus. The sequence continues at coordinate 15,311,628 of JACYFF010031952.1, read as the reverse complement.
ATCTGTGGGAATCTTGCCTAAGGTGGCTGCCCAAGCAAAGAAACACACTTTTGTGGGAGCTTTAGACTTCCAAATGGACTTGGCAGAAAAGTCACAACCATCCAATGCTTCAAATTGTGTGGAACATAACTCTTGACACTAAAGGAACCCTTAAAGTTTAGTGGCCACACAATCTCATCATTACCTTGGGACAAAACCTTTTTTCCGGCAAGTACAGCTAACAAATTACAAATACTATCCTCTTCCCAATCATTAAGACTCCTTACAAAAATCAAATTCCAATGGCTACCGTCACCATTCTAAGAAACTACTTCTTTAATTGTGGCATACTTCAAACGAGCCATCGCAAAAAGATCGGGAAAAAGATTCTTTAAAGGTCGATCCCCACATCAAACATCGCGCCAAAATAACACCCTTGAGCCATCCTTCACCTCAAAATGCACTAAAGATTTGAAACGCTTAAAACCTGCTAAGATAGATTTCCAACAACCAACCCCGATTTTCAACAACCAACCCCGTGAGGATAAGGACTCTTTTTACTCCACCAACCCAACTTGTCTATCCCCTTTTTTGCCTTAATCACATTTTTCCATATAGCACTATCCTCTTTTGCAAGCTTCCACCGCCATTTGGTCTTTAACACTTCATTCATAACACGAAGAGGTCTTATGCCAAGTCTTCCTTACTGTTTAGGACGGCATACCTCATTCCAATTGCCAATGGAGGCTGTTACCATTTTCGTTGGGATTCCAAATAAAATCTCTCATGATTTTCTCTAACCGATTAGAATGCTAGTTGGGATGGTAAATAAAGACATGAAATAGATGGGCAGACTACACAAAGTGCTTCTCAAAAGAGTCAATCTACCCCCTCTAGACAAAAACTTTGACTTCCAGCCTGCCAATCTCTTATAAAACCTCTCAACTGGTTCCCAAATCACTATGCTCTTATAAGGAGCACTAGAGGAAGACCAAGGTATGAAGAAGGCAGATAATCAACTCCACACCCAAAGAAACGGGCCTAACACATGAACATTAGGCACATCGCTAACCGGAATGAGTGCACTTTTGGAGAGGTTGACCCTTAGTCCCGACACAGCTTCAAAAAGGAGAAGGATGCACCTTAAGTAACCCAAATTACTCTCGTTTGGCTTGCAAAAAACAAGGGTATCGTCGACAAAGAGCAAATGGGATATCACCAAACCCTCGAAATGAGGGTTACTAATATGAAAGCCATTCAGGAAACCTTCCTCACCCGCTTTAATCACCAATCTACTAATAAGAGTCTCCATAACCAAAATGAACAATAAAGGCAACAACGGGTCACCTTGCCTTAGACCTCTTGAGCTTGAGAAAAAACCAGATGCTTCACCATTAACTAAGATAGAGACGCGCACAATGAAAATACAAAAAGAGATCAATTTCCTCCACTTGTTAGGAAAGCCCATTTTCTCAAGAATAGCCAAGAGGAAACTCCAAGAGACATAATCATAAACCTTCTCAATGTCAAGCTTACATAGGATACCAGAAATCCCAGATCTAATATAAGAATCAATGCACTCGTTAGCAATCAAAGCAGCATCCAAAATTTAATGGCCACGAACAAAAGCATGTTGCGAGGGACCCACAACTTTTCCAACAACTTTCCACAATCTTGAAGCAAGGACTTTGGCAAGAATCTTATATACACTTCCTACCAAACTGATGGGCCTAAAAGACTTAATATCATTTGCATCGGCCACTTTGGGAATCAAGGTAATAAAAGTAGCATTTAAACTTTTCTCAAAAACACCCTTATTATAAAAGTCAGCAAAAAATCCCATAATCTCCCCCTTGACAATAGACCAACAATGCTTAAAAACAGGTATATTGAACCCGTCCGACCCTAGAGCTTTCTCATTACCTAACTCAGATATGGCATTCCAAACTTCATCTTCAGTAAAATCTTTTACAAGATCCCTAACATCCTCAAGGCTAATAGAGGCAAAAGCGATTCCATCAAGAAAAATCCTTGATGGTTGATCTTCATGATACAGATTCTCATAGAAGTTGACAATCGCATTCCTGGCCGAGGCAGCATCAACATAAAACTCGCCATCCACTTGAATTTTGTGAATAGCATTAAACTTTCTTCTCCTATTTGCCACCTCATGGAAAATTTTGGTATTACGATCACCATCCTTAATCCATTGTTGCTTTGCTCTTTGGCGCCAAAAAATATCAATGGATTTTGGCACCATAGAGAGTTCTTTTTTAACTTCCAATCTTTCAAATCTGTCCGCCCAAGAAAGAGACTGTTGCTGCTCCTTCTCATCTAAGAGCTTCACTTTATCCACTAGACTAGCCATCTTAAACTCTAAATGGCCAAATGCTTCCCTATTCCACTGTTTAAGTTTGGTCTTCAAAAAGTTGAGCTTCTTTGCCAAAATAAAACTCGAAGGGCCAATAACATTCAGTTCATCCCAAACAGATTTGACAAGGTCATCAAAGCCATCCGCCTCAAGCCACATATTCTCGAATTTAAAAGGACGTCTACCTCTAGAGACTTCCCCAACCCGCAAAAGAATGGGAAAATGGTCCACAGTGATTTTCGGAAGGGTAACTTGATGAACCCCCTGGAAATGATCTTCCCACTCAACCAAGAAGAGAAATCGATCAATGCGAAATAACACAGGAACCTCCTCACGACTGGACCAAGTAAAGTGAGCACCTTCTAAAGGAGCATCAACGAGATTACAAGAATCAATAAAACTAGAGAACTCTTTCATTGCCCAAGACGACTGACCACCTGTAGATCTCTCTGAAGGAAACCTAATGACATTAAAATCCCCACCCAACTACCATGGAATGTCCCAAGAAGACAAAGAACGACAACTCCTCAAATAAAGCCCTCAAATAAAGCCCGTCGCATATAGTCGTCATTGGGCCCATATACCCCAATCAGACCCCACTCAAAATTGTCCTCCAAAGACTTAAACCTACAACACACAAAAAACGACCCAATGCGAAATTCACCAAGCTCCAAGACTTGAGGATCCCAAATGACAATAATGCCTCATGGGCGATCCACCGAAGGTAAGTAAAGCCACTCAATCAGTCGACGACCCCACAAACTAATCGCCATCGACCGACTGACCACCTCCAACTTAGATTCTTAGAGAATAGCAACATCGCAAGCAAAAGTACGCAACACCCACTTAACATTCCCCTGCTTATTTGGACAATTGAGCCCCCTGACATTCCAAGCAAGCATATTAACGGCTGGCCCCATCCGAAAACAGCCTATCCCTATCAACTTCATCCCCCATACTCTCTTCAACCGACTGATCACCTCTCATTCTATTTGCTTCCAACGATGCACGAAAAGAAAGCAACTCCATTTCTCTACTTCAATAGCCAGACCCATCTTCTTACAAAAAAAGACCATTCTTTCCAAGACCCACGCTGAACCTTCACTAACATTCCTTGAATAACTAGAACCGGGCAAAGTAGCACCATCTAAACCTTGAGGGTGGGCTTGAAGCAGAGCTTCCTCAGACAAAGAAGGCCCTCTCACCTCCTGCATAATAGGAGAGCCCGAAGCAGAAACAATGAGATTAGTCTTTCGAAGCTTCTTCCTACGAGAGTAAACAAGCACACTCGCAGATGGTGAACAAGCTACAGGATGCAACTCCTCCTCCACCACATTCAGAAGTGATTCTGGGATCCTTGAGGCACACGGAGAACTACCATGTGAGTTACACTCACAATCAGAAGAGGGATAATTCTCCAATAGATCTCTCAACACTTGGAATTGATTAACACACGGAGAAGAAGCCTCCAAAAACTCCTTCGAACCACTCTTCTTACAAGGAGGCATTGTCGCATCATTAACATTGTCCTTGAAGGAGACCTTCTGCTTCAACACATTACCACTAACATTTTGTTCTTCACCAATCACGGCTGCACAAACATCCCATGAACCACAATCCCTACACTTCCACCCCATCAAAGGCGAATTAGGGAATCCACCCAAATGACCTCGAACAACATTAGCAAAAGACCCATCCCTACTCACCGGAAACCTGGAGGGAATAGAAGCATTCCTTGGTGGAGGAGAAGGCTTCTTATGACTCTCAATCAAACTCTCCTTAAGAATCTTTGTCACCCCAAACCAGCCCTCTGCCTTAGCACCCTCAGGAAAGATCACTGACCTAGCCTGCCCACCATTACCCAAAAGAGAGACGACAATGAATCTACCTTTGCTATTCTTTCTCAATTGAAGCAAAAGACACCTCTGACCCCACCTAAAAGTTTGCAACCACAATGGTTCTCCCTTTGAGAAACAGAAGCGAACCATTTGTACTGCCACCTATCGAAATTCCTGGAAGCCCAACCGGATAAAAGACCTTATCCTTCTGCTAGCGTCAACAACTTTAAAAGGAAAAAGGACTCCATCACCCCCAGTCACTTCCAGGAACTTACCTTCCGCCCTCACTGAGGCATACATGACATAGAGACGGTGCAATGCAGCATAGCTGGAGGAAGAAAGACCACAAAGCGAAAAGAAGAAGCCCACTACTGCCCAGCACTACCGAGGAAGGAGAAAGCACGGAAAATTGCACAAAAAACCACTTACCCGTGGCTGGTTGAAGACAATAGCACCACCAAAGGACAAAAAAGCTGAATCCACGCCAGAAAAAATGGTTTGGTTAAATTCCGGCGAGACTCTGGCGGCCAAAAAGTCGTCGATGACCGGAGAACCACCGCAGAGCTTGCCGGCGGTGACATAAACTTCCAGCCCACCCACCTCCTTGACTAGAAAGCACCCAAACCCTCCACCAGCACACAAATCTGAAGAAAACAACAAGGGAAACCCGAAAAGCCCAACGACAACCGGCGAAAGGGGCAACCGGCGGCTCCCAAAGACTCAAAGTCCACCGGACCTTAGGTAAACCTCCAATGACCACTTCGGGCCCCTGAACTTCACTGGCCACTTAGAAAGGCACCCGGAGAGAGAATTGGGGGGGTCGTGCGTGCACAAGTTAAATAGGAAACTTCTCAAAGATCCCACTAAGGAATGACTATCATAATCTCAGTATAGAACACCAAGCTCAACTCAGCTCCTCTCTTGCCGAATATAAAGCTATTAAAAATACTCTACATATTTCATATCGCAAATCTTACAAACAATATCATAAGCTATTGTACCATCTTATCCACAAAAATACTCAAATAGTTAAAGAGTTAGACGAATCTCTAAAAGATTATCTTGGCCCATATAGTCTTGGTTAAAAAAATTTCTAGAAACTATGACTTCATCTGGAAATCTTTTAACCCCCATACATAAATTTCATTCTACTGCTGAAAAAGACCAATATGGAGATTATATAAATGAAAATAGATATTATCTACCCAATCTAGAATATTATACAGAAGCACAAACTTTTGATTTTTTAAGAACTTTTGATTGTACAACTAGAAGTATTCGTCAACAAAGGCTTAGTCATTATAACTCTCAATTAACTCAATTATCATCTTCATCTGAAAATATAGAACCTACAAATAGAAAGATATTAAAAGATAATATTGTATTACTAGAGTTAACTTTTAAATACACTATCTGGTATCAAGAAAACATGGATATAATTATATAAATGACTCTCAAATCACGTACTCCTTTGACAACGAATATTAAATAAAACAAAAAACGAATAATAAAAATTAAAAGCAACTAAAAAAAAGCAAAGGGTAAAAAGGTAAACTATCGTGAAAGTTAAATTAAAAGGAAAAGGATAAAATCATAATTTTGTATAATAAAGACAAATATTTTTTGACTTCGGCTCGAAGATTGCCACCCCTAGATCCACCATCAACGGTCAAGAGTTGTTATAGCTATGGCGTCAGTGGTCGCCAAGAAGCGTTATCCACTAAAATAACATTAGTCCATGAAATAATTGGCATTCTAGCAGGAATCTATTACCACGGCTGACATTGTAATACATTGCCCACAAGCCTGCCTCAGACCGCTGCTTCAGTAATTTTCTTTATCTCATCCCCTCCCCCCCCCCCCAAAAAAAGCCACTACAAGACGCCTCCGAGAAAATGGGACTCCTACATTATGCTGAAACTAAGGACCGAAAAGAGCATCACATGCCACCAACCTAATCTACATGAAAAGCTCCATATGATTATCCAGGGATAATAACAGAGCCTCATCATGGTTACAATTGACTGGAACATGATGATAATTTGACAAGGATGAAGTATCAGAAATAGCTACGTGCACATCATAGAGCTATGAAAAACAACCAAGGAACACTAAGCAAGATTCATGAGAAACCCACAAATCAGGTTATGCATACCAGAATAGCATAAGCACGAAAACTGCATTCCTGTAGAAATTATAGAGAACCAAGTAACCAACACGGTGATAATTCCAATGCCCATGCACCAGAAGTAATCGTTTCAGGAATCGGAACTGCCCCATAGCAAAGTCTGATGCCATCACCGCCTGGCGTCCTTCCTGGCCACATATCCCAACCCCGACATCCGCCATTTGAATCATTGAGACATCATTAGCCCCTAGGTTAAGTATAAGAAAAAAGTAAATCAGTTTTTTTTCCCGGTCATGAAATTACTTGCATACAAACAAATATTATGGATAATGGGTCCCCCCCCCCAAAGCAACACCCAAGGGCCACCAACCCCCCCCCCCAAAAAAAATCTCAGTGCACAATGCCAGATGAGAATCAAGCACACGCCATGCATCCAGCACATAGCAAACAGACAGTAGTCAATGAACAGATCAGAATAAACTTACCATCACCAATTGCGAGTGTCAAATCATCTGTACGACTCTTGATTAAATCAACTATCCCAGCCTTTTGCAAGGGTGCAACACGGCAGCAAAGCACAACTTTGCATGCAATTGCAAGATCAAAAAGCTGTAGCAACCAACCAAGGAGAATCAGGAGATTCACTCATATAGCTGAAGCATTGTTACTGTGCACAGAAATGAGGACCATGAGGCATTGAGTTAAAACTGCATAACCTAAAACATGCAATCGATGCACTCGATGAAACATGTTGTGCACGCCAAAAGTTATGAAGCGGAGTTATTAAAATCAAACAGCAAATTAAATGGGGGAAAAAAATAATCAAGCCAAAAATATGAAACAGAAACATGCCTCTGATTCAAGATCTTTCTCTAAAATGTACACCAAACTATTGCCATCAATAATGAGTGCCAATGAAGAACTTATAATGTCCTCCTCCTCCTCTGGATTCCATGAAATTGAATTTGTGCCCTTTGTATCAACAGGAATTTCAAGATAATCACTGGCAGCTTCCTTTTTCCATCTCACACTCGGATCCTCACAGCATCCTGATCTAACAGAGTACCTCAACTTGGCCTCAGCCAGGAGATGTTTACATTCCTGTTCTGAAGTTCCATTGATGATGATTTGCTGCATATCAGCTGTCAAGAGTTTGCAGGAAAGTCCAATGGAAATGGCCGTCTCCTGCTTATCACCGGTTAACACCCAGACCTTGATTCCCGCCTGCCGCAGGGACTCAATAGCTTCAGGCACACCATCTTGTAATTTGTCCTCAATGCCCGTGGCCCCAAGTAATCTCAGGTTGCATTCTATCAGAGCTGCCGTTTGACGTAGTTTTGCAGACCTATCAGTCAAAGATGTGCTAGCATCCTCATACTTCTGCTGCCACTCCTCAAGTTCCACATCTGTAAGATCACGCGCAGCCAAGACTAGTGTACGCAACCCAAGTGATGAATATTGACGAAGATGATTCTGTGTTGCGGTTTGAACATAATCGTCCTCATCCATGCTGTCTCCCAATATACTCAAAATAGAACTATCAGCGCCTTTTACCAATACCTTCACGGAATTGTCAGGAAATCTGATCACAACAGACATCCTTTTCCGCACGCTATCAAATTCATGCAGACCCAGCACATCCAACCTACATTCATAATTAAAAAAACAGATGTCTGTGTCTTGCAGATGTAATAATAATTTTGAGTTTCACCAAAGGAAGCACAAACAATAGCATCAATCAGCCAGTATCTGAAACTTGCTGAGTTGGAGACAATAAGCGCAACCCCCCCCCCCCTCCCCGCGCCTTTAAAATTTAAAACACAACTGAAATGCTAGTTAAGTTATCGAAAAGACAATTACAATAGCAATAGCTGGAATCTTTCACCCTCGTCTTAAGAAAATCACAGAAATACCTACAAGACAACAACATAGTCCTGCTCCATCAACAAGCAGACTTAGATATCAATACGCAACAGAATATTTCGAAAAGTCAGCACCGAAGCAAGCTCAGTTACATACTCTAAGTATTATATCTGCAGTATTTCTAAAGAAATTCCTACATAACATAAAGGGCATGACAGTAACATTTAAGACAAACATAAAGTATAAGCTCCAAATGCACTATGGAACGCGCAAGAAATTAATCAGACTTTTCAAATGTGATTAACACATGGTTAATATTGACGAATGCTCTCCACGCCACATGATTGAATGCAGCCAATAAGAGACAAAGTCCCCCATCCCCCAAACATCATCTCCACTAAGGGACCACCCTCCCCAGGGCGTACAAATTTCCAAATAGTAATGACGAGAAATAAGTCGAAAGATTGGGTTCATTTCTCCAAAGTACATTACAGGTTCCAACCTCCCTTGTCTCAACCCCTTTCATGCAGTAGACTTCAACCGCAATCCTCCCAGAGGAAACATTTCAAAGCTCCACAGAAACAGATTATACAGGAAAATTGAAATGAGTTCAAGAATCCTGAGGTGTCACAACTATGTTGTACAGAAGCTTTAAAAGCCTAATCAAGAAAGGCTCATGCAGTCTCTAACCCCTTGGACTTAAACTCAAAAAAGAGCTAACATATCTTGAAAAACCCACACGATAGTTATGTAAGCCCTATAAGAACTTCTAACATGTAAGTTGGGGGGAGTGGGGGGAGAACAAATTAATTCTTGAACTGCCTAAACCCTTAATAGGACAAGAAAACTATGTTATATAATTGAGAAACCCCAGACCGCCAAAGGGGCAGTCTAGTTTCATTTTACTCCCCTTCCAATCACGGCACGGAGGGGTACAACTAGGACATTTGGGGAGGAACACCCCCCCCCCCAAAAAAAAACCTCTCTTTCCTCCAAAACGCTGCCCAACTAGGGTGTCTTGTGGGAAAAGTCCTACATGGCCCATCTTGCACGCCAAAAAGACAGGGCCAAAAGCCTTTAAAAACCCGTTTCACTATTCAATCTCCCTTCATCCAATGCATCTTCAAACCTCAAGCTATAAACATCCTCTATAACTCTATTACCATCCCTGTTTTCTCCACCATGATGATATCTCATCTCTACCTCCACTCAATTTTGCACCATTATTGAGAAATAAAGGTGCCAATGGTGTATTTTGCACCAAGGGGAAAAGCAGTTACGATGAACTGCACAGCTTCCCTCAGGTACCGATTATGCTTCATATCTCAACTTTTCTAAGATTACCCTTAATATTAAAAATAAGACTAGCTAAATGTTGGATAGCTTGCACAGCTGGAGAGATTCTAAGAACAAATGAGCCTAGTCAAGCCTCAAGCACAAAATTTTAGGCTAAAAAACGTCAAAAATCAAGCCCGTAGAAAAATTCGCTAGCGCCCACCTCGCACATTTTCAACCCTAGTCACACAAATATCAAGTTCCCACCTTTAAGCAAACTCATATGAGATGGTTTAAGATAAACTTGAATCGACAGCTAACAAAACTGGAAATGCCAGCTGGAAAAGATGATTTTTCATATCCAAACTTCCCACGACTGCAAGTGTTGTTTGATTCCCAAATACACATCATTGCATGCAGACCAGAAACATTTTTATCACCTTCTAATGGAGATCTATCACTCTACTCAGAATGAGCTTAGCTCTTAGTACCTGATCTTTTCTCCATTCACATCAATCGCAATGTGCCCAGAAGTGCGCTCAAAAAGAGTGTATCCATAGGCTGACGCTGCAGCAACAAGGGCTTGTTCATCTGGGGATTCACCCTGGTAATCTATTGCAATATCTTCCCCAGCATCACTCCCTGCACAGCCAAGAGGTGCGCTCTGATCGAAAATAGGAATAACTGTGTTACATGCAGCCAATGTCAGGAAGAACTCATGAGCTGCAACTCTGTCCTCTCGATTTGAGTTTTTATGCAACAATTCCAAAAGTTCAAAATCAACATCTACTTCAGATTTGAGTTTCCATATCTTCGCAGGCACAACTGTTGCCTCAGTGACTGCTGCACAAGTACAAACAATGATTTATAACAGTACAACAGGTTCTTATTTTTCAAAAACTGGAAAAATAATGCAAAGATTTATTCGACTCCTAATACTAACTGCTATCCTAGCAGGGGCAAATAAAAGCTGTGAAGCACAAGATGACGGAGTACCCAGGAACCTAAAACAATGCATTCTGGCTAGAGTTCTAGAGTAAATAAACTTCAACAACGAATATAAAATACAATGAGGTTTATAGTGAGCAACAAAGGAATTGGATTCACAAACTCAATACAGTTTCAAGTTCCATTGTTAACAAAAATCTATATCAAAAAAATACACAATGCTGATTATAGTGATCAATATTATTATTTTGATTTTATCAAGCAACTCAAATTCAGCTCACAGTAGCTAGATTCTTCAGCCATTTTATCATTTCAAGAACCACAGCGAAAGTTATGAACATCGAAAATCCAAATCCATGTCCCAATTCATCCCCCAGGGGGCCCCCAGGCATGGTGCTCACATGTAGCCGGCTGACAGCCTTACCCTTGATCTGCAAGAGGCTGTTTCTATCAAATCGTAGATTAGAATCCTCAATTGCCCACTACTCCAAAAGGGAAAAAAGACATAGGACAGCTTCGTGAGGCATTTTTCTTTAGTCCAATATAGTCCAGAAAAAATCATCCAAAAGGGCCTTTTTCAGCTACCGGGGGACTGGCTCTTAAGCTACGAACATCTAGACATAAAAAAAAATCCAAGCCAAACCAGGAATATGATTGAGCTTAGCAATGACACCGGTAGGAAATCGGGAAGACCTTTGAAAATGACTCGATAGAGATTAGGGAAGAGAGAAGGAAGGTTAGGAAGGAAAGGAGAGTAGAATAGAGGAAGAACATAGGATAAGAGAAGAAAAATGGAACAGGAACAATAAATAACAAAAGAGATAATCTTAATTGTATACCTCAATAACTAATCCCAACTTAACTCTCCAGGAAAGTTGATCTATTCAAGAACACATGAGATTGAGGGGGGGTTCCCTTAAACAATTCAAAACAGAGGGGACTCAGTCTTACTAGAATATCCCTGAATAAGATTATTGACTTTCCTAAAATATATATCATATTAAAATACCTATGAAAATTACCATCCCTTTCTAGTAGAAGCATCACAAATGGACTTTGTCCCTCTCCCCTCCCTCCCGTTGTCCACCCCCCCCCCCCCCCAAAAAAAAATCCGGATTTCACCAAAAAAGAAAAGAAAAGAAAAGCTCCTGAGTACTTCCACTTGAAAATGTTGTATAAGGCTTAAATCAAGTCCCTTGTTTACAATTATTTTTTTTCCCAGAAAAATTGTAAGGTGATGGGAGGAGAAAAGGATGGGGAATAAGGGAGATTCAGAGTGTGACTATGTGTGAGTGGGAAGTACAGTATACAAATGGAAAGATCTAAACTAAAATTTGACTCTACCAGTTATTATAATAGAAATTGTTTGGAGTTGTCAAGAGCAGAAATTGTTACAGTCAGAGGTAATCATGGGCATTCTAATTAAAATGCTCTTAAATAGCAAGCTAATGGAAATAAAATCACCAATGTATTACGTTATTAGGTCAATGAAATCCAACGAAACAAGCCATTAAGAGTGGCTCACTTTTGCTCAAATCACAAAACCAAAGCAAGGACCTCAGTACTCAAAATACATCAGCAAAATGCTCCTTAACGCAAGCATCAATAGCCAATTCCATGAGACAAGAACTTTTCTATTAAAGCAATTTAAAGTACAAACCTTTGATATGAGGCATTTCGTTTACAAAGACTAAATCTTCAAGCAATGGCCAAGGACAACCAATGTCAGCCATAAACCCTAACACAAGCTTGCAGCTTGAGGACAAGCAATACCCACCATCAACCCAATTGTAAAATATATACACTATACATAATCAAACATTGAGCATAGTGATACTATCATAAACGAATGAAGTCCTCTCAAGAAGATGAATAATGAGGAAAGGAATTAAAGATCACAGTAATCCCTGACTAGTTGGAGACTGTAAATCAATCAAGACAACTTTAAAATAGGTGTAAAAACAAATCTTTCAAACAGCTAAAGACTACACATTTCAGCTGCACTATATTTCATATAAATTGTAACAAACTGCAATATGTAACAAAGTAGGGTGCACCCCACATCCACGAAGAAAGAGATAAACTTGAGAGGGAAGGGGGAAAAAATGCTTATGCAAAGCTAGACCTGTCAAGCAGGATACATAACAGCACTTTAAAAAAAAAGAAAAGACATGCAGAAATAAAAAAAGAAGCAGAAGTTGACTCCAAAATATCCGCATAAACCAGGCCTGACTTGATCCACAAAAGCCAAAAAAAAAAACCACCAGTCAGCCAGACGAGCAATCTAAAGTTATAAAAAGAGAGACAGAAGTTGAGCTCAAAATATCTGCATAAACCAAGCTTGAGTTGATCCCCCCCCCCCCCAACACACACCCAAGAAAGAAAAAAAACAGTCAGCCAGACGAGCAATCTAAAGTTAACAAAAAGGGGAAAACATTATACGAAAGAGATGTAGGAAAAGAAATATGCAAACCAAAATTTTCAGATCCCCACTAACATAAATATACAAAGTTCAGCGTCAAGCAAATGCATTGATGTAAACCACCTTATTGTTACCTGCAACGCTTCGGCCCCTTGAGGGTTCAATATTAGAACATAAGGCCCCATAATTCCTGCCGTAGACACTAGCTGCTCTAAACTCCATTTTGTTCTGAGTAAGTGTCCCAGTCTTGTCCGAAAATATATAACGTATTTGACCTAAGTCCTCATTGATGTTCAAAGATCTACACTGAAACCTTGAATCACTGCTGCTGTCATACATATGCCTGTCGCCTATCATGAAGTATGATTGGCCTAACCGAACCAACTCCATAGTGATATAGAGCGATATTGGTATCATTATCTGGAAGACAATTATGGAACTCAAGAAAGCAAAGAAAATTTCCATAGGGATTCCATAATATCTGTATGTTTTTCCAGTATCTCTCCCACCTGCAAAGTACATTCTCCGATAATAGGGTAGAGTATCCAGCTGCTCCTCGTGGCGTACAAGCCAAAGGCCCATTCCAACAGCCACAACTGAACACATGATAAAAAGAAAAACGGACAACCATAAGGTTGCTCTATTCATGTGGCCTTCCAACTTGCTTCTTTTAGCAGGAGAAGCAGCGCTATTCAGCATTGCTTTTGTTTCCTGACCAGTGTAGACCACAACACCAATCGCCCAGTCTGTGTTCTTCAGCTGACAGCCACGCAAAATAATGTTTGACTGACTAAGAGGAAATTTATGTCCTTCGAACTCCATGTTTGCAGTGAACTCGTATATATTTCTGTTTGGCTGTTCACATCTTATCAGACCCGAAGCTATTCCCCCTCCAGCAACAATTGATGCTGTTTCTTGCCTGGCATACCTAGTCTTGAGGTTAGATTCACCATCCAAATTCATTGTTTGAATGTAGGCAATACCATTAGGGTCACTTGTTCCCAACAAGACCATGTCACAAGGAATCGTTCCATCAGCACATATCTTCACAATGTCACCAGCCTCGATATCCTTCCATTTCTTCATCTCAAAAAGCTCAGATTGAAGCACAAGTGCCTCCCGGTTATTCTCTTTCTTGTCTGATCTGTGTCTCCGCCAGTCTTCATACCCATCTTTTATTGCAGTGACACTCAGCACAAACAGGAGTGGAAAGAGAGACACTGTTCTCCCAAAGACTGCAAGAGGAGGAAGCTGGTTGAGAGCAGCTATGGCTAAGAAATACAGATAAGCAACCCGATGAAACTGGATAAACAGATTCTTGGGCAAAAAATTGAGGATGGTATACTTGCTGGTTTGAATCTCATTACTTGTGAATTCATACTTCTCATTCGTCCTCCTTGGATCACCAACATAAACTAATCTCGGACTTTGATCCCGAAAAACATTATCTTCCAGCTGCCCACTTTTGTGGTAAAGGGCCTGAGGCTTCCTCAACTTCTCCTGTACGCCAGGTGGAGGACCTGAGATCTCAAAAGTTATTGGATGATTCGTTTGCTCCATTCCTCCACCCCACGACACCAGGCGTTTGTGGTCCCGCGTGGGGTGCTGTGAGGACAACTGTTCCGGGGAGTAAGAATCAACAGAATAAAACCGTTTCTTTCTAGAGCCAGAAATAGAGGGTTGTTCAACAGCTCTTTTGGCAAAGCTATTGTCGATGACAACGATCTCTTCACTCCCTTTCACATCGAACAGGTCAGCTTCCTCCACAAGGTTGGAAGAGGAGTGTGAGGCATTTGAACTCAGACGGCTCAAGTTACTAACTGTAGAACGATGCCGACGCACCACGTAAGAAGATTCTGATGATTTGAGTAACGGGTCATCACCAGAAGTCATAAATAATTCTCCAAAGCGAACATTGGAGAATTTACAAACACGGGCCGTAACAGTTCTAAAAGCTGCAAACTGACACCAACAGCATTACCTATTCATTCTTCCCACCTCCCGCCCTAATTAAAGAATAGGGGGAGTGGATAATTTTGAGGTTGCATCACCCATTTCCAGCAATCATTCTCAACACATTTCTTCGTGCCTTCTGTCGACATAACCCATGGAACGATCCACCATAATCATGCCAATCTATCAATCTCAAAATACTATTTCCTTCACTGGCTCTGTAACGATCACAAAGCTGAAATGACCATTAACAAGTCCATAAAAAATCAATATACTACCAAGGATGTTGATCACAACCACGCAATTTTCAATTGATTTTTATTTAATTACCACCTACAACGGCTGATTCTACCTATCAGCCTCTTCAATAAACTAATTAGAAAGTTTAGATGTGGAGATATAGTGAACATCCTAAAACACAGCAAATTTCACGAAATTGATCCACCCTTGATTCCAGTCCCAATTAAATGTAGTATAAAACAGGACCAACATAATTTTCCCCAATAAAACCGCATTCGCATCAAGCTACCAATTTTAATTGCGCACTCACTGCGAGTACAACCTAATTTCCTCAATAGAGTTAAGCTGAAACTAAATTGACAATAGCCGATAGAGAAAGGGACTAACCTTGAATGACAGAGTGAAGAAAGATCGATCCAGAAAAAAAGGATGGACAATTTGCGTCCATAATCAAAAACGAGGAACTCGATGGATGATTATATGATCAGATTACCCACTGTAATTGGCACGGAACACGAAAAATCAAATGCAAAACTAACAGCCGAAATCAAAAACCTCTGATAAAACGACGGTAGATCTGATCAGATCTCTCACTCTTGAGCCCTGAATCCCAAAATGGGGATCAAATTATGCTTCTTCTTTTCACCTCAAACCAACAGATAAGTCAGAATCAATCCATTTCTCCGACACAAAAAAAGGGGAAAAACTGGATCAAAGAATTAGGGTTCTTCCGTCTTCGTAATCTGAACCAAAGGAGATCAATGCACAATGCTGGTGATGGTGAAGTGGCCTGCACAGAAACAGAGAGAGAGAAAGAGAGACGAACAGACACAAGGGAGAGAAAGAGGAGCTCAGAAACCAACCATGTAATCCATCCAAATGGTAAATGGGCTTATTATTTATTGTCTCTTGCCAAATTCTCTCTTTTGCCCTCGCATTTTATGGTCCACCGCCAGAATTCTCTGTAACTGTTAGGGGCATGTTTGGCATTTCGCTTGCATAACATTCAGTCATTAACCACTGTTCAAAAATTTTTTTTTCGGAGTGCAAGTGCAAGCCTCCTTTTTGGCTTTAAAGCAGGTGAGGTTAAATTAAATTTATCTTCAAAGCGGAATCATGTTCATTAATGTGCATTTTGTCAGGTTTCTATAAAAGCATGCAATATTGGTGCAACTTTTATGCTGGTGTGATTATTCATAAGCTCATTATTTGAGGGTGGCTTCTCAAACTAGAACTTGCATATTCATTAATCATTTACTGCTCAATGAAGGAGTCCAACAGACCAAAAAGTGTTGCATCAACAGTATTACCTACATCCAAGTGTTGTTTTATATTGTATATATAGGCTACATCAATAGGTAGAAATAGTTGTGCTTCATTAGCATTACAGATATATAACAGTGAATCATTATAAGACTTAAGAATTCAACATATTCATGTTGATTATTGTGAGATGTTTAGTCTTATTGTTATTAGGATATGTTCTTTTCAATTTATCATAAGTAATTTATTGATGACATACCTAGAAAATTGATCATTCGGTTCGGGAACGGGTCGAGTTAAGTTTGGGTCGGCTCATGCTCAGGGTTAAGTGACATTACAGGTCAGTTCGGTTTGGGTCGCGTGAACTTCGGTTCGGATCGATTTCAGATCAATTGATTTTTTGTCCAACACACTTGTCATGTAAAAATAAAGTAACTTTGTAGAAAATTTCGCGTCCGGTACGGTCGGGTTTCCGATCCAGTTTCAAATGAGCCTGTTTCGGATGTCGGGTTGGATATAAGTCCGGGTCATTTGGTTCGAGGTTCGGGTTTCGGGTCTCGTTCAGTTTTGATATGTCTAACTGTTGATGAGTTCTGATTGGTGTTGATGAGTGCTGATCATGACTAAAATTATGAGTTAAAAATATTACTATATGTTGATGAGTACTGATTGATGCTAAACATTATTGACTATGTTGATTGTTGAATGTTAAAGATAAGTGTTTATAATTATAAGTTGAAAATAACGGCCCGAAAACCATCCACTTTTCATATTGTACATTATACGAATAAGATGCAAAAACTATATTATTGCATAGCACCTCAAACTACGGAAGTTGTAAAATTTAGTTGAAGGAAAAATTGAGCAAAAGTGAACAAGGGAAAAGACTTTGGCCGTGGGTTTGGTAATTGCTTAATTATTTCATTTGATTTCCCCTCCTTCACGTTAACAGGGGCATATGTTTTATACATGAGCAAATTAACCCTAGTGTTTGCTGACTTGGAAACCAAGAAACAAAGTTTGCCTAAAACACAAGTACTAGAAGATCATGATAAAATAATATCTTTTCCTAATTATGACAACTAATTAATATTGTAGCCTTATCACTCCCCCCTCAAGTCGGAGCATGGAGGTTGATCATGCCCAACTTGCCCTTCAAATACTGGAACTGTCGCTTGCCAAGAGCCTTGGTTAGAATGTCAGCAGGTTGGTGTTGGGACGGGACATGCCCAAAAATGAGTAGACCAGACACAAGTTTTTTGCGGACGAAGTGGCAATCGATCTCGATGTGCTTGGTCCGCTCATGGAAGACAGGATTTTTAGCGATATGTAAGGCAGCTTGGTTGTCGCAAAAAAGCTTCATGGGCTGGTGATGAAAAATCCCAAGGGCAGTTAGAAAAGTACGAACCCAAACGAGCTCACTAGTGGCAACGGCTATGGCACGATACTCAGCTTCGGCGGAAGAGCGAGATACGGTGGCTTGCTTCTTAGTCCGCCAAGAGATAGGGGAGCCGCCAAGAGTAACGAAATAACCAGTGAGAGACCAACGCAAGAGAGGACAGGCACCCCAATCAGAGTTGCAGTAGCTGTAGACCTACAAATTATTGGTAGCAGGAAGAAAAAGACCATCACCAGCAGTACCTTTAAGATAGCGCACGACCCGCCGGGCAACGTCCATGTGGGCTTCTTGGGGTGACTGCATGAACTGAGATAGTACACGGATGGCATAAGTTAACTCGGGCCGAGTGATGGTGAGATAAATGAGACGCCCCACCAATCTTCTATAACGGGTGGAGTCATGAAGCTCATGACCACAAGCTAAGGCCAATTTGTGATTTTCCTCGATGGGAAAATCAACAGGTTTAGCTCCTAGAAGCCCACATTCTTCAACGATGTCGAGGGCGTATTTGCGTTGACAGAGGAACATGCCTTTGGGCCCTCGAGCTACTTCAATACCAAGAAAATATTTTCAAGGCCCTAAGTCTTTAATATTGAAACAAGCATGAAGATAGGCTTTGAACTTTTGAGAAGCAGCAGCATTATTGGAGGCGAGAACGATGTCATCCACATAAACCAGTAACCTCATGAAAACATCCTGCTGGCGATAAATAAATAGGGAGTAGTCAACATAGGTACGAACAAATCCATACTCACTGAGCTTGCTGGATAACTTGGCGAACCACTGTCGTGGAGCTTGGCGCAGGCCATATAAAGACTTCTTCAGAGGACAAACTTTGGTAGGATCATTGGACCGGAAACCAGGAGGCAAACGCATGTAAACTTCTTCATCCAAATCGCCATGGAGGAAAGCGTTGTTAACATCGAGCTGGTGAAGTTCCCATCCTTTGGCGACGGCCACAGAAAGGAAGATCCGCACACTGGTCATTTTGGCAACGGGAGCAAAAGTTTCATTGAAGTCAAGCCCTTCAACCTGGTGGTCGCCCCGAATAACCAAGCGTGCCTTGTAGCGCTGAATGCTCCCATCGGCATTATACTTGACGCGATACACCCATTTGCAACTTATGGGCTTTTTACCCACCGGGAGATCTTCAAGGGACCATGTATCATTCTTTTCTAAAGCCTCAATCTCCTCGGCCATGGCTTGACGCCACTGGGGATCTTTGACAGCTTCAGGAAAACAAGTGGGCTCAACAACCCTTGTTAGAGCAGCTAAAAAATGTTGATAGGAAGGTGAGAATTTAGTAGATGTGACATAATGTACTAAAGGATATCGCATACTTGATGATCCTTTTAAATGTGGGACAGCAGATGAGGAGGAGTCGTGGAGAGAGGGATCAGCGGACCGCGCGTTGTAGCACAAGTAGTCATTGTATTTGGCGGGCTTCACAGTGGGCCGACCCGTTCGCCGCAGGGACGTTGGGGGCTGACAGGGCTTGGCGTGGATTGGGCCGAGACTTTAGGATTGTCCTGTGACGCTGACGACTGGGTGAATCGGACTCAGCTGCTGCAGGCAGGGCGGGGCTGATTTCTGGGCCAGATTCGGATGCAAGCTGGGCACAGACATGGCCAGGCCCGTTACTCCCTCTTTCACCATAAGTGGGGGCCACTGTGGGCTGCCGTACTGGGCTTTCATCAAAGGCAACAACATCACACGGAAGTAGACGGGTGGGAGGAGATGTGTAGGAAGGAGGAGCGAATGTGGAGCTCAGGGCGTATCGAAAAATGGTTTCATGGAATATAACGTCTCGAGATACAAAAAAATCTTAGGTGTCGAGATCAAACACTTTCCAACCCTTTTTCCGAAAAGGATACCCCAAAAAAACACACTTTCTCCCCCTTGGTGTAAACTTGTCCTTGACTCTTGTATTCTGTGCAAAGCATAAAGTCCCAAAAATTTTAATATGGGCATAAGAAGGTTTTGTGTTGTAGAGGACCTCAAATGGGGTTTTTCCCTGCAAAACCTTACTTGGTGTGCGATTAATGAGATGCACAGCTGCTAGCACACACTCACCCCAAAACTTTATAGGCAAATTGGCTTGGAAAAGAAGAGCTCTTGTGACATTTAGGACATGCCGATGCTTGCGCTCGACTTGACCATTTTGTTGTGGGGTTTCGACACAGCTACTTTGGCGTAGAATGCCATGGTCATGGTAAAAGCGTTGCATTGGTTTAGATGTGAATTCCGACCCATTATCGCTGCGCACAATTTTGACATTGGTTTCAAACTGGGTTTTGACCATGGTTATGAATTCTCTCAAAAAATGGCATGTCTCCCCCTTATCAACCATTAAATAGGCCCAAGTATCCCGACTCGCATCATCCACGATAGTGAGAAAATAATGGGGCCCGTTAGCCGAGAATTCCCGGTACGGTCCCCAAATATCACAATGAATAAGTTAAAAATTCCTCTCTGCTTGACTATAACTCAAAGGAAAACAATTCTGAGTTTGCTTTGCACGGTAGCAAGTTTCACATACATCGTTTTTTATTTTCTCAAAATTTACTGACAAAGTACTAGATAAGTAGGATAAAACTTCGTATGAAGGGTGCCCAAGTCTTTTGTGCCATAAGTCGACGGAACTAATTGCATTCACTTGCCTTGCTTCCATTGATCCCTCTTGGAAGAAGTAGACTCCTCCATTTTACTTACCCACACCAATCGGAGTCCTCAAAGTACGGTCCTGCAAGACACAAAAATCATCATAAAAGGTCACACGACAATTTAGTTCCTTACATAATTTTGCAATGGATACAAGATTGCACTTAAGGGAATGAACATATAAAACTTTATTGAGTTTAATCCGTTCTCCCAACACCGCGGACCCCTCTTGGCTTGCTAGAGTGTACATCCCATTTGGCAGTCCTATAGCAATCGAGTCGATTTTCGTGATTTCTTGAATTAGATTCAAGTCTCCCGTCATGTGACATGACGCTCCACTATCAAACATCCAAGGCATATTACCTGAAATGTTCTCACAACCGGGTTTTGGGCTTTCTATCAAGCTGAGTAATTTCTGTATTTGATCCTGGGTCAGACCCGGAATGGCTGTAGCTGCTGTTGGGCCATGATTGCCTGCTGAGCCGTGAACTGCTGAGTTGGCTGAACCGAAGGAAGTTGCTGGGCCGAAGGCTACTCCTGGACCGAAGATTGCACCTGGGCCATGATTGTCGAGTTCTGCTGTGCCACCAGGTGTTGCTGCTGGGCTTTCCGTCTGGGCCTGAACTGAGTGAGCAGTCTCACGCCCGCGCCCATGTCCACCGTTTATGCCTCCTTGACTTGCTCGGCCACCACCTCTGCTACCTCACCCTCGGCCACGGCTGCCCCAATTCGGTGGATAACCAATGATTTCATAACAGTTCGCCTCATCGTGTCCATACCGACCACAGTGCCGACATGTAGGTCTTTCATTCATGTGTTCTCTTTCCGCAAAAGCCACCATACTTTCTGATCGATTATCTCTGCCCATCATGACTCTTCTGTGATTTTCTTCTTGCGTGACCATATTGAATATTACATCGAGATTGGGCAATGGGTCAAGTGCCAAAATTTGACTATGAATAGTTGAGAATGCTTCATCGTTTAATCCCATCAAAAACTGGTGGGTATTCTCGTCTTGTGCTGCCTTTGTAATTCTACTCCCGATTTTACACTCGCACTTACCACATGTGCATTGCGGAATTTTAGCATAATTCTCCAGTTCACTCCACATCCCCGTTAATTTTGAATAAAAATCCACGACCTCTAGACTGCTTTGTTTAAATGCTGCAAGGTCAATCTTGAGTTGATGGATTTTAGGGGTGTTGGCTATGGCATAACGCTTGCGCAGATTTTCCCACATCTCGTAAGCTGTTTCAGCGTCAGCGACACTAGTATGCAATTTTGGATCGAGAACATTAATGATCCACGAACAAATCATAGGGTTGACCATCTCCCATGCGTTCAACTCACTCAAGTCCTCGGCTTTTTGTGGCGTTGGCTTAGTTAAGGCTCCATCTATGAAACCTAACTTATTTTTGGATTTTAAAGCTGTTCTCACAGCCTTCTGCCATAGTTCATAATTTTTCCCATTGAAGATCACTGAAGTAATTGTGACTCCAGGACCTTCTGATGGATGAAGATAATAAGGTGAATGATTTTCAATTACAAACCCTTTTCCCCCACTCATGGCTCTGGTACCATGTAAAATTTAGTTGAAGGAAAAATTGAGCAAAAGTGAACAAGGGAAAAGACTTTGGCCGTGGGTTTGGTAATTGCTGAATTATTTCATTTGATTTCCCCTCCTTCACGTTAACAGGGGCATATGTTTTATACATGAGCAAATTAACCCTAGTGTTTGCTGACTTGAAAACCAAGAAACAAAGTTTGCCTAAAACACAAGTACTAGAAGATCATGATAAAATAATATCTTTTCCTAATTATGACAACTAATTAATATTGTAGCCTTATCAGAAGTACGCATGGAAGAACTCCTTCGTTTTATTCACTGCAAATGTCCCAATTTTGCTTGTACGTAATCTTAAGAAAATTATTTATGGTTTTTAGCAAACTCCTTGTGCTTGCCTCTCCTTATTGTAGGAGATGTTTGCTCATCAATGGCTTCACCTGTAGTCAGTCAGACAATATATCATCATTTATTGACGTGATTATGATATTCTCATTCGTCTTTGAATCAATGACTTTGCTTTGATGTGGCAATATTTCCCCCCCATTTTTCTTCTCTTTTTTTCACAAAAATAATATGCCAAAATTCTATAAAGATTATTTGTAAACGCTTAGATTTCATAGATATGACGCTATTAACAAATCAAATTTTGGGTATTTTCTTTTTAACTCGTCATGAATATTATTAACACTGATGAATATTGATCAATATTTATCAGCACTTCGTAATAGTCTCTAGTTATAAGCATTTCTAAGCCCCAATCAGGACTCATGATCAACAATTTATCACCATCAGCCAACATTGTTCAGACACTAATCAGCACTCATTAGCACCCATTAACACTGATTAGTAATAAATTGCCTATAATGAATATTTTTAAAAAAAACAACCATGTGATATAACAAATTGTATAATTTATACTATTTCACTTGAACTACTCCGCGAATCCTAAGATAGTCAAAAAAGGCGACTTAATAGTACATTGTAAATGAAAAAAGTTACCACACCAGGCTATAAGTAAATCAGTCAATAATGAGCAATTAATCAGTAAGGCTCAGTGTAGCTCGGCTATATAAGTGATAAGTTTTTAGAGCATTCCCAGTGGGAGTTCTGAATTTTGAAACTCTGGCCTACCACGTCAGTAAAAGTTCCACTATTTTCGAACTTGCATTCCATCACTTCTCCAATTTATGGAGGTCAATTTTAATCATCCAATAAAAATATTTGTCATGGACCCACCTTATAACACACAACCTATTTTTTAAATCATTTAAAAATTATATACTTACTTCAAAAAAAAAGAAAAAGCAAAAAAAAAATTAAAAAACCAAACAGTGACCCGCGGGGAGACACGCACAGGCGTGCTCCCCCGCGTGCCACACGCATTTCAAGGCGACTGGGGAGACAAAAATGACACGCAGCAGACACGCGGTCCCTACCCTTTGCCTCGGGTGTCTATGGCTGGGAATGCTCTTAGTGACAAAAGGCTGCATAGCAGTTGCTTGCATGACTCATTTTGCAAGTTTTGTTGAATATATATATAGACATAGACCTAATCATTCTAATTTCAGTAGTAACAGTAAGACATCTACACTGTTTGTCTTGGGTTCTTTTTCATTTTTTATAGCCTCCTTTGCTATACTCTTACATTAAGACCATGAACAGCGGATGGCTCACGGGCGAGGAAAAGGAGTTGGCGGGTGGGCGAACCGCTTGTGGAGGTACAGCAGGACACTCAAGGCTCGTGGCCTGTCGAGCGGCTTAGAGACACGGGCCGCTCGCCTCCTCGCTTTTCCAGCTTTTGCCTTTTTGTTTTTTTGCTTTCCTTTTGTTTTCCTTTTTTTTGGTAGAAAATAAAAGGTTGGGCTGAAATTCTGGGAAGTAAGGTTAGTGGAAAGCAATGAAGGAGAGACAAAGGAGAAGAGGAAGTAGAGATGGAAATGGAGAAGAAGAAGATGAACAGTCTGGAGTTGAAAGGGATGAGAGAGAAACGGAGGAGAGAGAGGGTAGTGTACTTACTTTTTATTTGTTTTTGATACACTGCCACCTACTTTGAATTGAAAATAAAACGCACCGCATGTTTTGCAACCTTTTTTTTGCCTGCAATTTTTTAATTAATTAGTATTATATTAATATTTTTTGTAATTTTGTCATTTTAAATTAATTATTGAATTTTTACAAAATTCACATTATTTTCCATAACTAATTCATACAAATAATAAAAAGAATAAAATTAATTAAATATATTTGGTGGTGGAATTTATGGGTGTTATTTTTACATTCAAGCATGTGTAATTTTTTTTAAAATTCAAACCCCTATGTTTTTTTTTTAAAAAATGCTTCTTCAATTACTTGTGTAATTAAATTATTATGTGCAAATTACTTTCCACATAAATAATAAAACTAAATAATAAATCAAAATAAAAAAACTAAACTAATTAAATATGATTAAATGTGGGATTCATAGGTACTATTTTATTTGGTGAGCCAAAATAGTGAGTCTAGAGAGTGGGGATTGTGAGCTAAAAAGTTGAAGAGAGAATTGATGTGGCAGTGGTAGGCCCCACTGGTGAGCAAAAAAATTGGCTCACCATTGGTTGTGCTCTAAACACAAGAAATTCTTCCACAAGCAAACTAGCATTTGAGAAATAGACATTTGGTAGTCGGTGAGAGAACTGCAATCGTGTAATCTTGGAGCGCGTCTATTTAACGATTGAGAATCTTAATCTGGCGGTGATATGTCAGAATTGGTGTAAATAAATTTGCCGCTATTGAAGAAAATGTCCTCTTAAAATCGCCAATGTGTTCAATGAAAGGATTCCTTGATGACTACATGCCCAAGACACTGGACATTACTAATTACAAACTATATATCACCATTTATCACAGCATGCATAACGAGACATTACCTGCTCAAGAACAAAGACTTAAACTTTCTAAAGCAGAAGCTCAGCCCAATCAATAATGGTTGAAATACTCCCATCAAGTGTATACGTATCACTTATCAGTGGCACTTTCTAAGCTCAACCTAAGTGGGATTGCGACGTCCAAGGTTGTTGTCGATGAATTCGATGTTGACGCTGAGGTCGAAGCCAGTGAACTCTGAGAACTTGTCGTTGGACTGTCTGTTGTGCTGCTTTGATCAGCCAATTCCTGCTTAATTTCTCCAATTCTACCACCCTGAGATAAAAAAACAAATTCTTCAAACATCACATCTTGTGGTATAAGTCAATCTATTTGGAGAGGATGGTGAGATTAGAGGAAACCACTCACCTCGAATTGGTCATCTTTGCTCTTCTTCTCCATTTCTTTCTCTCTCAGTGAACGAATTGGAGACCTCCTCTGCATCAGATTTTGCATTTTCATAAAAACCCAGAATTCAGCTCAACTTATCCCATCCAAAAAGTTCGAAATTTTCAAAATGGTTAAACTTCACCGCATTTTGCAAGAAAATCAAGAACAAGGGCAATCAACTTTGACACTAGAGAGTGATTACCATGCAAGCTAGCTGGAGCTGCTTCAATCTATAAAGCCGATCGACTTCGATTTCGAGCTCTTTCTGAAACTCCCCTCTTTGCTCCATCTCGACCATCTGCAGATCGAGAAACCGGGCTCGGTTCTGGAGCATTTTCTGTGTCCTCTCCCTATCCAATCTCAGCCGCTCGAGCCTCTGCCTGACCGCATTGAGCTCCTCAGCCAACGAGGCATCGATGGGGAGGGTGAAACCCGGGTTGTTCTCTTTGTTAGAGGGGGTGAAGAATGAGATGCGGGCATGATTGTCTTTTCTGGGTTTGGTTAATTTGATATTGGATTCTGAAGGGATGATGTTTTTGGGTTGGAGGGGTCTTCTTCCCTCTGGTTTGTGATTGTGGGGTTGGCGGATTATTGGGGTCTTTGCTGCCAGCATTTCAGAGAGAGAGAGGGGGGGGGGGGATAGAACGGAAGATGGGAAGAAGAGAGGAAGTTTACAGAAGAAAAAAGGTGGGGAGGATGTTTGTGTGTGTGTGTGTGTTTGGTATTTGGGTTTGTTTGTTTGGGGGCCAATTTGAATTTGAATCGAGAGGGAGCGGCAACGGTTATATACGACCAACGGCTTAGGAATCTGGTTATCACAAATTTATTTTTCTGCAAACAGCTCACGCTGTCACGCAGTGGTGAGTTGCGACACATAGGCGTGGATTTCCTTCTTGACCCCCGAGGGGGAGTTTAGGAATATTTGGAATAGGGTTACTAGTAATCTTAAAGCCTATATTATATTCATAAATATATTATGGATCAATTTATTATTGATCAAGTCTATTATTGACCGACCTTTTATTGACTCTATTTTATACCGGCCGATTTGCTTGACCCAATGGATACCTAACTCGTTACCCACCTCTACTTCTAAGTGCATGATATATATTACCTAGTAATATTTAACAGTCTCTATTAAAAAAAAGTAATCTTTAATAGCTCATTATTATTCTTTTCCTTTTCTTTTGGAAGGGAAGGTAGAATAGTTTAATGGTGGCTCGTTTCTTGTGAGAATATTATAATAAAAGTAGGTAATACCTTTTTTGTCCTTTTGGCTAAGATTATAAGTGTAATAGAAAAAGATATGAGAAAGGAGAGGGACAAAGATAAGGAAAATATTCCTTATCTATGTGAGATTTGAACTCTGTTCATATTACCTTTCTTGTTGTAGATATATATGTACAATAAAAGAAATGAAAATTTTCAGGCCAAGTAATTAGTTTAGTATCTGGGTTCCAGATAAATTAATATCGTTATATAGAATGTAAGAATTATGATAGTAATAAAAGGAAATTTTGTAGAGGTATGCTAGACTCCACAAGCATAACTAGATTATTAAAATAATTAACTCTTTCAAAGGTAGATTGAGTCGTTCAAATGATTTTATAGAACAAGAATGGTCTTGTGTTTGTAGATTTGCTATGAGAAAATTCTCACTATACAAACTTATTGTTTATTAAGTTAAAGTAATAACGTAGATAATTTATTTGTTTCTGTGTATTTAATAACTATACAATTCTAATTCATGAAAACTTTTAAATGGTCTTTATCATCCAAATTATCAATAAAATTACTTACAACTAAAAATATACTGTTCAACTTTTTCAAATGCTTTCCGTGAAAAATGTCATCAAAAAAAAAAAAAAAACCAATGAGTCAGCATATTATAGACACAACGTGTTAATTAAATACTCAGGTACGCATTAATTTTTTGAAGATTCATATTTATATCAACGTGAAGATAATTAACCTATTTAGAGGCCTAGCATTAAGGCCTATTAGCTCAGCTGGTTAGAGCGTCGTGCTAATAACGCGAAGGTCGCAGGTTCGAGACCTGCATGGGCCAATTTTTAAAGCTGTCTATTTCTCACCAGCATTTTTTACCATTAGTTATTATTTAGTTGTGTAGTGCTTAAGCAGCACATATACACCCTTTCCAACTGTCGCTCGCCCCAGTTTTAAATTTTTACTCTTGGATAAAATATTTCACACTGTTTTCTGTTCCTATCTCTAATGACTAATGTCATTGACATTCTGGTTCTTGTCTTCTCCCTAAAACCTCATTCAGAATTTCAAATGCCATGATTGAACCTCACCAATAATCACGTTTAAATTTCAAAACGGTGCCGCAATTGTGGGTTCCACGATTGCTTGATTGAGCATAATTTGGTAGGAGTCTCCCTGGCTTTTAGTTGCACGTTCTGCCAGGTTGTGTTCAACAATCAACACAGTTTCTGTAACATCTTCATCTGACTCAGTATGAAAATCATTGCAAAAAGCTAATCACTTCTGAATTTGGCTCCAATGTCATTAACCACAATAGTGTACTTGTAAATACATTATGTTTAATCCCTGTTTTCATTTGGGAAGAATCAGCATGGTATAACCAAGAAATTGCTTTCACCACACTTTTACAGTTTGCAGATAAATATGTACAGTCCCAGAGCACTCGCATGCTACATATAATCCATAGGAAGCTCCAAGTCGTCAACGAAGCCGCTTACTTCCCGGTAGGATTTTCGCTTACTGGATTTTCTTCCTGGTTTCTGTCCTTTAATAGGTCGCCCAGATTCTTCAAGGTTGCTGTACTTAAGGTTGCTACTCGAGATTCCGATGCTCTTTGTGCCCAAGAAGCCCTGGTAGGAGCCCCCAAAAAAAAGAAAAAAAAATTGTAGGTTACACCAATACAAGTAGACCAAAAATGAAATTTACAGTCTCCCTGATGTATACAGCCTTACTCCTACCACGAACAGCCAAAAAGACTGTCTCGTGAAGGCCCAAGAAGCCACGAGTATAAAAATGGCAGCATCATAAGTCATGTCTACATTTTGTCTAATACAAGCTATAATGCAGTTTGAGAGGAACTAGTACAGCCTGAACATTTTGAATCTCAATGCTTCCTTGAGCCAGAGGGCAAAGACCATACTTGAAAGTTCCTTCATCGAATTAGCGATCGACCGCGCTCCATCCAGTGGCCTCACTCCAGAGTCTAGAATGCAGTTGCTTTTGCATATGAAAAGCATAATTGAATGCAACTGCTCATTCCCATAATCTCAGGAAGTGCTATCTTTAGAAGCATTTGAAGGGGTTCCTCTATGATGATAGACGGGATAAAACTGGCACCTTTCCAAGCAAAGCTTATTCCAGTGAAATGAAAAGGAAGCCATAAAAGAGTACGCTAGCAAAACACCCTTGGCTGCCAGTTTCATCTTTGGTTGCAGTTGTGGACAGCCAACAAATCTAAATTAGCCCAGAAACTAGCAAACTTGCCGTCTCCAATGCTTAACAACTTAACCAATACTCGTAAGGGTTCTGCCCAAGGCACAGTGTTTTTCTTTTCCCTTTTTTTCCCTCCTTTTGGGGGATGGGGCCCAGGCCCCGGTGTTAGATATAGGCCCTTAGTAAATTCAGATCAACAATCCCAGAGGAATCCTAAATGTCAGATAAAATTTAAGCAACACCATAGAGCATGCACATTTATACTAGGGAGCAGGTCTATGTAATCATTTCCCCAGATTTATGGTGCATCATTATTTACTTAGCAGCAGTCAAAGAGGCAACTGCAAAAATGATCAACACAATCAAGCATTCAAGCTGGAAACTAAAACAAGATTCATTACCTTTGTTAACCTCTGGATATGCGATGCTGCTGCTTCATGCACTATTATGGTGTCAGATACAACCTTTAGCACATCTCCAGTAGACAGGGCATACGTACTGACCTGAAATCAATCAGAGGATTCTTAAACATACTCTAGAGATGTAAAGAACAAATCTCCCTCTCCTCTTTTCTACTTTTAGACTTTCTCCCTGGTTACTCCAAGAACTTAGGACAAGATCATTGACACGAAGGGCTGGTTGTCAGATTTCAATTAGGGCCCTCTGTTTGAACGGCGCAATCAACCATGGAGTTGTTTGGTAGATTTTCTCAACAGTTACCATTTAAGTGGCATTGTCGCCTAAGAAATGCAGAGGGCCGCAATTGAAACGAGCCAGGTCAGTGAGCCCTCAGCTGGGTCAAAACTCAGTTTGGGCTCAAGTCAAATCTGAGCTTCAGCCGAGCCTAAGCTGGCTTATTGAACTAACTGCGCTCCAACCCACTGGCTCAGTCTCCTCTTTTCTTTGTTTTCTCTTTTTTGGGGGGGGGGGGGGATTGGGAGCACCTAGCACAAACCATTAGTGTTAACAGACTCCTTTCGATTGTGGAACTTTTTCCAAGAAAAAAAATAACCAAAAAAAAGAAAAAAAGAATAGTGAGCTGAGCCCAACCCAGCAATACACATCCAAGCTGGAGCCCAACCCAGGCTCATATCTAACTAAGGTAAGTCCAACCCTTACAAGCTCGGGCTTAACCTGGCTTGAGTACACCCTTAAATGCATTTTTTTTTTTTGTTGCACCCTTAAATGCATTGAGGTCATATATGTGCTCCTTTTCAGCCTACATGTGCTATTTGTTAATCATTTTCCATATATGTTTCAAGAATGGCCTAATTGAAGAACTTCAAAGTTTGGGGGTCTCGCATGAAAATCAAAGCTAGCCCCCTCAGTTATAAAAAGATTTCATTTAAAAATATGAACCTAATCTTCAGCTTTCACTACACCAATGTAACAAAACATACCAAACTTGATGGAATAATTGAATATCCAAATGCGTCAAGCTCTAGAGACTCCACAGCCCCAGAACTGACATCGAAGGTATAACCCCGAACCTAGAAGGATAAGTAAGACTGCAATTAGTTGAAGAACATTTCAGTTAGACTGGGGGGAAAAAACAAAACCAAGTTACAGCTCGGAAAAAATTAAAGCAGCCATACTCACCTTCCCCAAATGTCCCTGGCCAGGAGTCACAACATTGTATCCTACCTACCAGAAAGGCAATAATTAAATTTCAAGGAGTACACTGGAGGCCAGTCCTATAAAAATAAAACGTATAATGGGTAAGCTTTTTTTATTAGTTCATACACCCTTCTTATGTAATAAGTCTATGGTTAAAGTGGTGCAAATCATCATT
>JACYFF010031952.1:15254794-15276197 GCA_017589665.1 Selenicereus undatus | reverse complement strand
TATATATATATATATATATATATACATGTGTGTGTGTGTGTATTTATTTGTATATGTATATTTATATATATATATATGTATATACATATAAACAAAATCTTTGGAAATTTCTACTCCCACATATCAAAATAAGAGAGAGTCGAGAAGATAGTCAAGCTAAGCCATGCCAGACTTGGGCTTGGCCTGGTGAGCTTAACATCGGTTTGACCTAATCTTGAGGGTTTGCCGAACCCACTGGGTTCAGCAGCCCTGCCAGCCTACTATAACCCCCCCCCCCCAAAAAAAACTGCAAAAAGTAGAGGAAAAAAAGAGACAGAGCAGCAGGAGAAATATAAGACAAACTACAGAAGAATACACCTCAGAATTTGGGTGAGTGACACGAAGGGAGAAAGAGGTCAATCCATTACCTAGACAATGAATAGGTAGGAAACACGAATTATGATTTGGAATTAACACAGAGGAAAAAATCACTGCAACAAAGTTAGCTGCAACCATTAAATTAGTTTGCATTGGGTTAGTTCTTAGTAGATTTGTTCACTCAGTTCAAAATTTCTACAGATTACATTAATGTTTTGTGGAGTGAAAACTTTGCAAGATTTATTTTTTTATTTCAAACCAATATTTCTCCAATTGTAAAGGAAAAAGAGTTATCGTCAAGCGTACCAAGGTTTCCAATCTGACTGTTCTGAATTCATTTAGCATGAGCCTCTCATCCGGGACAAGCACCACATCACCAATCTGTAGCCAACTGAATAGTCAGCTGACAATCAACATGAACAAAATTTAGATGTTTCAACAGTTATTTCCACTGATGTCAAAATTGCAAGATAGCCCAACGTCACAGGTGAAATAAGCGTAGTGAACCCAATCACGACTAGATATAGAAGGGAAACTATATTAAGCCTAAGCCTGTGTTTGGACTTAGGATAACTTGAGGGAAAGGAAATTACTTGGAGATAAGTTCTTTTTCAGGTGGGAGAATACTTGATATACAAACACAATTGGTTCATATTTCTTGTACTTTTTTTCCATTGCATTTTCTTATCAAATTTTCCTAGGTCCATATCAACCAAAAAGTACCCTCAAGTTCATATAGTGACATGCAGATGCAGTAAAGTGCGACAACACGAGTTCTCTCCTACCAACCTCTGTTATCTGTAAAAGGCATTGCGTATTAATCAAAATTTAAAAAGAAAAAAAAGGTCAAATGCAACAGGGTAAAAATTGATGGTATGCAACT
The DNA here is from genome assembly GCA_017589665.1 of Selenicereus undatus. Classification (NCBI taxonomy): domain Eukaryota; kingdom Viridiplantae; phylum Streptophyta; class Magnoliopsida; order Caryophyllales; family Cactaceae; genus Selenicereus; species Selenicereus undatus. The sequence continues at coordinate 15,274,957 of JACYFF010031952.1, read as the reverse complement.
TCTTGGGCATTCCCAGGATGTAGGATAGCTAAGATGCATGCCAACAGTATGACTAGAGTGCCTTATAAACTAAAAGGCAAAGAATGTTTAAAATCCAACAACACAAGCACTACAGAAGCACAGGTGTGACTAAACAATATTGAATTTATGAACATGATGAAAAGGTGGAAGAGGCCAAACTAAGAAGCACACATACAAATAATATGTACAGGGCAGACAAACCTACATTGCAATTATTAACATGATGAAAGATGGAAGAGGCCAAAGTAAGCAGCACACATACAAGCAATACATAACTAAGAGCCCAGAAGTCATGACATGAGATTAATTGGACATTTAAAAGAGCAGTCATAAAAGTGAAGTTCCAATACCTGTTTAATATCTTCAAGACGAAATTTCCCTGACTCAGAGGAAAGCAAGTTCGGCCTCACTTCTACCTCCAGTACCACCCACTGAATGGATAACCAGGAAGAACATGCGGGATGTGAAATTGCACATGGACAGAGAATTGAAAAGGTATTACGCAAATGCTTTTCTGTCATTGTCTGGCAGTTGGGAATTAGGATGCTAATGTTCATACAAAGAGCTGAAAACCAAGGAGCTCAGATGACTCTTAGCATTCAAATTCAAGCAAACTCTTGTTGGTGAACAAAATTATGGGCGCTACTGCTTTCCCCCTATATGAATTTCTAGTGGATAATCCGTGAATTTGCTTCAAAAGTTTCGATGAAAATTTGAATCCTGTAGATATCCAATTAGTACATATATGAAATGGACAATTAAGGTTATGGTGATTTTTTGGAATTTTACACCAGCCAGCTCGACCTGCAATAACAATTTCAAACACAGAAGGAAAAGGCTTAACAGATCACTTAGAGCGAATGGATAGCCTCTTCATCCACTGATACCACATTATGTCAATTGATTTACTTAGCAAACCGAATGTATAATATAATCAATGCTGAACAAGTCATCAAGCCGTCTGAAACTTATATTTCGGGATCATCACAGCTCACAGACAAGGAAATTTAACATACCAACGACAATATGATGATCATGTAAAAAATAATATGACATTGTCTCCAACAGGAGTAGAGCATAATACAGTAAGACTAAAATACAAAGAGATCTATCGACGAATTCAGTCACTAGACATAGTACATTGAATTATTGACCCACGCAACAAAATTTCCAGACCCGGAGAGTGCCCTCTTTGTATTTTTTTTGGGGGGGGGGCGCCCAGTGAATACAAAATGAAAATCTGCAGCTGAATTAGACTCCAAATCAAATTGAAATTGATGAACATGTAAGAACTTACAGTAGTAGTGTCCACCCAAAGCTGAGAGACAAAACCGAAACTAAGAGCAGATTGAATTCCAATCACTTGTTTTGCGAGCAAGCTCGATCTCTTCATCAACTGTTTACCCTTTGGCTGTGGCTGCACCACCTCCTTCGCCTTCAATTCTTCATTTTTCCCACTTCCAATACCAATCAAATCTTCGCCCTTCAAACCTCCTTTATCATCCCTCAAACCTTTATACTTGGGATGTTGCTGTTTGTCTCTCTTCAAATTTTTCAGACCCAGATCATCACGGTCATTTTCCCTGATGAAATCCGTCAACTTATCTCCCCCATTTCGCAAACCCAGCTCAAATTTCTCATCTTCTCCCTCTTTCAGCCTCAACTCTGAACTAAAATCAAACCCGTTTGAGTCGAACACTCCCAAACCTGAGCAAACCTTCACATTCATCAAGGGTTTCTCACTCTTTCCGAAAACCATCAAGTTCTTGACATGTTCGATGTTTAGGACCGTGCGTTTTGCAAGTGCTGAACAATCACTGGACCCAATTGTTACTCTTGGTAAGGGCAAAAACACTAACTTCGAATTGCATCCAAGTCGGCCTAAATTTCGAAATTTGGTGCCATCGTTTGGTACAGTAAGAGATGATTGAACACAATCGCACATGATTGATTTGAGGATTGAACTCTATGTCATCGGCTTGAACTGGTAAACAATGCCCATGAAATCTTGGAGAAGCTCCCCTCCAACCAGAAAGGCCTCTGGGCATGCACTAACATGTAAAACTTGGTTAGCTCCAGTTGCGCCACTTATCAACTACATATCCCAGATAACATTCAACCAAATTCATACGTTGTATTGTACGGCCGCGAAACAAACAAACAAGTACATATTACCCAATTTTATGCAGTGGTAAGAAATATAATTAAAATTATTTTTGGGATAATAAAAATTATTTCTTTCATGTAACATAAAACTAATTTATTTCCCCGATTTTTGAGTATAAGAAAAGATACGTTTATAATTTCTGTTTTTTTTTTCCTCTCTTGTGAAAATAACTAAAAAGTTGAGTACCATAAAAGAGAGAACTTAGGAGCCAATAAGACAAATTAAGGCCCAATTTTTGTAGGTTATCAAAAATTTCACCAGTTTATTTGAATTATGCCTAAAGATATCTTCTAAGTATTGGTCTAACATAGCATTTTTTATTTTTTACTTTTTTTAGGGAAATTGGTGTAACACAAAATATTTTATACGTAAGAAATGTTCCTCAAAAAATCATTCAACTTTAAGTTTCACATTCAATTTTTCCATCAAGATATACATGCACTTGATTTAAAAATTTATTGCAAATGTTGTGTAACACCCCCCCCCCCAAAAAGCCCCCAAATATAGCTAAATTTTATCAAATACCTTTTAATTTAATGTATTATGTAACACGTATGTTAAATGGGGTGTTTGACAAGCAATTTTTTGACCAAAAAGAGCTTTTTTGATCAAAATTAACTATTTGACTAAACGAAAAAGCTAATTTGGGTATTTAGTAAAAGAGTTTTTCAAAAGAACTTTTGGGGTCCAAAAAACTAATTTGAAAAAGCTAATTCTATGAGTTTTTTGGAACAATTTTTTGAAAAATTAGCTTTTTGTTTCACAACTTTACCAGGAACAGCTAATTTTACTAAACAGTTTTTCAACAAACAGTTAATTCAGACAGTTAATACAAACAGCTAATAGTTAACAGCTAATAGTTAACAACTAATACAAATAGCTGACAGCTAACAGCTGTTTGCCAAACAGAACTAAAACTAGTATAGTGGATAAGAATTGATTATCTTGAAAGAAACTAAATAGGAACTTGAAAATGCTCAATATGGGGGTCATTTCTATTGTTAAAGCCTATTGCAAAATTCAAGCAGATGATGATGATGCGGTAGTTGGTCATTTTTCCAGTGTTGTGGGCACTTCATATAAAAGGTACTACCGAATTGAACTGCCGATAAGAGTTGTATCGGTGATTCGAAGTGGGGTTACAATAGTAACAGAGCTGTCATCACTATAGGTTCCGAGAAAGGGGTTGACTTTGTTGGCCTGAATGCGGAGGAGGCTATAGCTTGTTTGTCTACGCTGTGGTGTGCTCGAGATGCAACACCAACAATGTTATCGTGGAAAGTGGCTAGTTGTTGCTTATCTAAATGCTAAAGAATAAGCAAATTCAGGATATAATTCTATTAGTCTCTTTGTTAATGACATTCTTGCTTTTTGCGTTTTTTATTTTTTGTTCATGCTTTATAATTAAAAAGGATGACTAACAATGTCACCCATGAACTTATTTATCCACAACTCTACAATTATGAGTGTTGATGATTATAAGAGAGTAATGTCTGAGATAACATTATTGTTCATATATAGAACAATATGTACTAGTTTATTGATTTTAATTTAATATAATACTACCCGTTTATTTATTGATAAAAAAATATATTTTCTTAATCTGAATTTGTATCTTATATGTCAGATAGTAGTTTAAAGAAAAATGAATGAACTTGTCCCTCTTTAAACAAAAAGGAAAATCCTACATAAAACAGGAGAATGTGGGCATATGACAAAAAACGACTCTGAGATACCCCAATTTCTGTGAAAATAATTTTTAAAGGACCGTGTTAGTAGAATGTATTCTAAGGTGTACGACATTGTTAGATAATTATTAAGGGGATACTTTACGGTGACAAATGTGTAAGTGCCGATGAGAGTTAATTGCATGACATAAATGCCCTTCATCTAAACCCGCAAAGTGGAAGTAGAGCAGTGTATGACTCTCGGTCGTTAGAAAAACCCTCAAAATCTTTTCATCACCATCATCATCATCTCTCTCTCTCTCTCTCTTCTCTTTAATCCCGCGTTCAAATTGAAAAGCCATTGTTGAAAATCTGAACACCATCGTTGGAGAAAGAAGGAGCAACTGAAGAGTTAGGTAAGTTGCACGTGGAAATTAGAGGGTTGTGCAATGGTAAGTTGTTTTTAAAACCCTAACTTTGATCTAATTTGATGTTCAGTTGCATCAGTTATGTGACAAATTCATGCCTTCTGTGTTGTTGATACAATTATTTGAGAAATCTGCAGTTGTAATGTGATGTAATGAATAATTTTAGGTCGCTTGTTGGGTTTGGTGGCTAGAGTTTATGAAACTAGTTGGGCATGAAAAGCCTAATTAAGTAGTTAGGGTTTCGTTTTTGGTAATTATCTTGCTGACTGTGTTGAATATATACTGGGTGGGCACATAATCTGTCTGTGTGTATATTAATTTTTTTTCATCAAATTAGTAGTCCATGCGCTATCTTTCATGCTCTATTTTTTTATGCTTGCAAAGTTAATGATTGCAATGAGGGCTATTTAATTGCATGTCCTGTATTCAAATGAGTAGTTATGGTTAATTGTGTGGTAGTTTAGTGTAGCTGGCATGATTGTAAGGATAGAATGACTTCAATCCAGGATATTAGTATTGATAAGTATCAAAGTGTAGATTTGTTAAGAGATGTGAGGCCTTCAGCTATGGAAAATGGAGTGAAGTTGACTAGGTTTAGATGGCATCCTCCTGGTAGAGAAAGCTAGAGGTGATCACTTACCACAGATGGTGACTAGATTAGGTTGGCTAGTCATTGGGGGAAATGAAAAAGAATGTTGTGATTCTTTTGTACATCATAGAGCTACCGGAGGCAAGTAGTTTGCAGAAAATTGTTAAAAGTCTCGACAAGTTAAATGAAGCCAACGAGAGAACTGAAGACCAAAGCCTAACCCAAAACCAACCCCAAGCCCAAGACCAGGACCAAGGCCTAACCCAAAACCAGCTCTGACCCCAAGACCAGGACAAGGCCTAACCCAAAACCAACCCCAAGTCCAATCTCGAGCCCAAAATGACAATGAGCCTTCACTTAGTGAAGTTGGAGCATGGGTTGACAACTCGATAGTTTCCCCTTCAAATGAGAAAGTGACTCTCAGTGAAAATTCTTCAAAATCTCAACCCAAAGTAATTGCAAACAAACCTAATAAGTTGTCAATTAGGAGACCCAGACCAAGGGTAGCAAAGCAGTCTATCACACCATTACAAATTGATGAGGCCCCATATTACACTTCAACAAAATCCAAAAGTAGGTGTTTCTTGAAAGCTACTCCCTCACCAAACTCAAATCCTAGTATAAAAAGTCCAAGCGCAGCCTCACCTTCTAAAAGAGTGGCTTCCCAACCTATTGCCTCCCTAACCTCTCAAGCTGCATCTATTCTTAGTAACCCTAGAAGGCCTGTCACTAGATTTCAAAGTGTTCAGGAAAATCCTAATTCTCCAACTATAACCCTTCACAGCACTCCTTCTCAAACTGTAGCTACTAAAAACATCTCCTCCTAGCAAATCTGCAACCCCAAAAGGTCACTGATAAGATCTCAAACTACCTCTACAACCCCCAAGTCTCTAACTGCAACCCTTTCAAGCAGTCCTTCTGAGCCTGTAGCTGCACAGAACAACCTCCCAAATCTATAGCCTTAGAAGCCCTGTCACTAAATTGCAAGCTACCCCTAGCCCTTCAAAAAGGAAAGTTGCAAGTGTTGGTACTTCAGAAACAGGGGAGGACTTTGACTTAGGGATAGTTGGGGTTGATTCAGCAGATTTGTATGATTTTGATGTGCATTCATTACGCCAACCAGCAATATGAGAGGTTCATGTGTTTAATAGTGATGTGGAGGAGAATTTGGGGCAAGCAAACGATGAAGACAATGACCATGATGACTGTGAGGATAATGGCTTCAGGGAGTGGTAATCAGATGGGTCTGAGGAGTCTGAGAGCTTCTTATTAGATGAGGAGGATGATTTGGGGGCTGAAAATGAGTCATTAGACAATCTTGACTTAGCGAATGACACTTAGTTGTACATGATCTTAAGACATAGTAGCATTGATGATGATGTGGGTGAGAACTTATTGATTGTGAACAAAATGGCTAAGGTATTCAGGCAAGGCAAGCTGTGGAGTAGAAACAGGGATGGAAAGGTGAGCTTAGCTATTGGTGATATATTCACAAGTAAAGAGGATTTGTTGAATGGGATGAAGGACTACTGTATTCAGCATGGCATTGCTTTAAGGAAAAACAAGAACACTAGGAGTAGATACATGAAGAGATGTATCAACAATAACTGTCCATTTAAAATCCATGCAGTTGTACTTGTGGATAAGTATATTTGGATGATCACGTCCTTGACTGGGGGTCACAAGTGTCCCAATACACAATTCAATGAGCATGCCTCATCCAGATGGGTTGCATCTAAGTTACTGGATAAATTTAAGGACAATCCTAATATGGATAAGGGGACAATGCAGAAAACTCTTATGGGAAGGTTTGGGGTGGCAGTTCCTGATTACACCTGCTGGAGGGCAAGAAAGTTATTGAAAAATGTGGTTGAAGAACATAATGAAGGGCATAAGGTACTACCAGACTATATGAAGGTGTTTAGGGAAAAAACCCAGACTCTCTATGTTTTACCAACTGGAAGGATAAGGGCCCTGGCAAGAATCCATCTTTCAAGAGATGTTAGATTTATATGGGATAAGCTATTAGTGCTTTCAAACAACACTGCAGATTATTTATTGGTATTGATGCCTGTCACTTGAAAAGGCCATATAAGGGTATCCTCATCACTGCCATGGGATTAGATGGAAACAATGGGTAGTATCCCTTAACTTATAGAGTTGCACTCCAGGAGAATGAAAAGGAATTGAGCTTTTTTCTGTATGATTTAGCAACTGCACTAGATGTAAAGGAAGATAGTTCTAAGTACACAATCATGTCTGATAGGCACAAGGTACAAGTTAACTGACATTGCCTTTTTTTTTTATGTGCAATTGTCAATTACTTGCTTAATTTGTTGCTTATGTTGTAGGGCATAATCAAAGCATTAAAGAATGTCATGCTCTAGCTTCAAGGAGGATTTGTGTCCTCCACTTCTACAAAAATTTTACCTCAAACTACGCTGGTATGTGTATATTGACCATATATTACTTGCTTTCAGTTTTTTCTTTATTGTTTGTAGCTAATATTAACACATCTTTTATTCCCCTCTCCTTAAAATGGTGAAGGTGCATGGTTTCATTACTTCTTTTAGATTGCTGCCAACGCATACTTAGAATTTGTTTTCAAAAAGGCCATGGAGAAAATTAAGGACAAAGATATTTCCGCTTTTCATTGTTTAAGAGACAATGAGCCACTGGAACATTGGGCAAGGTTTAAATTTGACCAGGCCCTAAAGGTAGATGACAATATAAACAACTTTGTTGAGAGTTTCAATAATGTAATTGTCAAACATAGTGGAAAGCCAGCCTACACTGTGTTGGAAAAGATTAGAAAGCTTATTGGGCCTAGATTTGATAAGAGGCTTCAAATGTCAGTTGCTTGGAAAGGTAAAGTGACACTATTTGTGGAGAAAAAGCTTAAGCAACTTGAGTTAGAGTCCAAAAACTGTAGTAACTAAATGTCAGTTGAGAGGGGGGAGTTTGATGTTAGAGAGGGATCCACAAATTTCACTGTGAAGTTGGCAGACCATTATTGTGACTGTCAAAAGTGGCAAGTCAGTGGCATACCTTGTAAGCATGCTGCCAGGTGCATTCTTATCCTACACCACAAGTTGGATGACTATTGTTGTCCTTGGTTTCATGTTGAGAGGTATAAGAAGCCTTACGATGGCATAATACACCCCATTCTCGACTCATGCTTCTGGGGGGAGAGTGAAGTGCCTATTTTGGATCCTCCTTTTTAGCTTAGGAAGAAGGGAAGGCCAGAGAAGCACAAAAGAAGAGAAAGCACACTTTGCATCCCTCCATAACTGTCTACCATCCAATTGACTGGCACTAAGCGTACAAGAAGTGCAAGCAACTGGGTCATAACAGCCTCACATGTGGCCAACCAATGGATAAAAATGGTAGACTTAAATACAAGAATAAGCATCGACAAAAGACTGGTAATCCAGTTGGGAGGTCAAAAAAGATCCATAGAGTCAGCCAAGCTTCTACCTTAATAGCAGCAATATCAGGGTTTCCAACTCAGTCCAGCCAAGCTATTTAAGTCAGATTTGATGTATTTTAGATGCTTCATCTTCAACTTCTTGTATAAGTTGCTTATATCATTTTGGCGGTTCTATTTGGCTAATGTTACAATTAGTTGTAATTCTTATGGATGTTATGTATGACAAGAACATGTTATGTATGGCAAGTACATGTATGGATGGGCAGCTTCAGTTCAAGCATGGATTCAGAGTGTAATTCCAGCTTCTTCTACTTGCATTCAAAACATGCATTTTCAGCTTAAGTTCAAGTACAATTTGCTTCTTTCTAATCAATTCCAAAACAATACACCAACCATAACTGCACTTTCCCACATACGAGATCTAAATAAAACATGAGGACTTCATAACAATCAACCCTACATAACAACCACCTTCTAACATATTACAATATTAAAACAAGTGCAAGTAATAGAATTACACCAATCTCTAACAAAGCAAGAATGCTATGCCCTTTCTCTAGTATTTTGAACACCATCTTCAACTCCCTTGGCACATGCTTCACCATCTCAGTCTCACTTAACAGTCTTTTCTCCAGATTTGGATTTGCTTCATCCACCCATCCTAAAAACTTCTCGCATCTCAAACACTTGGCATACATTCTACTTGAGTTTTGACTTGGAGGTGACACCTTTCTCATTCCTTCAATATTGCACCTTGGGCACATGATAGTTGCATGTTCATGGTCACCTCTCCTTAATGAAGTTGATCCTTACATTTTCACCTTCAGATCTGAGTTCACTCATCAAAACAGAGCGAGTTCAATTCCAACTAGGGTTACGCAACACTAAGCGAACTTTGAAGGTGAGAGAGTAACAGAGTGCTTTGAATGGGAGAGAGACCAACAACTAAAAAAAAATTAACAAACTTGCCTTCCTCTCCTTCTTCAATGGCGTCCTTCAGGTGTGGAGAAGAACAGAGTGCCTTACGAGAGAGATTGGAAATTAGGGGTGGAGAGAGATTGTGGAGAGAGATTGAAGGTATTAATGGGAGGAGAGAGATTGGAGGTTATTGTTATATCTTTACCTTTTCGAAAGGTATAATTGGAACACCACATTAAAAATGCAATTCCTATCAAAAACTTAGCGGCACTTGCACATTTGTCATTGGAAAGTAGCCCTTTAATAATTACCTGACAATGTTGTGCACATCAGAATACATTCTAGTAACATAGTCCCCTAAAAATTATTTCCACAGAAAGTTGGGTACCTCAGAGTTAACGTTATTGTTCATATATAGAACAATATGTACCAATTTATTGATTTTAATTTAATATAATACTACCTATTTATTTTGATTAAAAAATATATATTTTCTTAATCTGAATTTGCATGTTATATATCGAATAACAGATTAAAGAAAAATGAATGAGCTTGTCCCTCTTTAAAAAAAAAAGAAAATTCTACATAACACAGGGAGAATTTGCGCACAGGAAAGCCCGAATTTTGGACAAATTTTTGACCATGGCGTAGCATACCGCGGACACTTCCTTTGCCTGCAGTGCAGGTGCAGGTTTTCCCTCTTTTTTTTGGTTTGTTTTTTCCCCTTCTTTTCGTTTCTTATCACTTCTCGTCCTCCCCTCTGGCAATTTTACTCTCTATGCGACTCCCTTTAATTCTGCTACTGTTGAATCTTGACACATACCCAGATAGAGAAGACTAGGATAGAGCGGGAAGGAGGGGGAGGGGAGCTAGAGAGACGATCTTCCCATTCACCATTCTGAGACCCTCCTTCCCACATCAAATTTTTGCTATTCTTTCCGAGTTCACTATTTCGTCTCCCCAAAGTTTCTATTTTTTCATACACCCTTTTATTTGTTACCAAAATTCGTTGATTAATTCCATTTTTATTCTTCACCATATACACCGTTTCTTGAGTCCGGGTTTGATTGGAAGGTTTAATCAAGCAAAATGAGGTATACAACTGGTTGTAAAACCAAGAGGGTCAAAAGGGATGCCCAGTTTTCAGGGCATTCATCTTCCCACAATGAGAAAGTGAGCAATTTGTTGGGTTGCAAAAGCAAAAAGCAGAAGGTGGCTACTGCTTTGGTTGACCTAATTCAACTCATGGGTGATGATGCTATGGTAGTTGATGATGATAATGATGATGGTGTTCGTGGCCTACCTTCTAGCTCTGGATTCCATTGTCTGTCTTCCCGGCTTGAACCTGATCAACCTTACACCATTGGGAGGAACCGTCGTGATGCTCAGTTCATATTCAAGGATCCCCGTGTCAGTAAGCGACATGGTCAGATCTTATTTGATGCATTTCTTAAGAAAGTGTACCTTCTTAATGGCGCCCTTTTGTGTTCTAGTTCAAATTGTTGCAATAGTAGTAGTTGTGTTGTTGATCAATTTAGAGATAGGTTGCCAGCTAAGGATAAGAAAAGGGCAGTTGCTTGTTCTTATTGTAGATATAAGTTGAAGGCCTCTTTGAACGGAGTGTTTGTCAATGGGGTTAAGGTTGGTAAGGGTCTGGCTGTGGAGTTGTCTGCTGGAGATGAGGTCATACTTGTTTGTGCAAATAGAAATCGCGCTTGCTTTTCTCATTCTATTATTGGATTTATTGTTCGAAGGATTGTTTTCCAAGAAGAGGTTGTTCTACAAGGCTATGATGGATTTCAGTTTGAGTGGCCGAGGTTACATAGGCCTTTGTTGTCAGGAAATGTCAACAAGAAGGTTTTTGCTCTGAGAGTGAGTGATTCGGAATGCCCGGGTTCAGAATGTGATGAGGTCGTTGGAAGAGCAAAGGCTCTTTCTGCTTGCTGCAAGCGCATATTGCATATCAATGACCCTGTATCTTTTATCCGAAAGTTTGTCGCTTCCGACTCTCCTGTTCGTGGGTCGTATCCTTGCAAGACTAAGGAGAACAAATTTCCTGGTTTTGAGCTGAATGATAGCATCACATCACCAGCAAGTAGCGAGCAGGAGCCAGTTGTGCTAGTTTTCAGTCAACAAAAGCTACTTTCTGACAGTTTGGAGTTTGTAAAAGACATTGTCATTTCAAAGGCTCCCATGGTACAGGCTACTGATATTCCAGCTTCCTGTGAAAAGATGGTGTCTTCACAACCAAAGAATGACCATTTGCATCTGGAAGGATGTGCTGGTAATACCTGCGGTAATGTTGGTGATTTGACTAATGCTCCAGGGTTGGTTTTTACGGATGGGAAGAGTCCTGCCAATTGTGAGTCTGTGAGGCAGAGTGAATGCTGGAAAGTTCTACCTCCACCACCTGGTAAGAAATTTTACCTAAATCGCCTCCAAAGCATGCAACAAAGTTCATTCAGCCAAAGGAATGGTGTTGCGTTGCCAGAACTCCTGCATCCTGTTGATACTATCTCTAGAATGTTTGTTGCGACTTTTACAAGTGATATTGGATGGTAATGATATTTGTGTATGCCCTTCTTTTATGCATTTTGTCAATTCATAATCTTTTGTTTTGCTAGGACCTATGTTCTGTTGATGGGCACATGTTGTTTTCCCAATCCTAATCAGATTGGTTTCACGGACAGGTTTTTGTCATATTGTGATATTCCCTCCCATTTGCCCGTCACATTGGCATGCCATGATACTGACAGATGTTGGAGTGGGAACCCTGAGATGAGATCTGGTGTGCCATATCCTGACTTCCCAAATTTGGTTGTGGTGTGCGTGTCAAAACTCCTTATCCTCATTTTGAAACTTCAATTGCTCTTTTCATGGAGGACGCGCTGAAAATGGGTGATTCTTTCATGTTATTAATCAGCACTTTCTCCCTCGTTGCATTTGTTTATAACAGGTATCCTCCTTTTCCGGAGGCAATAGCCTTTGGCAAGGATCGGAGGAGAAAAGGTGTTGGTTGCCATCATCCAAAGCTGCTTGTTTTGCAAAGAGAACATACACTACGCGTCATCATAACGTCTGCTAATCTAGTGGCAAAACAGGTGATCACTTTGCTTATGATGGTTTTGCTTTGTTTTTTGATCTTAACTATGCTTAATCTTTGATCAAAAAAAGGAAAGGTTTTTTTTACTTAATCAAATAAATGTGAACTCATTGCTGCTGATGAGCCTTATTTTCATAAGAAACTGGTTGATCCTAACTTGGGTTCGTGAAGTACATGTGAACTCATTGCTACTTATGAATCCTATGCCAATAATTTTGACTGGAAAATGGATATCCATGTATTTTCTTATCCTTTCCACTGGTATATTGAGGTCCTACCAATTTAATTGTCAGGTATGTATATTTTTTATTTACATGATTGCAAAGTCTTGCTGCCAGCAGGGGTGCTTGCAGGAGTAAGGCTGCATACATCTAGATCTCTCTGTAACCCGCTGAAATAAGATCCATACTAAGTGTTACTAATGTGCAATTACCACTGATGGACAAGTATATTAGGCCAATTGTGAAAGCTCCTGGAGTTATAGTCAATGTTCTTGTTTCTTGATATTTTATTTTTGGTGTGAGAAGCTTTGCTTTCGTCCTTTCTTTCTTTCTTTCCTTCTTTCTTTCTTCCTTTGCTTTTGGGGAGGGGAGCGGGTAGGAGGAGGGTACAGAGCATATTTAATGTAACACCTTTCCTTTAATGGGAGTGAGAGTTGAAACAAGGTTGCTAAATGATTATGCAAAAGCAAAACAAGATCGGAAAGGCTTGTTTTTTGAGGACTGTTCTTGCCCATTGAAGTGCTGCCTAAAGACTGTACTCTGTTATATTGGGACTGGGCTACTTTTTTGTTTACTTTGTCCCCTAATGTGAGACCTTGTATGCTGCTTTCAAAACAAAGTGCAAGGCTTCTCTTGAATGCATATTAGCATTTTCTAACTTGCTTACTTTCTATTGCTGTTTTATGGTTCCCCCTCCCCTGCTTATTTACATGGTTAGAATCTTCCTGTTATGATTCCTGCGGTTTTCTCTTTGTCTATCTCATACTTATATCTGTTCTACATGTGCAGTGGAATGACGCGACCAACACGATTTGGTGGCAAGATTTTCCACGCAGAAATTCTCCAGACTGTGCTCCCTTTTTTAATCAAATTTGTCATGGCGATGCCGATGATAACTTAAATTCTGATTTTGTTGCTCAGCTAGCTGGATTCATAGCAACGCTTGTGTCTGATGTACCAAGTCAGACTCACTGGATTGTTGAGTTGTCAAAGTATGATTTTACAAGGGCTAGTGCATACTTAGTTGCTTCGGTTCCTGGAATTCACTCCTATAAACCTCAATCTGCACCGTTACCAGTGAGTTGACACCTAATTGCGGTATTTATCTTCGAAGTTGCTGCTTGTTGATTCTTATGGTGTTTGCTATATGATATATGATTAATGTCTAGTTGTAAGAATACTTTATGATGTGTTGGATATGAAAACATTTTTTGAATGGTGATAATAATTCTTTGTAATGAGCATTGTCTTCTAGCTGCCTTGTTTGTATCTGAATCTACAGACTTTATCCTCGATAACACTTTGGTTGGGTACATGCTTTATTTTCTTCTAGTTTGCTGTTATTCAAAATATTCTGTTGCTCTACATGAACAGTATTTTTGTGCTTCTGTGAATTTCAAGCAATTTGTGCCTCTAAAAGTTTAACTCTTCACTTGATTTTCTGTTTGATTTTTCTTTGTTTAAGTTTTCTTAGGTATTTTTCATGAGATGATGTGTGCAATTTTACACCTCCAACTGTTGAATCACTCACTTTATTTTCTTTTGAAGTTTTCATTTTCAACTTTTCTGATGCATACTGTATAAGATAGATAAGTCACCGACTCCCTTGATCCCTTCTTCAATGCTTCATATTGCAGACATGACTAAGATACTTCCTTAATGCAGGCCTACAAATTTAGATGTGGTGAAAAGTTGCTAGGTTCAGTAGAAGCATCAGTTGTGGGATTAAGTCATCTCTTCCGGGCTGCAAAAGATTCAAATGGCTTGCAGTTGAAGAAATTAGCAACTTATCTTGCCAGCTCTTCTGAAAAAAGTTGTGGAATATCAGAGATTATATTAAGAAGAGATAAAAATGTACCCGCAGATGCAAATGCTGTGAGTGTGCTTGTTCCCGACCCCATGGATTTAGTAAAAGGAGGTAACTCACATACTTTTTAATATTATGCATTTTGAGACACTCTGTGTGTGTGTTGCAACTTTCAAATGGCGGTGGTGTTTTATCCGTGAATAGCTGTAGCAACCAAGAGATAGCAGATGGCTGATGAGCAGGTTGCTTTAACAAATTTGAATGCTATTAGCTTGTTGCTTAAACAGATGTGGCTGGCAGATAGCATTACTGCATTAGCAGTTTTTTAAGTATGTGTGGTGAATTAACAGATAGTTATTAGCACTCAGTTACTTTGGCTATGTAGATGATATTGCAAAACATGAGCACATTACTATCAATCGCCTTATCTTCTAAACAATATTTTGGCTATTATGTTTAGCGTCATGAAAGTTGATTAAGCTTGCTTTTCCTTTCTAGTTCTATTATTGTTTGGGCAAGTTAGCAGAATCGGGATATCTTGAACACAAAATCTCTGCTGGCTCCCACTGGATCTTTATTATTTTGTGGTGGTTCATTCTATTATCTAGTTGAGTAATATCTTAGCGGATGAGTTATGTTTTGGTTTGTTTTTCCCAATAGATTGCGTTCAACTTGGCTTCCTCCCACGAACTGTTGCAAGATGGGTTTCTCCATTATGGGATATTGGATTTTTCGGATTCTGTGGGTATGTCCATCCTCAGGAAGCTCTTGCAGCTGCATTTGGAGAAGAAAACATGAAAGTGCAATTGATTCTTTATGTATCTCAGGCATGGTATTTTGCTACTGTTCCAAGCGCCTTTTGTGATGCGCTAGTGACTTGTGATTGATGATAGCCTGTCTTAATAAGCCCTGGTAATACAAATGCATATGAATATGCACAGGGTCCTCACTTTCAAGACATACCAAAGATGATGAAACCTCAACATGTTGTTGCTTTTTGTTCTCTCGTTGCTTCTGTTCATAGGTGTACGGGTCTCTGGAGACTACAGGAGGTAATGTTGGTGAACTTGGATGGAAGACTATACTTGTCCTATGATCTGCCTCTTGTAGTTTCTCATGATAGTTCTGTTTGTGATTTGCTTCCTTCTATGTTAATGGCTGTGCTAGTTCTTTTCAGGTGTTACACCAACATAAATGGCCTGAGCATTTGGAGTCGGATTTCATTTATGGCAAGTGTTTAGTGGGTTTTATATGTTGTATTCTTTCAGGGTTTGAGGCTTTAAACATTTCTCAATTTAGCCTTTTCCCATCATGGGCTTGCTTTTCAGGCTGTTCTTCTATAGGAACATCAGTGAATGCACAATTTCTAGCAGATTTTTCGGCAGCTGCCGGGAAAAGATTCCAACAATTGTTTGATTCTGAAGAATCTGATCCAGAGGTAAGTTAATTTTTCTATCTCTGGCACTAATAGTTTAGGGATTTGCTGGTATACATTTATACTATTGGGCACAAAATGCCTCTGGATTTCAGACCATTTTTCAAGTTACTTTTCAATTATAATCCTATACACAAAATTCCCAAAGTATTTCATGCTTGTGCTTTGTCCTAGCCTTCTAATGATATTTTTTGTAGTAGGGTTGCTGGGATGCCAGCCATGAGCTGAAGCATCCATCTCTGAGGATCATTTTCCCAACCATTCAGAGAGTGAGGAGTGCACACTGTGGAATCCTGCCTTCAAGACGCCTGCTTTGCTTTTCAGAGGTAGCATTGCTCTCCCCTCATGTCCCTGTTCCCATGCTTCTTCTCACCCCTCCTTGATATCTGTGCATCTCACTGGCATACGTTGGGAGTTCATTTGCTTAAGCTGGTTAAGCCTGGGGAAGCCAGATACATTTATAATGTATCACTGATACTAGGAGGAGCATGTGTGTCAACTACTGAAAATGTAGAGCTAGTGGCGGAAGTAGGAGTGTTTGTCTCTTCTAGTTCTGCCTGATTTTGTCCTAAAATCTAGTTGGAGTTTATTATGTAACTAGTTGAATATTCAGACCATGCAGTATGAAAAGCATTATGTTTTATAGTGTGTATAATCTCTTTCTATGCCTCAAAAGACGAGCAGTGTGGGTGTTGGGAAAGCAAAGGAAGTCTTCCTTTTGTTGGATCATGGTTTCAGACTTTCAGTGCATCTTTGGTGGAGGAGCGACTGTTGCAAGCTCCATTTCGTTGAGTTTGTACTTTGTAGACTAATATTTTCTTTAAGATTAAAGATTGTGGCTTGTGCTCTCTATCATGTCCGACAGTGGGTTTTTCAATTTTCATTGTCCAGAAAACGTGGCAAAGGTTAAAGACTGCAGATGTACTTAATGATGCCATTCCCAATCCTAGTGATAGAGTAGGGCATCCAATGCATGTCAAGGTAAGATCACTCCCCCCCCCTCCCTCTCTTGTTGGGTGATATATAAAACTTGCTGGCAAAATGTCTGGCTAAACAATTTCATGGCGATACCTACTTTTCCTTGTCCGACCTCTCTTCCCATTTTATTTTATTTTTGGCATTATTGGTAATGAGTATGGTGCATGCTAAGGTATAGACCTCACTCCTCTTATGAGAACTTTGCGGTTTGGGGTTTGAATAGAAAATTGTGTGAAATGCCAGTGAGACACGAGTGTTGAGACAGTTAGATGGATGCATGAGGTGAGAGAGAGTTTGGAAAACAAAGTCGACCAATTCTTTTCTTTACAAGCCTCTCCCATAACAAACACACGCACACACAAACAAAGCTAATTTCCTAATTGACATCAGATATATGCTTGTAAAGTTCTCTTTGTTGCCATTGTCCTGTGGATGTAAAAGTTTCCTATTTATGATGTTATATTTGAGGACACGTAAAGCTGTCAAAAACTTGATGAAAAGATAAGCTGAAAGAGAACAATTCAACCAGGTTGCAAGGAGACGTTTCCAAACGGAGGCAGATTCGTCCTCATTTGGCTGGATTTACTGCGAGTCCCATAATATGAGTTCCGCTGCCTGGGGTCGGATTATATCTAGCCAATCTGGGGGCCAAGTGAAAGGACCCGAGAAGAGCAACTCTTCATGCCAGAGGCTTCATGTATGCAACTATGAACTTGGAGTCATATTCATCTTTCCACCACCGGGGACAAAGGCCAGCAATGCAAAAACCCCATCAGGTTTGGATGATATCGATTTGCCTTTTGTCATGCCTGCGCCCAAATATGGGCCGAAAGATAGGCCGGCCACGATGCGTGCTATGAGAGAAGCCTTGGCTGAGCTGGCTGAACGAGAGCAAATGATGGAACTTGCCAAACCAGATGCTGCAGAGGATATGATGGAAGAGGTTCCTGATGAAGAAGACGAAGATGAAGTATTTGCTCAAGCAGTGAATGGTATGCCGTTGGAAGAGGAAGAGGAAGAGGAGAAAGCCTATGCTGATGTTTTATGGGGTCAGGTTGAGTCATCCCAAAGCTATTAAAACTTTGCTCTGCCCTCTGCAAATGATGGTTCTTGGATATCAGATCTATCATTGTAATTCTTGATTATTTTCAAGTAAGCAAAGTTTAATGTAAATTTATATTATAGATACCTCAGATGAGCTGGAGGATCCCATTGGTGGAACCTGCAGTCATTTATATTTTACCATTTGTTACAAAGAGATGTAGATTCGCTGAAGCATGTACGTGTACTGGATTACATTCTTTTAAAGCTTTTGAGTATTCCATTTCTTGGGGTGATGAGTTCTCCCTATATTTTTACAAGCCTTTCTTGATCCAATCTGGTTCGTTAGTTAATATGAGTAAGCTTAAAATGACTACTTGCTCATTGTAGTGAAGGTTTATATGATTAAATGATTTTTAATCAACTCTAACTAATTTATATTTATTAAGTGCAATTAAATTTATTTACATCATAATTAAAACAATTTACATATTGAAAAGACAAAGCTTTTCCCCCTTTAAATTAATATGTCATGTTGAGCTAAAACAACCTTGACTACACCAACATGGGAGCCAAACCGGGGGGGGGATACAATTCAAAATTTGCGAAAAGTCAACAGTTAAAAAAAGTCAAAATATATTTTAGTGGGCAACCATGTATTTTCTTAAAAACTAAACATAATAATTTTTTAAACAAAAAGTCAAAACCAATGCTAACTGAACTTATGTAGGTACTTTCAGCAGGCTTCTGCTTTTGGCATCAACATAATGGCCTTATTGCAGAAGATGACCAAACCATCAAATTCAGGCTTCTACGATACTTAATTATCTTAATTAAGAATTAGTAATTAAGGGTCTTTTCTTTTCGTTGGAAAATATAGGCTGATAAATGAGTTAAGTTGATTGAGATTGATTGAAGTTGGTATTTTTTTTTTTGTTAAAGTTGATATAAATGGGTTGAACTAGGTTGGAGTGGGTTGAAGTTGGAAGAAATTTGTACATTATTTTTATATGATGGATTCAAATTGATATTTTTTGTTAAAGTTGGTTGAAGTGGGTTGAAGCTAATTTTTTTTTTGAAATTGATTAAAATGAATTGAAATTAGTTGAAATTGATAAATTAAAATTTTCAAATAAAAGGAACAGACTCTAAGTTGCCTTTATCACCCAAAACAGGTGGAGACATAGAGTGAGCATTAAGCCAATTTTCATGGCTTGTCTTCAAGGAATAACTGAAGCACCTTTGCTCTTCTACCCCATACTCATAGGTCCATCAAATTACTTTTTTTTTTAAAGTAAAAATGAAAAGGAAGGATTGAAAGACCCCCCAAAAAAGAAAATCAGGCAAAAGGAGAGACTGCCACGTGGCACAGATGTCACTGCCTTCTAAGACACAGCTGGCCACTGCTAATGCATCAACACCAACATCTACTCCATCTCCATGTCTTTATTTACACTAATTATTGTTTTGACCTTCTCCTCCCCCCCCCCCCGGGGGAGATTTTTTATTTAATATTGGAAAAAATTACTTTCAATAGTAGGCTTTTAAAAAAAAATCCAAATATATAAAAACATTTAAAAGGTTGAATATAAATTATAGTTAAAGGCATAGAAATTATTGGAGTTATTTCATAAAATGAAAATATGATAAAAAAAAACATATATAAATACTAATTAGTGAAATTATTATATATGAACATATGTAAGTTGGTTGAATACCTAAATAGACCTCCTGGTTAAATAAGTGTAATTTTAAAGAGATATGTCTGTTTCGAAGTAATATTTTATAAAAAAGTTATGAACATTTGTATAAATATATGGCATCATGATACGCATGGATATACCTAGAATGACATGATCAATTGTTATTGCTAAACCTTAACTCTTTGGATTTTTTATTTTTTTTTGGACATGTTTAGAGTAGTTGAGAGTTTATATTTGAGAGTGAAATACGAATATACTCTTTAAAAAAATCGTATTTATACTTGTTTAGAAATCTCATATAATTTGAGACTAGGACCTGTTCTATTTCGCGTTTTAGATAGATAGATAGATACAAGGAGATGTAAGGAGCTGTAAGGAGCTGCAAGGAGATGTAAGAAGCTGTAAGGAGCTGTAAGGAGATGTAAGGAGATGTAAGAAGCTGTAAGGAGATGTAAGGAGATGTAAGGAGCTGTAAGAAGATGTAAGAAGCTGTAAGGAGCTGTAAGAAAGCTGTAAGGATAGATATAAGGAGTTGTTGAATTGTAAAAGAGTTGTATAATATAATTTGTTTCAGATGAAAAATAATATACTTAAAAAGCTGTATTTTGTATTTTTATTATTATTATTATTATTATTATTATTATTATTATTATTA
>JACYFF010031952.1:15203879-15254694 GCA_017589665.1 Selenicereus undatus | reverse complement strand
TAATTTTTTTAATTTTATTGTTTTATTTTTTATTTCTTTATTTCGTTTTTTTTATTTTTTTATTTTTTTAATTATTATTTATTATTTTTTATTTTTTAAATTTAAATTTAAATTTAAATTTTTTTTATTTTTTAATTTTCTATTTTATAATTTTGTAATTTGTAATTTGTAATTTTTATTTTTATTTTTTATTTTTTATTTTTTAATTTTTACTTCATAATTTTTTATTTTTTAATTTTTTAATTTTTAATATTAAATTTTAATTTTAATTTTTTACTGTTTTATTTTTTTAATAAAAAAATGAAAAAAAAATAAAACTAAAAATTTTTAAAATTTTGACAATTTTAAAATAAAAAATAAAAAAATAAAAAAAAAAATAAAAATAAAAATAAAAAATTTAAAAATAAAAAAAAATTATAAAATATAAAATTAAAAAATTTAAAATAAAAAAATAAAAACAAAAAATAAAAAATAAAAAAAATGAAAAATGAAAAATGAAAATTGACAAATAAAAGAATAAACAAAAAAAATAAAAATAAAAAATAAAAAATTTGAAAATTTAAAAATTACAATATAAAAGTTTAAAAATTAAAAAAATAAAAAAAATTCAAAAATTGAAAAATTAAAAAATTAAAAATAAAAGATGAAAAATGAAAAATAAATAAACAAAAAATAAAATAAAAAATAAAGAACAAAAAAATTTAAAATTTAAAATTAACAATTAAAAATAAAAAATGCAAAATCAATACACAATAAATAAAATGAAGATGTAAGGAGATGTAAGGAGATGTAAGAAGATGTAAGGAGATGTAAGGAGATGTAAGAAGATGTAAGGAGATGTAAGGAGATGTAAGAAGATGTAAGGAGATGTAAGGAGATGTAAGGAGATATAAGAAGATGTAAGGAGATGTAAGAAGATGTAAGGAGATGTAAGGAGACGTAAGAAGATGTAAGAAGCTGTAAGAAGATGTAAGCTCTTAACTAAATCCTAAAAAACGCGAAATAGAACAGGGCCTAAATATATCGTGGACGTGCAAATTGATGATTATATTAATAAAGCCAAAATTTTGTATAAATAAAAATTACTAAATTATAATTTAAAATTTATTATGTAAATACTAATTATGTCTATTTTCAGTATAAAAGTGGTCCTACTCCACAGTATGAAGCGGACGATATCTTTTTTTGATGCTAATCATTTTTTGAAAATGCATGCAACATGAACGAGACTCCAGGTTGTTCTTTTCGTTGGTCTTTTTCACTTTATCGATTTCAACCTACTTTAACCCACTTCAATAAAATAAATTAATTTCAATCAATTTCAAACTACTTCAACCTATTTAACCCGCTTCAACCCGGCTCCTTCAAATTTTATTATCACTATTTTAACCAACTTAAAAAAAAATACCAATTTCAACCCACTTCAATAAATTTCAACCCACTTCAATAAAAATATCAATTTTAACTCACTTAATCTACCGCAACCAACTTCATCATTTTACTAACCCTAAGGGCCTGTTCTTTTCGTAGGTAAATTAGGGGTGGATAAAAGGATGAAGTTGGTTGAAGTAGATTGAGGTGGGTTGAAGTAAGTTGAAGTGGGTTGAAGTAGGTTAAAATGGGTTGAATTTTTTATATGATAAATTAAACTTAATTAAAATAATAAAAGTAGGTTAAAATAGGTTAAAACTAATTGAAGTAAATATTTTAAAATTTATCCACTAAAAATACAAATATTAATTTATCAGCGAAAAGAACATATACTATAACTTAAAGAATACAGTAATATTCTAAAATCTAAACCATTAGCCCAAAATAAAAAGAAAAATTCCCCCAGTGAGGCAACCACTTCCTCGCGCTCTCTCTCTCTCTCTCTCTCTCTCTCTGTCATGCGTTGCTTTAAATATTTGTATTCGTTTACATCTTTACATGTCAACGCCACTGACATTAAAAAATTCATTCCTTTACAAAATGAATTTTCAAACTCAGCCCCCACTATCAAAGGTCAACTCTGCTTTCTCTCTCTAGATTGCCCACAGATAAAGCCTCTTCTTTCCCCCCTTCTCTCTCTCCCTTAATCTCTCTCTCTCTCTCTCTCTCCTCTCATCAGCAGCAATGCAGAACAACAGCAATCAGGCTTAGCACTACCCCATCTCTCTCTCTCTCTTCATTCTTTCATTCAAACAGTCAGAGATAGATAGATGGGCAACGCCGCCGGAAAACTGACCCCTTGCCTCTGCCCGGCCTCCACCGCCGGCGATATTTCCCGGCGGCATGACATCGCCGTCGTCCTCAACCACCCTCTCGCCGTCGCCCATGACGATGGGCTGGGCCACTCCTTCTGCTACATCCGACCTGACCAGTTCGGCCCGATGCCCGCCTCCAAACCCTCTTCCGCGGCCCAAACGGCGCCGGTTTTCAGGACGATCTCCGGCGCATCAATCAGCGCCAACACCTCCACCGCTCTCTCCACCACCCTCCTCCTCGACCCGTACCCGGCCCAGATGGACCGGGCCGCCTCCTTCGACAGCTCCTCCTCTTTCGCCTCTGTTCCTCTCCAACCCATCCCTCGACACGCCGTGGTCAACTCCGGGCCCCTCCCGGCCCGACTATCCGGGTCTGGATCCATGCTCGGTTCGGGCCCGATTGAGCGCGGGTTCTTGTCTGGACCCATCGAACGCGGGTTCGTCTCCGGACCCCTTGATCACCGGACTCTGCAGGTATGTTGCAAGTTCGAAGTTTGAGATTTTATTGTTGCGCTTTTTGAAACGCCCGCGTTTCGAAATTGAGTTGAGTTTGAATTTTTGTTTTTGTTTTTGAATGATCATAGGAGGAGAAGATTAAGTACAAATATAAATTGAGCAAATGGAGATCGATTAAAGGGATAAAGGATTCGATTTTGGGTGCGATTTCAAGTTGGGGGAGTGGGAAAGGGTATGATTCGATCAAGTATAGAGATTGGAAGAACAACCACAATGAAAGCAGTGTGGGTAAAAGTAGCACCGTTATCAATTTCAGCTGTAACTTAAGCTTGGAGAATGAAGATTCATGTTCTTCATCAATGGCGTATCAGAATCTTCAATGGGCACAGGGGAAAGCAGGGGAAGACCGTGTTCATATTGTGATTTCAGAGGATCATGGGTGGGTTTTTGTTGGGATCTATGATGGATTCAACGGCCCTGATGCCCCTGATTTCCTTCTTTCTAATCTCTACTCTGCTGTCCACAAGGAGCTCAAAGGGTTGCGTCAGTTGTGGAATGATCGATCAGAGTCAGAATTGGAATCGGTTTCTGCCTCGACGCAGTCTACTATATCTAAGGATTCAACTCAGCTGGATGAAGAAGTGAACAATTGTTTGAGGAGAGTTAGTGGGATGGATTCTAGTAGTTCTGGGTGTCGTGATCCAAGTATTGACCCTAACAATTTGATGAAAAAACAGGGGGAAAATGGGAATGGGATTATGAAAAGGAAAGGGGTGTCTTGGGATGGTAATATAATGGAGCTTGATGAAAGGATAAGGGAGAAAATGAGCCAAATGGGCTCAAATTTGTCAAACAAAGTCAAGCATTCAGAGGTCCTAAAGGTGCTTTCTGAGGCGTTGAGGAAGACCGAGGAAGCCTACTTGGATGTAGCCGATAAGATGGTCAAGGAAAACCCCGAGTTGGCTCTAATGGGTTCTTGTGTTTTGGCCATGTTGATGATGGGTGAGGATATCTACTTGATGAATGTGGGTGATAGTAGAGCTGTTCTAGGCCAAAAACCAACTGAGTCTTACTTCTATGATGATTTGCCTGATGTTTCGTCCCTTCAACTCACTCTCGATCACAATACATATGTTAAAGAGGTACTAGGACCAATCCCTTTGATTCCTCATTCAATTCGACCAATTGTCTTGAAGGCTCTTAACTTCAGGGTCCAGTAGAAGCAATCTCTTTGCAATTTAGTTGTAGGAATAAGACTGCATATATCTGGTCCTCATAATGAGTGTCTGTTTTGGTCAATTTGATTGTCGTAATGCTTCTGAGATCAATCCAGCCAGGACTAGGACTAATTTTTGCATTCATTCATATGCTTGATCTCTAGGAAGTTGAGAGGATTAGAAGCGAACATCCAGATGATCCTTGCCCAATGGTGAATGATCGAGTCAAAGGCTCCTTGAAAGTCACTCGTGCATTTGGAGCAGGATTTCTTAAACAGGTAACCAACAATTCAATCACAAAACCAACTTTTTAACATGAAATTCAAACATCGAGAATTTGTTATCCTAATGCGTGCCGACTTTTCAACAGCCAAAATGGAATGAAGCATTGCTAGAGATGTTCAGAATAGACTACATTGGCAACTCACCATACATAACATGTTCCCCATCACTCTCCCACCACAAAATAGGTCCGAGAGACAGGTTCTTGATCCTATCTTCGGATGGACTTTATCAGTACTTCACCAACCAAGAAGCCGTCTCTGCAGTTGAGCTCTTCATGTCAACCACTCCTGAAGGAGACCCCGCTCAGCACCTCATCGAGGAAGTCCTGTTTCGAGCTGCTAAAAAAGCTGGTATATAATCGCAACTTTGATTTTCTTTCAAGTTCTACTGATTTAAAGTTTGACTAATAACTAATGAACAAATCCAAACCAGTCCGTACTCACCCAAGAAGGATCAATAGGGGTTCATAGCTCATACGTTATATCCATTAGACCGTCCCTTGATTAAAAACCTTGTGACTGTCCAAACTGATATATGAATTGTTGAATCTACTACAGGAATGGACTTCCATGAGTTGCTGGATATCCCACAAGGGGAGCGTCGAAGGTACCATGATGATGTGTCTGTGATCGTTATATCTTTGGAGGGAAGGATATGGCGTTCATCGGTGTAAATAGAAAGAGTCTTTACAAACACAGTCTAGATGGAGACATCCAAGAGAATGCTACGAAATTCAGACCAAATTTTGCCCTTTTTTCTCCCCCCTTTTGTTATGTAATGTAATATAGTGCAATACACACCAATCAAAGTTACAGAGGAAGACCGTTTGACATTGTAAAAGGTATGGCATATAAAAAATACTTGACCAATTTTTCTTCCCCCTTATGTGCCAACTTTAGAGTATGGTATGAA
This sequence comes from Selenicereus undatus, assembly GCA_017589665.1. Classification (NCBI taxonomy): domain Eukaryota; kingdom Viridiplantae; phylum Streptophyta; class Magnoliopsida; order Caryophyllales; family Cactaceae; genus Selenicereus; species Selenicereus undatus. The sequence continues at coordinate 15,249,578 of JACYFF010031952.1, read as the reverse complement.
GTACTTCATTCTTGAACCGCTTAAGCTTTAAGGTTATATTTGAACCTAAAAAAAGTTAATGATGAAAATACCAGCAAAAGAAGTAGGTTAATAAGCCAACTCATTTCAATCTAGTCGAGTTCAACAGAATTGAAAGATATGGATAATGGATTTCTCAATTGGGAATTTTTTTGGGGGTAAACTATAGCCTCCTCAATCATTTTTTATCCCCCCCCCCCTCCCGAGAAACTAGAAATAGGTGTTAAATCCAACTGAAATTATATTAGCCAATGTTGGGTTTATGGTTCAAATATCATGACGGCTAGGGTTTGCTCGTACCTATTTGCTTGATCCCTTTATTAGGGGCACACCTCGAGCCTTCATAATCATCATCAACACACAGCAATACACAAACACAATTGTTGAGCTTTCTTGTTCCGCTGTTCTAGCCTGATGAGAGAGTGTTCTAGAGTGAATTGTAATCACTAATTGATTTCTCCTTAGAACACATCACTCTGAGATCAATTCTGTACTCTCCCATCTCTATAGTGAATTTTGCTCATTGTCGTCCGTGGTTTTTCTCACATTGGGTTTTCCACGTAAATCTTGGTGTTGATTTGTGTCTGTTCTTTATTATCGTATTTTGTGATTCTTTGTTATTTCCATCTAATTCCTATACGATCCTAACGGCCAATTCAATTGATTTCTAACGGATATTTTTATTGTTGGTCATTAGTGTGATTAGTTTTGATCCTTCATTGATTCCGTGAAACAATATGATCTAGCTTATCTCCTACACCGTGTGAAATAGAGGTTTAACATGTGTTTTTCCAACTTTTTTTCTATTTTGAAAGAAGAAGATTTTACAATAATTAAGAAATGACATACAAATAAAGCTGATTATGTCATAAATCAAAACAGTTTTTCTGTTTTTCTATCCTTCTAACAAACACAAAACTTCCCTAGTATTAGCTTAATTTCCTTTTTATCGAATGAAAGAACCAAAAAAGGACTAGCAAATTTGCTAATGTCATCTAACACTGTAGGTAATGTATCTTACACACCTGGGAGTGTGTACTCCCACTTGCTACGTATATATATTTTTCTAGTGTGTATTTGTCATACAGTCAGCTTTTAATATGTGGAGCTGACGTGGTTCGTGAGAGTATGTACTCTTAGAAGTATAATATAGGTTTTGAACATTGTAAAAGAAATTAAATAAAAGAGAGAGATTGAAGATAAACTATCATTTGGGTCAACACAAACCAATAGTTCCAAATTATATCAATTTTCTCATTGGCTTGGACAAAACGCTTTTCCCCCTTCTGTCTCTTTCATCTAATGTAAACTGTCCAAGAAACAACAAAGTCAACCCCATATTGTATTCAAAATTTTGTGGCTTAGCATTATATGAAGTTGTTTAATTTGAAAATCAAACCCAGAAGACCTGGAAAAAAAAATACTAAAATAAAATACAATTGTCGAATTTTATTTGCTAGTAATATGAAGTAAGCCCTGACCAAATCTGCCTCACCTGCTGCACGTGGATTGGCATAGGCTTACTTAAAATGTTGAGCTTTTGGGAAAATCTCTCATTTTATTTATAATTAACCAATTGTATGGAGGTTTTAATTTTATTAAACTAATCCAGTTTTAATCCAAGCAAAAATTAACCAATTAATCCAAGCAACACTTGAGCTATAACATTTTATGTCCATGTAAATTATATGGAGATTTTAGTTTTACTGAACTAATCGTTATCATGTACAATATTTTATTAAAATTTCTAAAATTTCACCTTTTTCTAGATTTCGATTTCTAACGCAAATTCTCTATCTTTAGGTAATATTACTATTGGTCAATGATTAAAAATTGAGTGTTTAAATCTAATTTAACCTCTTGAGTTGTTACAGAATAATTTTTCAACCCACACCTTTCTGTAATAATCTGTACAACATAATGTAATAGTACTATAGTAGTTGATGGTTCAATATTTATCAACAAAGTTGTTGGGTGACATTTAGATATGGTAATAAAATCCGTACTCATTTAAAATTCGCCCCATTTAAAATTCAAATGGGTGGTGAAAATGAGTTTTAAATGGGTATGGGGCCAGTATTGAAAAATGAGTATGGGTATGGGTACAAGTATGAGTATAGCCCTCACCCGCCCTATACCCGTGCCGGTTTTTATAATAAGAAAAAAAATAATTTCGATTAATATTTTTCCGGTTTAAGTTCAATCCAAACCGTTCTAATAAAAAAATTAGTCAATAATATATTTGATTTCACATTTCTAAACAATATATTCTCAAAATATCACAACTTTGCAATCTTGTAATGACAAAAACATATATTGTACTTGGATATGGGTTTCATATGGGTATTAATTTTCATTTTATATGTGAACCCGAATAAAATCCGCAAAACCCGATGGGTATGGGTATAGGTATTGTTTTTTAATACCCGATGGGTACGGGTACAGATGTGGGTACGATTTTTGAAAATAGGTATGGGTAAGGGTATGGCTCAACCCGCCCCGTACCCGCCTCATTGCTATTCCTAGTGACATTAAATTATGTATGTATCCACTTGTATAATTAGTTATGTATCTACTATGTCAGTATTTTAATTAGAATTAATTAAGGGTTAAATAATATAGCATTTAATTTTACAAATTAATTTAAGTTAGTGTCAAAATATGAAAATTGATAAAATTATCAACATAATTTGATAGGTAGATATCTAAATCTCATTATTAGTGTTTTTCTAGGCGGTATCTCAAAAGATGACAAAAACATAATATGTGGATTAAGTTGACAAGGTTTAGGTGCAGCTCAGCTAAAGCTGGAAATATCAAAGGACGATTGGTCAAATCTTAGGGTTTGACCCTTGTTTTGTCCAGCTTGTTGGAATAGTTTAGTTGAGATTTGAGAAGAAATTGGAAGAGGGAAAACTGCCAAATAAAGCAACATGTATAGTAATAGTGGAGTAGATCATCCAAAGTCAACTCCTATGATGGCACCAATATAATAATAATAATAATAATAATAATAATAATAATAATAATAATAATAATAATGATGATGATGATGATGATGATGATGATGTATGCTACCAAAACTACTTGCACGCCTCTTGTGCTTCAACACTACTTTCATCATCATCTTGTATATGTTTGTTGGTGAGATACAATGAAGAAAATACAATAACAATATTTAGTGTATGTTTCGATTTTGTCAGATTTGGAGAGATATAAATATAAGCAATTTTATCTCTAGAAGTATCCATACAAATGAAAAGAAAAACTTTAACTCATTGAATTGACCTGATACATGTGATAATAAGATTATTGATCGTCCCGTAATTAATAAGAAATTCTTTTTCAAAATGGAAGAGGTAAACTAGGTGATCGTAGTATCACATACTCACAAACAACCTAGCTCTAGTGTAGTGGCTTCTAAGTTAGGCTTGCGGGGTGGGCTTCAACGTTTATTGAATTGTAGGATATGATATTTCCAACCTTGAATAATTTACCTGGTAAGACTGATTCGAGAACTTGCAACTGCTAATGACAAAAGATATCGACTAAGCCTAAGCCTCAGATATTATTGTTATATGTTCGTATTTGTTCATTTTTTTTCATCTTCAAGTCTTTGTTTTTATTAGAGTCGAGCTATTATTGGCCCATAAATGAATAGGACTCATCCATTATAAATTTTTTCATTCACAAAAACTGAAACCTAAGACCTTATTTAAAGGATAATAAATGTTAAACTAATCAAACCGATTTGTATTAATGCGGTTGTAGTTGTCCATAGTTATATTCCTAGTTAATTTGGATTGAACAAGTTGTTTTATAACAGCTTAATGTCAATTGTGCCAAGTCTATTACAATTGGCCCAACAACTCCATTGTAATAGTAAGATGGTACAAACTGCTGCCCACCCATGGTTTTATAGACCACTAAGCACATTGAATGAGACCAGAATGATCATAAAAATAACCAACTATTTGTCAAGAATAAGACCCCCTAACTATAGGTATTTTTTTTTAGTGTATTTCTATATTTTTTTATATCTTAAGATTAGGATGATTCTCTTGTAACTTGCATATATATTTTTGCTAGTAAAGATATCTGCAAAGTAAGATTGTCTACATCTGAATCTCTCCAAACTTTACGCAAATAGAACTTACACTAGAAGTTGTTGTATGCATTTTTGTATCTTTTGTCAAGTGTGTAGAAAAATTACGTACATGAAAAACTTTCAAAAGTCAAAGATAATCCAAATATATGTAGTTTATTCCCCATAAATACCATTTGCAATGGAATAATAGTGTTCAAAAAAAGGCTGTAGAAAATTATAACCTTCATTAGTTGTCGCTATGCGAGCAAGTGATTCTTAAAATTCAAACTTGTGAATACCAACTTTGATCTTGGATAGAATAGAATGGCTAATTCAAAATTAATAAGAGGATCTCCATCGTCTTATTTTGTACCTTTTGACCTCTTATTTTTTTGCCCGCAAATAAGAACTATAAAGGAGAGTTTAGGTTTTCTCGTTAACTATTTGCTAACCTTAACCCGTTATTTGAGGGAGAAAATGTGACAACTAACACATATGTACAAGCTTATGCGCATAATCACATATTTTTATCATAAATAGCAACGAAGAAGCCAATATGACTACAATTTAAAGAAAGAAAAGAAATTAAATCTGAAATCTAATATATTATGATTTTAATTTTAATTGCTAATTCGAGACCGGATCACTATGTGTTAAATCCTCTAATTCTTTGCACTCTTCTTTGTCCTCGCTATAGGAGGACTTCAAGCAATAAAGCATTTAACTAATTATCTTCTCCTACAATATTTTCCCTCATTTCCTAAGCATGATTTAGCTCCCTCTTCCTATTTCCTCAAGAAACGTTTCGGTTATGGGCCTGGAGGACTTATCATTTGGTCAACCTACCCCCTCCCCCAAATCCTTTGATTGGGCTTGGCCACCGGTCAACTATGACTTTGATTCTATGAGTCTATAAGTCTAAGACATCTTTATCTGCAAGCCTTGAATAATGTTATATCAGGTAGTCATAATCAAAATTTCTAGCTCCGCCCCAGCTTCTACAAAGAACTCAAGGAAGGGTTGCTCGGATTACATTGGCAAATTGGTTGAAGCAAGATTTCAGATGTTAGAGTATAAATATATTTCTGGGCCTTCAACCATTAGTTTAAGCTTTTGGTCATGTTAGTTCTTGAATATGATATCAGAGCTTTTATGAACGAGAGGTCTCGAGTTCGAATATCAACATGCAATCTTCATATTGATTTATTGTGTAAGGTAGGGGAGCCTTTGCACCATCCATACTTTAAACCCAAATGAAAGTTGCGTGAGGGGGCGTGTTAGAGTATAAACCTATTCCTGAACCTGCAACTATCAGTTTAAGCTTTTGGTTGAGATGATTCTTCAATATTGGAGGCCTACAAGAACACTTGCGTCCCTCCTGTTTGACTAAGTACCAAGCCTATAATGTCTAGATCAGAGCCTAATCAAAACGACATACGAAGTTAATGGAGGCTTAAGATAGGGATGAGTGTTGATCAGTGCTGAATTGTTGATGATTACTAATAATAATTGTTGATCAGAGATGAGCTTATGAGTACGAAATATAACTAAGTGCATATGAGTGTTGATTGATGTTGATGAATGCTAATTAGTGTTGAATATTCATGGTAAGTACTTATAATAAGTTGAAATACTATACAACTTTTAGGTGATGTTTGATGATGATTAAATCATAACTTCTCTTTGCGCAAAGTCACTGGCTTGGTGGTCGTAATTGGATGCTTGTAGAGTAGACTTTTTGAGACCAAACCTTTTGTTGAGATATAGTATGGATTAGCCCGTTTTATGTTGGGTTCAGTAATCCTTTAGTTGAGATAAGGGTGTTATGGGATGGGCTGGGCTGGGCTGGGCTGGGCCTGTTATGGACTGACCTTGTCGTGATTTTGATGTCAGGTTGAATTAATGAATTATTCAACTTCTTATATTATCGAAATTAATGAACCAATATGATAATAAAGCAAAATGTTCAAATGAGACAAAATGTCATAAGCTTTAAATTCTTATTGGGCTAGCAGTACTTCAATTCTAGTGAAATAGAGGATCCAAGATTTTTAAAAAAAAGTGGATAATTTTCAAATATAATAATAAATTAGAGCCTTAATGTTAATATTCTTCTATTCGAGAGGTAGCAAAATTGAACCTGTAAAAGCAAATTACGCAAAAAAGGTAAAGCTTGTCTGACGTTTAATCCTTTTATTAAATGAATAATTATGTAAGGTAATGAAATTAGATTTGAAATGTAAATAAATTGCATAATAGAATTATGATTGAATTGCTATATTTAAATTCTTACAATGTCTATTCGTAATTTCGTGTACAGGAATTTTTGGACAAGTAGAAGTAAAAAGACTTACAAGTGACAAACATATAAAAAGCTCGAACTGAAAAGAATTTTTCAATTTCTATATTTATTTATTTATTTATTTGCCAGGAACAATTCCTATATTTAAACCCTCTACATTTTTATTTTTTTATCAAAAAAGTCCCTCTATTTTTAATGTGTGTTTTGATTCTTTTTTTATATCATTAGTATCATTTCTTATCATTTAATTTAATATATTAATGTAAAATTGATATTATTTTTGTACTAGTCTTGTTGCCCGATGAGATGTACAGGATTTTTTAAAATTTTTTGTGTATAGTTATTAAATAATTATATATAAAAATTATAGTAAATCATCTATTGATTTATGTGAGATATGAAATAATTTTGAAGTTTTTTTAATTAGTCAATAGTTTTCAAATTAACCATAGTTGCTAGATGGTGTAACTTTAAAAAATCATTAATTTGAGATTTCCACTGTATTAAAGTAGATTATTACTAACTTAGATAATACTTTTTTTTATAATTGTAATCCAATAATCAAGTTTGAACTTTGGCTACTTAGCCACCCAAAAAAAAAACCAAAAAAAACAAGATGCTCCTTCATCTTGGGTAGTCAAAATAGCCCAAAAATTCCATAACAACCAACGACTATAAACCCCGTAAGAAATAATCACAATTGAACTCAAAAAACATCCACAATAAAATACATTAGAAATTAAACATACAAATTATTTTTCGTAAAAAAAAAATATATCATATGTTGTGCACCAATAGAGATTAATCTTACCTATAAAATATGAATGACGGCAAACATTGCTAATAAAGGAAATGATGACCGCTTGGGCAATTCTCTCGAAATTGAAAACAATTTGATACCTTCTGGTGGTAATTTGTATGTACTATTATCTTATACATATAAAATTCATAATTGTCATTGTATTGTATCCAATATCTAATATTCCATTTTACACTTATATTTATGCTCAAAGAAAAGGCAAAATGAAATCAATGAAAATAAGTAAAATCTTTAATATTTCTTCATAACAATTAGGTATTTATAGTAAAGAAGATCTCTAACTATTATTGTCTTGGATCTAACATTGTAATATTTCATAGTTGATCATTTCTAATCCAAATGCTTAACAAATTAAACTAACTAAAATTATGACTATGAACCTAATAAATGGAAAGGAGAATTTAAAACAAAAATACTACTACGAAGACAATAACTCAAAAAAACAAATCTAAAAGCATCCCCAAAGGTGAGCCAGTTTTTTGACTTACAAGTGGGGCTTACCACTAACACATCAACCTTCTCTCTAATTTTTTGCCTCACAATCTTCACTTTCTCTAATAGAAGACTCACCACTTTGGCTCACCAAATAAAATAATGCCTATGAACCCTATACCTAATCATATATAATTGGTTTAGTTTTTACATTTTGGTTTATTATTTGACGTTATTATTTTTGGAAAAAATAATTTACGCATCATAATTTGATAACACAATTTGCGGATGACATTGTTCTTATTGATGAGACCAGAGAGGGAGGTAATGACAAGTTTGAGCGATGGAGGTATACACGGAAGTCTAGAGGTTTCAGAGTAAGTAGATCGAAAACTGAATACTTTCATTGTTGTTTCAGTGGAAGGGCAGATGTGGGGGAAGAAATCACCATTGATGGGATGACGGTACCTAAGGTTGAGAAGTTTAATATCTAGACTCGATCATTCATCAGAATGGGGATATTGAAGAAGATATTAACCAGCGCATAAAAGTGAGTTGGCATAAATGGAAGTATGCTTCAGGTGTTTTGTGTGATAAGAAGATGTCTGTAGAATTAAAAGACAAAGTTTATCGTATGGTAGTTAGACCGGCTGTACTGTATGAATCGGAGTGTTGGCATGTAAAACAGACATAGGTCCAAAGTTGAAGGTAGCAGAGATGATGATGATTAGGTGGATGTGTGGTTATACGAGAATTGATAGAATTAGAAATGCGGTAATCAAAGATTTAGTTAAAGTGGTTCCCATAGAAGATAAGATGAGAGAAACAAGACACAGCTGGTTTGGTCATGTGAAAAGAGGAGTGTGGACGCTGCAGAGAGGAGATGTGAGAGGATTAACATTCTCGAAGGTAAAAGAGGGAAGGGACGAGCAAAGAAGAGTTTGGATGATGTGACTAGAGGATTTGAAAGTTTTAGGATTGACAGAAGACATGGCTCAGGATATGAGATTATAGCGGGATATGATTAAAATCTTAGATCACAGAGAGTTGGCCACTTGATTTGGTTGTGGTTTTTTCGGTTGCATGGGGTAGGTTTAGTTGTGGATTTTTTTCGTATGTTGTGTTTATACGCAGGTAGTACATATATCTGGAAAGAGACACTGTTTACCTACCTCTATTTGTTAAGGTATAGTACCTTCATCTACTTTGTTGTACGTATATTTACATAGTTACGACCATCTGACTTATTAGTATTTTTTAGTTCATTCCTTGCTACGAATTCCTAGTTTTTTTTTCATTAATGTTTCCGTAAAATCCTTCTTTTATAAAATGTTTTCACAAAATTATTGTTTTTATGGGTCTCTTGGATTCAGGCCCTCTACGGGCAGGAATGCTGGTAGAGGTAAGGTTGTCTATATTTGGATCTCCCCAGACGCTGCGAAAGCGGGATCCACACTGGGAGGTGTTGTTGTAATTTGATAAGATAACTAATTAGAGGGTCATAATTTTTTTTTAAAAACAACACAGGAGTTTCAATAAAAAAAATAATTCACACATGCTTGAATATAGAAATTACTAGAGTTCAATAATAAGTAAAAAACCGATGCATTGGTTAACATTTGATAAAAAAATACAATAGTTCAACAATTTTTTAAAAAAATTACAATATAACGATAGTTCAATTATCCTCTCTGCCAACTGACCCGAATTTCGCTTCCACATTTTCTCAATCAAGTCTACTTGAAGAGCTGTATGTGTGCCGGAGTTGCGAACTTCGCATTATCGTTGAAAATATGTCTCATAGCACGAATGGTGGGTGTATTTAACATTTGGCTCCAAGACAGTTTCCTTGACAATGTCGTAGTCAAATGCAAGCTCGTAGTTGCCCCGCTCGTCTTCGACAATCATGTTATGGAGTATCATACATACTCTCATAATAATACCAATTTCTCTTTGATTCATCAGACGAGCGGGGGTACGTACAATGGCAAATCAAGCTTATAACACACCGAAGACTTACTCAACGTTCTTCCTAACTGACTCTTAACGTTCTAAGAACAGATATGTGTGTGTGTGTGTGTGTGTGTGTGTGTGTGTGTGTGTGTATGTGTGTGTGTGTGTGTGTTCGGATCAAGAACATTTGGTTCAGTTTGAATTCAAGTCAGTTTATTTTCAATTCGAATTGGTTGAAATTTGGTCCAATAAGTTTTTCTTGATAAGAAAAATAACTTCAATAGAAAATGTTTCGATCGGGTTTGGTTCGATTTTGATCATTTTCGGTTCGGATTACTTTGGATAAGCTATTTGTAGACGTTAGTTTAAATATGATTCCGAGTTGTTCAATTTGAGTCATTTAATTTAGGTTACTTTTATAAGTCTAAAGTACATGCCTGCAAATGAGTTCATAAATCAGAGTAACACTCAATTATCAATTTTTTTTAAAATAACACTTAATTATTTGTGTTTTCTCTAATAGCATCCAGTTATCAGACTTGTTTCTCAAATAAGATTCTTCTACTTGGTAACCTATACAACCGGCTAAAATTTAAATTTTTTTTTTTGATTTGGGCAATGGTCAACTACAAATTTTAAACCAAACTAACACCAAATAAATTATCCCTTCCCCCTCCTTATTTCTCAACTTTTTGGGATCTTATTTCTCTCTCTCTGCTCAAACCCCAAACCCCCAGCAACTACCCAAACCCTAACTCTCAAATTGAAAGTGGTATTATCAATACTTTATGCAATTGTCAAGGGAGAATCACTTCTACAATAAACTTGAGGTAGTTCTCCTTTGACAAGCTATGGATTTTACCTTCCCTCAACCATGGTTAGTATATGCTTGAGAGAGAGAAGCAGGGGAGCACTTGAGTTGGAGAAGAGAAAGAAGCAGGGGGGGAGGTTTGGTGTTTGAGGAGAGAGAGAGAGATAAGACTCCAAAAAGCTGATAAATAGGGAGGGGGATAGGGATAATTTATTTGGTGTTAATTTGGTTTAAAATTTGTAGTCGATCATTGCCCAAACAAAAAAAAATAAAAATTAGATTTCAACCGGTTGTATAGGTTACTAAGTAGAAAAATACTGTTTGAAAAACAAGTCTGATAACTGAATGTTATTAAAGAAAATAAAAATAATTAAGTATTATTTTGAAAAAAGTTTAATAATTAAGTATTACTCTGATCTATGAACTCGTTTGCAAGTACAAAAAGGATTTTTTTGCATAGTTTCGCGCACCCCTCTCTGCATCATGGCACCATCCAATTAGACAGCATATTCTGACACGTACCTAACTGGAATGCCTCAAAAATTATCAAAAAATACTAATTAATAAATAAAAAACCACGTCATCCCGTCAATAAAACCAAAAAATTCAAGCATATTCTATTTTTCCAGGCCCAAAAATACTCTCCACCTTGTTGGCTATCAACCACTAGCATATCTCCAGGTGTACTCGGTCAAAGTGTGGGAGCCTCAGTTGTCAACCCACATTTTTTTAATTCTCTTTTTCTTTTTCGTTTTCCACCCTCCGTTGGAATATAAAGACGATTGAGAAGGAAACGTTCTTGGAGGATTCGCCACATCTCGCTCCGATTCCTTCTCCAATTCTTCCTCATCCACACAGCAGAACCTTCTTCACAGGTCACCCATCGATTTTCTCTCTCCTCTTCTTCTTTCAGTTTTTCTTGCTCTTTTTATTCTCCATTTTGGCTTCTTTTTACAATTGCAGGCTGCAATTTGTCTTGAGGTACTTGTGGAAATCTTGGGTTTTGATTTTTTTTTTTTTGGTGGGTGCAATTTGATTTAGTGCTTCTGGTTTTTTGTCCAATTGGGTAGCGATCTGTTTGGATTTAAACTGCATTAATGGAGCAAAGTTTAGATTTTAGTGAAATTTGGGTTGGGATTTTGGTAGTATCAGAAGTCTTGAGGTGCTCGTGGAAATTTTGGGTTTTGAATTCTTTCTTTGTGGGTACGGTTTGCTTTTGTTGTTCTGGTTTTTGGCTCATATGGATTTGATTTTGGTTACTATTTGAAGCCTTGAGGTACTCGTGGATATTTTAGGTTTTAATTTTTTTTTTTTGGGGTTGTGGCTACGATTCGATTTTGTGTTTCAGGTTTTTTCTTCAATTGGGTGGCAATCTGTTTGGATTTTTAACTGCACTCATGGATAGTGTTTTTGGGGGGAGGGGGGTGGGTGTGGAGGGGGGTTGCATCTGGTCTTAATCATTCGTATGTACTGCTTGCTTGCTTTAAATTTGGCTGACGTTTTTGTAATCAATGCATTGTAGTGGTTAATTTTGTTAGAGGTGGGGTTTAATTGGATTGTTGTTGGGTTTTAATTAGTCTTAATTGGCTAGTGTAATTAATAGGAGGCCTGAATCATGGAGTTGCGTAATGCAAAAAGGTTTTTGGGTATAAAGCTAGGACAGCTTCATGAACGTCGGTTTTTGGTTAAGGCTTTTGAAACTAAGGCTGGTGGAAACCCCATCAAGCTCTATTTTTGAGCTTAGAAATTGGGTTTAGTCAGTACTGCTTTACCTAATTGATGTCAAGATCATGAATATTTGATGTGTCACTGTCTTTATCAACCCATGAATGGAAAAAATTGAACTTCGTCCTATCTCTTTCCTCTGTGTTGTTGGCTTGTTGTATTTCTTTCAAGACAGAATCTTTTTGTTGACTTTCATTGGATTTCCAATTGTGTTTGGTTAAATCAAACTCTAGATCAGAAACCACCTACTGTGGAATCTACCAAAGTGGTTTCTGAGGCAATGCAGAGTTGCAGACATCCTTTACCCTTACTAATAGAGGGACTGTAAAGCAATACATCAAGAGTGTATATTGTTTCTTCCTGCCTCAAAAGATTTGACTATAGCTGCTGCACTTAGAATCCATTCTCGATTTTCATCATTTCGACTATTTCGTGGTGGTATTGCAAGTAATTTATTATTTGCTGTGTTATTTTTTATTGCCACCATAAATATTTTTTGCAACTATTTTTTCTCTTTTTCTTTGGTTGTTCCATCATAATTTCAACAAACTAGTGGCTCGTTTTCTCTTTCATTACTGTGATTAGTTCATATACTGTCCTTGCAGACTTGGTACCTGATCTTCATGAGTCCGACTACATCTGCGACATCTGTGGTTTCCTGCATTCCGGGAAACAAGAACAACTTCTTCGTCTGGATTTTGGTTTGCTTGCTGCCTAAGTTTTTGGGAACCCCAATTGTGTTCGTGAACTTCCTTTTGGTAAAGGCTATTGACAGGAGTCCTTCAGCATTACGCCTATTATCATTTGACCCTTAGTTGTGACAAAACTCGGCCATCTGCATTGCTGATCCCTGTTGCATAATTTGACAAGCATGGTTTCTTCTCAATTTCCTGTTTTGACCCGCAACTGCAAATCCTTCCAGAGCCAGCTGCTTCTTCCCAACAACCCTCCAAATGTTGTTCCTTTACATGACGATGAGTTTGATTTTTCCGATGTTTTTGGCCCTGTACCAGTGCACTTACCACTTGAAGTCAATGAAGGGAGCCTTGAAACTTTGGGTGCTGATGTGAGTGACCTTGTATATGACGACCCAGCTGTCGTTTGCAAGCGATCACATTCTCTGGTTGGCCCTTCTGCTTGTGTTAGTCAGTCATTGAAGCTGAGTAAGCTTATTCTACATGGCACAGAAGAAGTGGATGTGCTTCTCGAGTCTGAAACTGGAGGAACAGATGATGAAGCAAAGCCTGTGGACTTATTGCAAGATGATCCTTCTATGAGCGACCAGAAAGTTGGGTTTGATGATTTCGAAATAATGAAGGTAGTTGGGCAAGGTGCATTTGGTAAGGTGTTCCAGGTGCGGAAGAAGGGTACAATGGAAATATACGCAATGAAGGTCATGCGGAAAGATAAGATAATGGAAGGGAACCATGCTGAGTATATGAAAGCAGAGAGGGATATTTTGACAAAGATTGATCATCCTTTTATTGTCCAGCTCAGATACTCATTTCAAGTAATTTCTACTTTTTCTTTGTGTTATATTGTGATGCTTTCTGGCTATATCTATCCCCTATCAATGAAAGTGTTAGGTGAGATCTATTATTTTTGGGAGATATAGTTGCTGATTATCAATGTGTTTCTACTTAGCCTTTCTTTTTCGTCTTTTTTCCCCGTGCAGACCAAGTATAGGCTATATCTTGTGCTGGATTTTATAAATGGGGGTCACCTTTTCTTTCAGCTTTATAATCATGGTCTTTTCAGGTATACTATTATGAGTCTTAGCTATTGCAGATGTTTATTTAGAAAATCAATTAATCAAACATTATGTGATTTCAGGGAAGATCTGGCTCGTATATATGCTGCAGAAATTGTTTCTGCGGTGTCTCATCTCCATGCTAAGGGCATTATGCACAGGGATCTGAAGCCTGAGAATATCCTACTGGATGCAGATGGCCATGTATGCTTCCTTCTTGAGCACCCTTTCTTTACCCTCCTTTCTTTGCTTTTAAGCCATGCTGATGTTTGACATTTTGTTTGGCTATCACTGTATCACAGGTTGTGTTGACTGATTTTGGACTTGCAAAGGAATTGGAAGAGAATGAGAGGTCGAACTCCATGTGTGGAACAGTAGAATATATGGCACCCGAAATTATTCTGGGAAAGGGTCATGACAAGGCTGCTGACTGGTGGAGTGTAGGAGTCTTAATCTTTGAGATGCTTACTGGACAGGTAAGCAGTACAGTCAGTGTACTCAGTGATAGACCATCCATATATCTAGAAGATCAAACCACGCTGCATTTTCACTGCTGCTGACATCTATGGCTGAAGCAATGTGACTGCCCAATCCTTGAAGGCATTGGCATATCTTAGCACTATGTCTCTGCTTGGATATTCTCATAGTCTATAAATATCTCTTGAAGCCAATATTTCTTGGTCGGTACTTGAAAAATTACAGAATGCAATGCTTCCATGGAATGTGCTCAGGACTCAAATTCACATTCATGGATGGCATGGTTTGACTTTATACTGGAAGAAAATTGATTGGCTCCTTGTGGCCTTACCAATCCTTATGATGAGATGGTGATGGCTGGACACAGCTATGCAGCTGTTGGCGATTATGAGCTAACGTCTAAATTCTGAACAACGTGATCACTGAAAGTCTCTTAAAATTTTGTGTAGTGGCCCTGGAATTACTGGTTATGTTGATATTCGACATCATTATTCCCTCCATCCACTTTCGACTGCCTTGCTTTTTTCCTGTTTTGCTCCTACATTATTTTCGTATATAGAGGGATGCAACACTCTATTGAAATGCTAGTCGTTTGCCTTTCTCAGACTCACCTTTTCTAGATCTTATTGATCTTAGTCGTTTGTCTTTCTCAAACTTGCCTTTTCTTTATCTCATTGATCTTGTTAGTCCCACCAAAGCACAAGTTCTGGATTGTATCAAAAAGGCTGGTAGTAGATGGAGAGACTACCAATTTTTTGGTTTACCTGTAGAATCTTTGGTTCTTTGCTGTAGGCATATTGATTTGTAGAAAAGACGAAAAGGTGACTTTGTTAATACATTTTCTTTTCACTTGTGCAGCCTCCTTTCTTTGGTGGTAACAGGGACAAAGTCCAGAAGAAGATTATAAAAGATAAGATCAAGCTGCCAGCTTTCTTATCTAGTGAGGCGCATTCGCTCTTAAAAGGGGTAACTTCTCTCATTTGACTCTGAAGTTTTTGATTGTGAATAAGGAAAAGGGACCCTTTGAAAATGTTACTCGTCAAGTTGGGTCAATTGCTTGGCCAAGCTTTGACCAAGCTGAGTTAGCTGCTTTGATGTTTGTGTACGTTCTTGTTCTATATTTGTTGAAGAGCTGAGTGAAGAGTTTTGTTGAACAGCTGCTGCAAAAAGAACCACACAGGCGGCTGGGTAGCAGCCCTGCTGGAAGCGATGAGGTGAAGCGACACAAGTGGTTCAAACCCATCAACTGGAAGAAACTGGAAGCCAGGGAAGTTCATCCGAGTTTCCGCCCTGAGGTTTCTGGGAAACTTTGCACTGCCAACTTCGAAAAAAAGTGGACAGATATGCCATTGGTGGATTCGCCAGCTGCCAGCCCAAAAGGCAACGGAAATCTCATCTTCAAGGACTTCACATATGTAAGGCCAGTGGCAAGCTTTCTTCAGAGGATGAGTCCTTTGAATGGATGAGGTGACCAAATGCTGAAGACTCTGAATTTCCCAATGATATTGTGTCTCGCGTTCTTCTGTGTACAACTACCTATGTCTTCAGGAAAACACTCTTTCCGTTTCAAAGTAATTTTCAGCTTGTGTGCTAAGCGAAACTTTACTTTCTGTTGTATCCGTTTGATTGAGATTAATTTGGGATTGGATTATACTGTGAGACTTGAAGATTGTGTTCTCTGCTTAGTGTGTCATCTCATTGAAATCATCCTATTGTAGTGGAACCTAGACAATTGCTGGGCATCAACTGCCAATTATGCTGAAGTTGATGCACTCCTTCATGATAACGTCCTGCTATAGGAAGGGATGGTGATGCAGTCCTTTAGTTATGGGACCTTGCTTTCTGGTGTTTTGTATTGTCTTTGAGATCCTTAGATTACCTACTTTGTGTTCTTGAAAGGATAATGTCAATTTTTTTTCCTGATTCTCAAAACAAAACACTATTTTTTTGGGGGGGGGGGGAGGGGAACCTACATGTTTTATGGAGTATAAAATACAGTCTGATGCTGTAAAATATATGAGTTCTCATAATTACATTTCTTGAACAGTTGATGAAGTTAGTTTTTTTGTTTAAGAGGTAACTAGAGGAGAGGAGAGAAGGGAAAATTAGGGGAAAACTACCTTCACCAATTGCCCTATAAAGCTGTTCATTCATGGAATTCCCAAGCACGGCTCATTATTCGGCAGTTGTCACACTCCAACTACTGTACTAAGTCGGTTTATTTCTGTTTTCTGAATTCTGAATTCTGAATTCCAGATTGAGAGATTGCCATTTTATTTGTCTCAACATCTAAAATAAACTGAATGGATAAATATAGTACTCCCACGTGGCAAAAGATCATCCACTGCTGACATTCCTAATGTTTACCTCAGTTTCCCCTCCCCTACAACCCCATCAAGCTCTACCCTTTTCCATGGCCTCTGCACTTTTTTCTCCTCCGTCAACCACTCATCCCAAGTTTCTTTCTCTCTCCTCCACAAGAAACATCTGCCAAACCCACTTCCTCTCCTTGATTAACCGCTCTAGAGGCACCCATGTTAGGTGCAGTGCATTGTCAGAAACCCTAAATGAGTTAGCAAGTACTGCTCTTTCTCTGCCAGTTCTTGGCTCTGGTTTTGCGCAAATTGAGAGAATTGTTGCTGAATTCCCTGAATCTGAGAAATGGGGAATTGGGTTTTTTGCTGGTTTGTCTTGGTTGTACCTCACTGCAAGGCCTGGAGTGCTGATTGGAGCCATTGATGCATACATTTTGGCTCCCTTGCAAATGGGTTTTGACAGTTTGACAGGTAAAAGGAGGTTAAAGAGTTCCGATTTTCTCATCACTGACAAATTGGGTGAAGGGTCTTTTGGGGTGGTTTATTCTGGGGTGGTTGTGCCAAAGAATATGGATATTGGAGACAGAGTCATTAAGAGGAGTACTGCAAAAGCTCTTGAGTCTGATGAGAGGTTCAAGGAAAAGGTCATTTTGAAACAGGTAAGCTTTCCCCAGTTTCTGTGGATTAGCATTGCTTTCTGACATTTGCGTGTAAGGGATTATTGTATTAAATTTGGGCTGTTAACATAGAATTGCAAGTTTTCTTGGGAAGTATTCTGTCAAACTTATCGTTTTTCAAGTGCCCATTTCAGAATTCAGACACTTTATACTACAAAATGGGTGTAGACACTTGATCCCTGTTAGGTATTGAAAACTCCGGCATGAGTATGGTCAAGTTTGATTTGCTACTTACAGCACAACTACAACAACATAGTGCGTGTTTGGTAAAATTAGTTGTTTTAATATTGATCAACTGTTTTACTAGCTGTTAGCCGTTTTACTAATGATTAATTATCACCATTAGTGTTTAGCAGTTAGCTATTCTATGGGTGATTTAAAATAAATGTGTTTGGTAAAGGCAGTTATTCAAGTAGCAGATGTACGTCAAATGGCTAAAAAGAACACAAAAGGAAAGTTTTTAGTAAAGAAAAAGCAGAATTTTGTAATTTATAATACAAATACTAGGTAGAAGTTCTAAAAAGCTTCCTTTAGTAGCTTTGAAAAATACTCAATAAACCTCTAACCACTAACCCCATCCAGTACTTTTACCAAACAGACACAAGTAGCGGCCTATGACATTTTAAACATTACAAACCACTAACCTTAATTTCAACCTCTATTGCCGACCACAACCATAGTGTGATAGCCTTCTCCCTGCAAATACTTGTGCAAGCATAGACCGATTGATTACATACAACTATGAATTCAAAATGTGGCTGATCCTTGACGAAGTGGCCGCATTGGAAATGTTTTTGAGTTGACCGAACCGCATTTTAGCCGCGACATGGAGCGTGATTTCCGCATCAGAGCGATTTTTCATATCGCGACCAAAATCGCATTTTAAATCCTTGCTTACAACACAACTATATCGTATTTATGGTGTCTTTTTAATACCTTATCGCATTCTAGGGTCAGCAATAGGAATGATGGTGCAGCACAATATGAGGACTACTGTTGTTCTAGGAGGTCAGCCAAACTTATCGTATCGCCTAAGGACCCTTGACTTGGAGTTGTGTAGGATCCGGTTCCAATGCTGATTTCGACTTCAATAACTGATTTCAAAACAAATTTTATGACTGATTATTGCATTAGTTTCCTATCCATTTGTGATGCTAGTAGGTAAAGGTGGGAGTTGACGGGGCCAAAGAATGTGGTGATTTTGAGGAGTGGTTCAATTATAGGCTATCGAGAGCTGCCCCAGAAACATGTGCTGAATTTCTTGGAAGCTTTGTGGCTGACAAAACAAATTCCCAATATATCAAAGGAGGAAAATGCCTTGTTTGGAAATTCGAGGTACAAAAAATAGAACAAAACATACTTTTGGCTCCATAGTTGGCTTTTATGATAATTTGATTATTTGGTAAGATGACATCAAAAAATTCTGATCAGGGAGATAGAGACCTGGCTGATTACATGAACGACCGAAGCTTCCCTCTGAACTTAGAGGCTGTCATGTTTGGCCGTGGATTGGAAGGATTAGACCCTCTTGAGCGCAATGCATTGATCATTAAACAAATCATGAGACAGATAATTACTTCTTTGAAAAAAATACACGACACTGGCATTGTGCATCGGGATGTCAAGCCTGCAAACTTGGTGGTGACAAAGAAAGGGCAGATCAAGCTCATCGATTTTGGGGCAGCTACTGATCTCCGAATCGGCAAGAATTATGTCCCAGACAGTGGCTTGCTTGACCCGGATTATTGCCCTCCTGAACTGTTTGTACTTCCTGAGGAAACCCCCAAGCCACCTCCTGAGCCTATTGCTGCATTCTTTTCTCCTATCCTTTGGCAGGTAGTTGAAGTTCCCTTTTTTTCTTTTAGCCAATCAGTCTTATGAAAATGATTTTTTTGGGGGGGGGGGGGGGAGGTTGCTTTCTGACGACAACAATGAAAGTGTGCAGCCCACGAAAGTCGATTCTGTAAAGATTTAGATGTAAGCCACCTTACTCTTACGAGTACAGAGCTTTCTTATGAGAATGTATATAATCTAATGAGAATGTTGATTTACCTAGAAAGCTTTTTTGAAAATGCCCTATTTTACTATCAAGAAAAGCTAGTAGATATGCTGATGTTTGGTTGATGGGGCTTTGCAGCTGAATAGTCCCGATCTGTTTGACATGTATTCTGCTGGGATAGTTCTGCTGCAAATGGCCATTCCAACTCTGAGGTCCACAGCTGGGTTGAAGAACTTCAACATGGAAATAAAGGCTGTTGGATATGACTTGAACAGGTGGAGGGAGAGGACTCGGATGAGGCCCGACTTGAGGATACTTGATCTTGATAAGGGCAGAGGATGGGACCTTGCTACAAAGCTCATCTCGGTGAGGGGGTTCCTGAGACGAGGGCGTTTATCTGCTGCTGCCGCCCTCAGACACCCTTATTTCTTGCTTGGTGGTGATCAGGCAGCTGCAGTTCTCAATAAACTCAGATTGAGCAGGAAGTAATACAGTATCATGTAACGAAACCCCGCACCATGTATAGTATAGGTTTTCGGAGGCCCTTCATATAAACATTAATTGAGTTCTTCTTATCCTTTTTCAGGAATCTCTCGTTTTTATACATAGAATTTTCACTGCCTATTGAAGGCTTGTGTCAATACGAAGAGTTTAATCTAATTCGTACTGTTTTCAGGACTGTTGGTAATCAGGTTTAATGTGTGTGGAGCTGAACGAAGGATCATACCCAAGCATATTTTCTACGTTTTTCATCAAGGCTTTACCCCAAAAGCAGTAAGCGAAGTGATCAGCAGAAAAACTTAGGTTGAGAAGAACTGCTGTATAATGCTGCGTGCTTAGAATCAGTGACGTCCACCAGTTTTACATCTTTGAAGGAAGGTCAATGGTTGTTCAGAGATTAATGAAGCTACAAAAGATGAATAAAGTTTATGAAGCAATGAAACATCGAAATCCGTCTGAAGCTAGTGTAGCATATTGAGTGACTTAGCAGTTTTCGGATCGGCAAGACTATTAGGCACATGCGATATACAGTACCCGTAACCAGTCAAATGCAGTTTCATGATAACAACAATTTTGACTACAAAACCATCTATATCAATTTACATGGATAATTATGCTCATGATAAGAAAGTCATAAATTTACAAGTTTTAATCTCAAACTCTCCTCCCACCTCCAAAGTTACAAACCCTCAGAGCTGTGACTGAGATAGTGCCCGATCTACAGCGAGCAACCTCTTCTTGCAACCCCAACGGCAATGCCAACCACAAGCCACGTTGATGAGCTCAAGTCTTGCATAGTTAAGAGAGATGATGTCAGCTATAGACGGAGCCTGTGAGAGGACCACTGCATATCCGTCATTCATATAGTCCGTGCCTTCAGGGAAGAGCTGCCACATTAGGCTTCCAGCCCCACTTCCGCCTTTCTTGGCAGAATCCACCAGGTTTTTATACACCAACTTATAGATTGTGTCCCTGAATGATGAATTATAACCGTTGTCTTTGGTAGAGACACCAAACTCAGCAAAGACAACAGGCATCCCAAGTGTCCTGTCTGCATCATCTATGTGAGCTTGCATCCATGAGTTGTAGAACTGGACATGGGTGTCAGAGATGGTGGGCGATATCCTTCATAACCATATTTGTGATAATGACATTAGCAATCGAATCAGAAAGTTAATTGGTACAAAAAAGATAGTTGGAAGCTATGCTGCTAGAGGAGGGGCAAAGAGATAACAGGATAATACCAGGAGTGATGACAGCTTACCAAGAATCTGCATAAATGTGAACAGAAGCAAAATCAACACCCAAGACTCGGTGGTTTCTTACAAAGTCGGTCCCCACTTGGATGGCGTATGTGTTTGGATTAAACTGACACCTATCAGGGGTAGAGGGACCATAGAATCCTTCCAAACCAATATCGAGCAAATGTTTAGGATCAATGCTCTTCACATAGGCAGCCATTTCTTGTATCCAAGCCTACAAAGACAGAAATATTCATTGTCATACTGTGGAGTATGGACCATAAATAAGCCTATACCGGGTGCTCCTCAAATAGGATCAGTGGAGGACCTGGAAGTCGTATTTCATAATGAAGGCAGCCTTAAACATGACTAATAAAGATACTTTTTCTGAAAGACCCTGGGAAATGCAATATAAAATACAACAAAACCACCAGTGTAGGTCCCAATTTAGCAGACTGTGCGAGATATAAATGCAGGCGGCTTTACCCCTAGAGCAGATTTACAAATTTCGAGATATCCTCAAAGAAATGATATAGAAAATGCAGAAAGAACATCATAGATGCCGAAAGTGTGGTTATAAAGAAGGAACAAATTAGTTAGGCTCATAATCATGGTCTTGGGTTCATTAAACAAGCCCAAATTCACCATTAGTAGGGGAATCAACGTCGACAAATGATCAGCTTTTGCTTTCTTCTACAATGGTGAAGCAGACCAACCTGCAGTTTATCCCCAGAGGCATCAGATGTACAGCGGGGTTCATTCATCAGCTCCCAAGCGAAAATAGTTGGATCATCCTTGTATGTGACGTTGGTAAATGTATTGACTCTGTTTAGCACTGTCTGCATGTCATAATGCAAAGCAATAGAAAGCATCACCAAATTATCTGGGTGTCCATGAAATGGTTATTATAATTTTCGGGGGCTTGAAGTGTGGAATTTCGCAGAAGAACTTGCCTTGACATGATTCTTATAGTATGTCTTAAGAGTGGGATCAGAGAAAAAATCATCTTCTGAGGTGACATTTAAGCCGGCATCTTTTCCCCACTTAACATACTGTGCTTTGCCACCATAGTCATTCCAGTTGTTAACCAGAGAAAGTATCAACCTGATCTTGTACTTCTTTGCTTCACACACCACGAAATCGAGCCCCTGTGAATATATCAATCACAATGGACAACAGACAAAAATACTAAGCCATTCGTATATAGCACTAGTTCTGAGCCTTACAATAGCAACAACTCCCAATGTGTGTACCGCTTTTGCTAGGGGAGATTCAAATGTTGGCAATCTTACCCCCGCAAGTACTCGTGCAAGCAGAGAGAGCTATTCCAAGAGACCCACTAATTTTGAACTCCGAAGGCATAAAATGAAACAACTGACCTTGAAAACATCTTCATCATATACAGCGGGAGATTTCTGAAGAGCACGGTATTGACCATCATTGAAAGCCCAAGTCCTGCAGACCAACAATCCAACAGAGGATGCTTGATTGAAGACATCACTGACCTTTGCTTGGGTGGACTGATCTGTGGCAAATACCATAAGCCAGTAGGTGTTGAACCCATTGAAGTAGAAAGGCTTCCCATTTAGAATGAATTGGTTCCCCTTCTTCCCCACCATTGTCCATGCTTCGTCTTCCAACTCAGCCATTACTCTATTCAAGCACCATACACATACTAATCAGAAACATAATTAAGGAGAGAGCCGACACAATGAACAATAAAAATGTTCAGTTACATTTGTTTCATCTGGTTACTCACCCTTGATCACTGTCAAGTTCAAGATGATCACTGGCTGCATTGACACCAAGTACCGCAAAAACTGTCAGCAATGCAGAAATTTTTAAGCCCAGAACTTTTCTGTTGATACCCATGTTATCAGCAGGACACCTTGGAGACTCTTGTCAGCCAACTAATATATACCACAAATATTCTCTTTTTCTATTGCAGGGGGTGGTTTTGATCCATTGTTTCTTCAAAGCAAAGTCTGAAGGGGTTTATCAAATTCTCCAACATTTTACCAGAAAACACCATCCTTGTTTTAGTAGTTGATCAATCTATGACAAGTGGTCAAACACCGTCCTTGTTTAAAGTTTACACAAGCTTACAAAAGGAGAAAAGAGTACAAAGTGGGGCATTATCCTCATTTCAATACAGTCCTTGGCTTCTAAGATATAGAGAGATGGACATACATCACTATTTGAAAACCATGACATCTACCCTTTTTGCAAAAACTAACACTTTGCACTAAATTTCCGGAGAAGGCAGAACAGAAGAGGGAGTTGAAGTTACCAGAAAAGAAGGGCAAAATGGAGCAGATAGTAATGGGGAAAAGTCGGTGGAAAGGGCACCAGATGCAGAACACCAAGAAGTTGGACTTTGGGTGATCATCAACTGATGACATTGACAAGGAAAGCAACTATGCCCCTTTAAGCAGGGTTTTTTTTTATGGGTTTTAGCATTTGACAAAGGGTAATAAACTGTTAGCAGCAGTAGTAGTTGGTTTGTAAGGCAGAGGTAAAAGCAGATAGTTGTCATTTGACCTCCCACAATACATGACACTTTAACCCCAACAATCAACACCACGAGGGAGGGGGGGGGGGGAGGGAGATTCTAGTGATATCTAAGGGTTAGGGGGAAAAGCTTCAAGCAATGAATACATAAAGACAACACAGTGAAAATGAACGGTTATCAATTCATTCTTTTCGCGTCTCTGTTTGGTGCGAAGGGCAGTAGATGTGCCAAAAACAGAAATTTGTGAATCAAATTTTTTTACTTATGTATCTTTTTTGGCGTGAAGGAGATATGATTGTTGACATTCTGGTAACAAATTCTAAACCAGTTCAATTTATTAACACCCATAATTTCTAATACAAATGTGAAGATCTCAACTTGTAAGATTAACTAGATTTTGAATGGAGAACAAATATACAACAACAACAACAACAACAACAACAACAAACTCCCAATGTGGGTCCCGCTTTCGCGGGGTCTGGGGAGATCCAGCTGTAGGCAACCTTACCTCTACCGGTATCACTACCCATAGAGAGGTTGATTCTATAAGACCCACAAAACAGCTTTGAGGAAAAGATTTGAAGAGAAAACGATTGCAAAAAACCATAGACCGCCATAAGAGAGAGGGGGGGGGGGAAAGAATCCGGATAAGCGAAAAGATAGGGGGCGGAGACATACCTCATCAAACCAGGGGCGCTTGGTGCCGTGGCATTCCGGGAAGGCATGACCTGCAGACAAGCAAACTTACCCACCCCACCCCACCCCACACCACCTAAGCTACTGCCACCTACGGAGTCGGTCCCCTACAATCAGGGACCTTAATCCTGTCCTCCGTGAGACCTACAACTCTGAGATCTTCCCTAACCACCTCCTCTAGGCTCTTCTTCGGCCTGCCCCTCCCTCTCTTACCACCGGGGGGGTTGATACTCTCACACCTTCGCACCGGGGCGGCCACACTTCTTCTCTTCACGTGGCCGAACTATCTGAGCCTCGATTCCCTCATCTTCTCCTCTATGGGGGCCACTCCAGCTAAGCCCCTAATTACCTTATTTGTGATCCTATCCAATCTCGTGAAACCACACATCCACCTGACCATCCTCATCTCGGCTACCATCAGTCTTTGAACCTGCGCTTTTTTTAGAGGCCAACACTCCGATCCATAGAGAACAGCCGGTCTAACTACCATCCGGTAGACTTTGCCTTTCAAACCCATGGACACTCTTTTGTCACACAGCACCCCTGACGCTGCCTTCCACTTTTGCCAGCCCAATCTAATCCGCTGGTTAATATCCTCGTCAATGTCCCCATTCTGGTAGATGATCGAGCCCAGATACTTGAATTTGGCGACCTTCGGTATTTCCCTACCATCCAGTACGATTTCTCCCCCCTCTTCTACTCTTCCGCTGAAACAACAGTGCAGATGCTCCGTTTTCGCTCTGCTCAACCGAAAGCCCTGAGCCTCAAGTGTATGCCTCCAACTCTCCAACCTGTCATTCACCCCCTGCCTGGTCACATCAATAAGGACGATGTCATCTGCAAATAGCATGCACCAAGGCACCTCGTCTTGGATTCCTCTAGTGAGTTCGTCCAAAACTAATGTGAAAAGAAAAGGGCTTAAAGTTGAGCCCTGATGCAGGCCCAAACTAACAGCAAAGTCATCGGAGACCCCTCCCGGGGTCCTAACCCTCGTCTGCCCTCCCTTGTACATATCCTTGATAACACGAATGTACGCGGGCGACACCCTTTTCTTTTCCAAACACCTTCACAATACCTCCCTTGGCACTCTATCATATGCTTTCTCCAGGTCAATGAATACCATATGGAGATCCACCTTTCTATCCCTGAACAAGCCCATGAGCCCTCTGAGGAGGCATATTGCCTCGATGGTTGCCCTGCCTGGCATGAAACCGAATTGGTTTTCTGAAATCTTTACTTCTTCTCGCAGCCTTCTCTCAATCACTCTCTCCCACAACTTCATAGTGTGACTGAGCAGCTTGATGCCCCTAAAGTTATTACAATATTGGATATCCCCTTTGTTTTTATGCAGTGGGATGACTGTGCTGACCCTCCATTCTCTAGGCATTTTGGCGGTCCTGAAAATGACATTGAAAAGCTCCGTGAGCCACTCTAGTCCCACTTCCCCTATAAACTTCCAAACTTCCACTGGTATCTGATCTGGGCCCACTGCCTTTCCCTTCGCCATCTTCTTCAAGGCCTCCCTAATCTCCTCCTTTGTTATCATGACGCCCGCACACTGATCACTACACTCGCCGCCCCTACTACAATCGTCTCCCCCCCCCCCTTCCCCATTGAGGAGTTTAGCAAAGAACCTCTGCCATCTCTCCTTAATTTCAGCATCTCCCGTCAACACCTTACCCTCTTCGTCCTTGATACACCTTACGACTCCCAAATCCCTAGTCTTTCTCTCCCTCGCCCTAGCCAGTTTAAAAACCTCCTTCTCCCCTTCTTTCGTCCCCAATTTATGGTACAGTCTATCAGACGCCTGACTCTTTGCGATTGCCACCGCCCTTCTGGCCACCTTCTTGGCCTCCTTATATCCGATCTTCTTATGAGCCCTCTCGTCCTCCGAACAGCTGCTCATGAACTCTGCGTAAGCCTCTTTTTTTGCCTTGACTTTCTTCTTCACCTCTTCGTTCCACCACCAGGCGCCCTCCATCCTATTGCCGCCTCCCCTAGAAAGACCTAAGGTTTCCTTAGCCGACCTCCGGATGCAATCCGCCACAGCCTCCCACATCGAGTCGGCGTCTTCCGCCCTCCTCCAAACTCTCTCCTCAGCTAATGTCTCTGCTATTAACCCTGCCTTCTCCTTTGTGAGGGTCCACTACTTAATTCTGGGTTCTCCGGTTGTCCTCTTCGACCTCTTAGGATACTTGAACTCTGCATCTAAAACCAACAACCTGTGTTGCGTTCCCAGCACTTCGCTGGGAATCACTTTGCAGTCCTTACACGATCTCCGAGTTTCCTCCCTCGTTAAGAAGTAGTCAATTTGGGTCTTGCAAGAACTGCTCTTAAAGGTCACCAGGTGGTCCTCCTTCTTCTTGAAGAAGGAGTTGACCACCAACAAGTCAAAGACCACCACAAAGTCTAGCACAGAGACCCCTCCCGCATTCCTCTCTCCGAAACCGAGGCCCCCGTGTACCCCATCGTATCCTGTTGCCTCCGCGCCGATATGGCCGTTAAAGTCTCCTCCTATGAACAGTTTCTCGCTCTGAGGTACCTCCTGGGTGACCTCATCTAAGTCCTCCCAGAAGAGCTTCTTAGTTTCTTCCGGCAGGCCTACCTGGGGCGCATACGCGCTCACCACGTTCACGAAAATTGAACCTACTAAAACCTTAATGGCCATAATTCGGTCGCTCTTACGCCTCACTTCGACCACCTGATCCGCCAAATCCTTCACGACTAGGATGCCAACTCCATTCTTCGCCTTGGCTGTCCCCGAGTACCAAAGCTTGTACCCATCAATCTCTCTAGCTTTCGCCCCAACCCACTTCGTTTCCTGGACACAAGCTATACTAACCTTACGTCTATGCAGAGACTTAACTAATTCTATTGACTTACCTGTGAGGGTCCCAATGTTCCAGGAAGTTAGACGCACCTTCCGCAACCCTAACCCCCTCCTAACCCCAGGACTCCCCGGAGGACAGGCTGAAACAGCTACATGGCCTGCCACAGACGCCGGCGTCTACGAGGCCGACGGACACCCTAAAAGAGCTACAAACTGAAAGACCCCCGAAAAAGCTGGTCAACTACCCTCCAACCACCAGAAAGAAATAAGTAAATATATAAATAAAAATATAACAGCAGGTCTAACTAAGTGACAAAAAATAACAACAGTAACCAAGCACCGATACTATAACTCCAACAAGACCCCGAAGCAATACTAGGCGAGGGCAGTAAAGATGGGGCTAGCACTAAATGATACTAATGAAAAAAAGATAGTGATACGAAGACAAAGACAACGAAGACAAAGAGCTTTACAAAACCAAAACCAACACAGCAAACAAACAAAAGGTAACTAATAAAAGAGAAGTAATAGTAATAAAAAAAGCGGAGATAATAATAATAATAGTAATAATATTAATAATGATAATACTAATAATAATAATAATAATAATAATAATAATAAAGGATAGCAATAATACTAACTCAAAAACTAAGCCACAAAATCAAAACAAAGAAAGACAGGTACAACCAGTATTGTTAATTAGAAAAATGCAACACACTAACTAAGCCCCCCAAATAGAAAGCACCCAAGAATCACCAAGGGACCCAAAAAGAAATCACACGGACCAAGTTAATAAATGAAATGTGCCTGTTTCAGACAAAGTGTAGTCTACAATATGGCCTAAAATCAAAGCAGCTCAAGCTAGAAGCAACCTACTGGCTTTAATATATGGTGTGGCAAGTCTATTCACAGCAACTAGGCTTGAAGGACCGAAAACAGGGATGAGAGGAATGGGGGTAAAAACAGGGTGGGGATGACAGCTACCTCCAATAACAACACAAATGTCACCCACGAAAACCTTGGAAATCAAAGACACCAAAAAACAATCAAGGAATAAAAAAGCCAAGACCACAGAAACATCCACTGGCCCTCAAAATGGCAAAACAATCTAACAAAGCTCTGAACTCTAAACACTCAAAAACACTGCCCCTCAAACAACAACTCAGAACTCAATTCGAAAATAAGGAGACCAAGACCTGGAACCTCTAAACTCAGTACTCAAATCAACAATCTAGCCCTCGATACTCTAAACTCAGTACTCATCCAAGACACGAACGACCTGAAAACGGGCAGCAGACCACCACCTTGTATATAATGAATGGAGAACAAATATATAATGTATAAATAAAAGAAGAGTAAAAATAACCGTGACAAACTGACAATGTACTATGATATATAGCAACTTGATTTGTTGATGACATTTCCTTGAAGGTTTTTTTTTTTTTTTTTTGGTAAGTGAAGTAAAAATAAAATCTAGGTAACCCTTTTTTTAAGCGTTTTTCCTAGATTATCCTCATGGTAGGATACGAAGAAGGTCCCTATGTGGAACCTCATTCCACATTATTGTGGAATGTAATGACAGACTATGCTTTGCTAGCTAGTCAGTTGCACAATTTCCTTGCCTAAAAATATGAGTAATATGAACATTGTTACACAATTGAATGTAATTATGAATATCTTGTATCAAAACTTAGATCTCCCATGACGCTTGAATGTGACATTGTACTGCTTGGATGAAAATTTTATTGTCTCCCATAATACGAATATCAATAAAACTTGCTTGTACTGTTGCTTTGATGTTGGTTCTCATAGGTGTTGTTTCTGCTACCAAAACTAACTTTGCTCCCAAGTAGAATGGTGCTACTTGAATACATTTCCCTTCCCAATTACGAAGAATGAAGCTTCCTACCGCTCCTTGTGAAGTTTTGGATTCATCAAAGTTAATTTTGATGGTCTCGCCTTGTGATCTTCTCCAGTCCAAGCTACCCAATGAGTCTTCTTACAGTTGACAGCTAGTCGGTTATGGTTGATGAATGTAATGCTTGTGTGAGTTTATATCGAATACGCCATTCAGCGATGGCTTTTTTTGCTCCTATTAATGTTTTTCCTGGACTAGGTGTTTTGTTGTGGAACACCATTTTATTTCTTGTTTTCCATATACTCTAAAGTAACATAGTTACTCTACCTAGTTTAACTGTAGGGATAACAGTTCTAGCACTCGATAGCCTTTATAAAATACTATTTTGTTAGCTAGATACGAAGCTAAAATCTATCCAGTTATGGAATACTACTAGTCTCCAACACTCCTATGAACTTTGACAATGCAAAAACAGATGATCCGCATTCTCAATCTCAGATTGACAAAAGGGGCAAAGATTTGTTTTGTTTTCTTTTGTTTCCTTTTTCCTTTTTTGGGGGGGAGGGGGAGGGGGGGGGGAGGAGAGCATAAAAGTGTCGGTTTGCATCTCCAAAGAAGCATCTAGCGGGGGGGAGAAGGGATGTTGGAAACCAACAACAGCTTCACTAACAAAGACAACTTTTAGGTGTACAGCATTGTGGCAGGAAGACGATGAAAGTAGCAAATCCTACGGAGCTGGGATGACAAACCAGTCAGCTTCCGACTACCAAACTGATCTCTTGGAGAATAGGATGCACCCATCCTTACTCCTACAAACCAAATCATTGGTCACATAGATCGAAGGTCCTCAGATCAAGGGAAAACCAACTCTTCATGTATCGGCATTCTTCACTAAATGCAATGCCTCAATCACAGGATTAGCAGTGATAACTTCTGCATTTTGAGCTTCTAAGACTTGCTCATTTCTAAGTGATCATCATAAGTCACGTTCCAGCCTTCCTACGCTCTAGACGAGCAATATAACCAACTTCGATGGGAGCGACCGATCTTTCAGAGGCACACTGCACACAAGTAAATTATAGTATTAACATATGGGGGAAAAGAAAAGGACTGACAGCAACACAGAAGTGTTTATAGATGACCCAAATCTGTTTTGTCAAAATAGGCACAATCAATCCCCAATGAAGATGTTCCATGAGGCTCAATTGTCAAAATCTTTGGACATGGAAGTCATTGCATAACTTTTTCAAGTGCTTCAAGGAGCACAAGCCGCAAGGATTTAAATGTGTTTGAATTATGGCCAGGGCATTTCAGTTGTATTCCTTCAGTAAACGAAGAGTTCATGCAGATTTACAAGAGAAACTTAATTTTACTCACTTTGCAAGTTCAAGTGAGAAAGATTGTTGTACGTCAGTCTTCCGGCAGGAGACAGAAATGGGCTTACCATCTCACATTGAAGAAAGACTACTCGATTTTCTTTTGAAAGAATTGTGTCTGGACTTCTACAGCAGTTACAAAGGACATATTCATCTGCATGGACGCAGAAAATTTATTAAGAGTTCATCTTCAGCAAAACCCCAGTTCCTGAAGAACTAAATTATGGTTAATCAACAATTTTTATTTGTTTCAGTTTCAAGAATAGGAGACGAACTCACTGATATATCTCTGCAGTGAACCTTCGAAATCTGCAGGAGCAAATCTTCCCCTAACAACCAATCTGTTCTGTCTGTCCAATGATCCACTAGTTTGTAATTGCGTTAACATGAAGGTCATAACATGTTCTGGCTGTCTATGCATCCTGAATATATCAGAGGATCAGAATCAAAATGCCAATATGTGCTTTCACGTCTCAAGCAGCTGGTGGGCAAAAGATTTTTTCTAGATGAAAAAAGTGAAGTGCTCTAATTTCCTTTCAAATCAGCATCAAGTTGGTCGAAGCAATAATTGCAGACATCCGAATTACCATAATCAAATTCACAGGGTCGGGATTTGCAAGTGAATACATGGCAAATAAACAAAATGGGAACCATAACACAATACAACTAATAAAACTAGTACGTTAATAAATTGAGGCATATAAGAAAAACATCGTAAGAAGGGAACATCTTCTTCAAGTTCTTTTTGGGGGCAGCGGGCGGGGGGCAGGACCATATTGCAGAGTGTAGTTTGTCAAGAATCTAAGACCACAACAATGGATGAGGCAAAGCATAATTCCGCGTTATGAAACATGTTCAAATGAAGCTATTTAAAAATATCCATACGTTTTACAAAGATCCACAAGATTAACAAGGACTGTTTGCGTTGAGCCTTCTAGGACAACTTGTGGTGGCCTCAAGACTGTTCTTCGTTTATCTACAGAAAGTTCAGGATTATTCTCACGCAGGGAACTGAATAATCTCTGCAGGAGCTGCACATTAATAAAAGTCATTTACACTCCATGATTTGGATTAAAGTAACAAGAGGCTTATATCCAAACTAGAAATTTGTAAAGTACAATGGAAGAATGAAACAAACACCAAACTAAAATATGACTTGAGTTACTGAGATTGCAAGCAATTGCCTTTCACAATGAACACAATCCACAATCCACAATCCACAATCCACAATCAGCATATGACAACTTGTTCAATGGAACATCCATCATACCCACACGTTGGTCATCTGGGGAACATTTTTCACATTTGCAAAGAAAAAATGTTCTTTCTACATGGAATGAAGCTCCCTTGACACTTTGCTGTCATTCCGAAGGTTTAATGAAGGATTTTCCTCCATTTATTTTTCCTGCTTTGTTTTGGTGGGGGCGGGGGGGAGGGGGAGGGGGAGGGGGAGTAATCTTTAACTAGTGAAAGACAGCAAGGCAAATGGGAAGATGGTTACAGTTTCGCAGCTACTGCTATTATCTTGGCAAAAGTATCAGGTATCATTATGTAAACTGTCTCATTGAAATAGTAAGGTCCACAAACTGAAAAGCAAACTCAAAGACATTAAATTGACAATTGGAAAGGCTTGCAAATTACATTGTTGCTCATCTGGAATTTATTTCAGACAAGATTGTTTAGTCCAATATGGCACATGATCCTGGCAGCCATACAATAGGCAACAGCTCTTGCAATGAACTTTTAAAATGCCATGCTCATCAAAGTCTTATGCAAAAGGACAAAAAAGGTACCTCTTCATACTTATAATCCCATTCACTTTCTTCCCATGAGTACCCGAATTGTTGAACAAGTCCACCTTCTCCCTCATCCTCATCTCCTCGATCTAATTGAAGATGACAAGTAAATTTCAGTTCTACAGATAGAAAAGCCCTTCTCTGCTCAGGCAATTGGAGCAGAACTTGTAAATGAATAATGAAGATCTTAGAAAAATAACAGTCTGCTCAAAGTTAAAAGCAAAAACTAAGCTTCCACCACTGCATCCCCTCCCAACAACAAGAATACATTCTGGTATGAATACTTCTGAGAAACTGGAGGCTCTGACAATTCAAATTCCATGAAGTCAAAACATAATTTTGGGGAGGGGGGGGGGGCATAGTAATCTAGATGATCACAAAGCTAAGGTCCTTGCTGAAACAACAGGGCAGGAAGCTGAAGCTCGTCACTGTTCAGTTCTTCTGAGATATCAATATAGTAGTCACTGAATCTACGGGTTGCTACTAGCAAGAAAAGGCAAGGTCTTATTATGCACAAGGCCCAGGCATCTACGGCTAGATTTATTTGAACAAAGTCTCTTTTAACTTACCACTTACTCTTCATTATACCAGGATAATATTGGATGTGCCTTCAGACACAGAAAAAATGAAGCAGATGATATTCAAATAGCATTTACAAAGAAGCAAATGATATTCAAATAGCATTTACGAAGAGTTAATAAACTACAAAAGAAAAGCTCACTATCTATCTAGACAAAAAAAAATTGAGAAGCCTACAAAAATAAAGTATAGTTGGCCCCATGGGGAGTAGCTTAGTGGTAGCGTCCCTTGGTTTCCACAAGAGAGACCAAGGTTCAATTTTCCCTGGGTTGTGTACATTTGTAAATTTACCCATCCAAAAAAATAAAAACGATATAGCACATTTTAATTTTGTAATTGAACTCATGGACGTTTGCACATACATGATAACCCATCTGCTCTCTTCACGACGCTATGCAGATAATCATTCATAGGACCAGCAGTTGCATTCTTTTTCTTCTTTTTCTTTTTGGTTGGGTTGAAAGGAGCAATCTGGAACACAACAGTCAGTCATCAAAATTATGAGCAACAAACCCCTGAAGAAGCTAACAGAATTCAAAAATCCAACATCCCCTCAACCAACCCTCAACAGGGGGGGGGGGGGACCTGCAACTGTGGCTTACAAGAACCCTTTAAGTTTTTCCTTTAAGTATATAATATGCAATTTATAGAGAGCGAGGAACTAATGAAATGGATATTACCCTCCTGCTACAGGAAGAATAGTCCCAAAATATCAAGTACAACAAAACTGGAGGACTTTCTTCTCTTTCATCTTATTCCGCCCCCTTTTTCTTCTGAGACTAATGTAGCATTGTAGCCTAATTAAACAAAAGGTGTGTAACAAGAAAACTAACATTTTTCCATCCCATTGCCATTACTACAGATATTCAAATAAATTTTAGAAAATAACTCCTGCAAACAATTTGTTCAGTTACTACAAAGGCAAAAGTTCATAGGCATAAACCGAATGAATAAAAACTAAATTGACAGTAACAGAATAAGATCAAAATTTCTCACATCTGGCATATCCCCCATTTCTTCCAGCTGAAAGTGTGCCAGCTGTCGTCGAATCAAAGCCTGAAAGACAACAATTCAATTGTTTTTGCAAAACCAAGTGCAATATAAATAGTTAATCGAAAAGAATCAAAACCCAATTACAAAGCTTTTTTCTATTTCATTTTCACCCTTATAAGAGAGTAAATTGGGCATTAAGAAAGAAATCAATAGGTGCCCAGCTGATAATAACTGCCAATGAAGCATGGGAAGCTAGCAATCCGAACATCAATGCAATAAAACCTCAAACATCCATAACTGAGTCTAGCAGGCTGCTTTGCTTAAACCCTAAAATAAACAACCAAAACCCTAGACGGTGAAAGAATCAAAATTATGCAACTAACCCAGAAATGAAAATAAGAGCGCCAACTTCATAGACGTCGCAAATGTTGATTTGGTTGCTTCTTGGGTCTCTCTCACTCTTCCGTATCCTTCATTCACTAAGCAGCAGAGCAGAGCGCGCTGTAACTTGTGCACAGCTACAATTATTTTCCAGATTACAGTTATTATTGGGCCATTACAGTGCAGTGTCCCAAAGTATGAACAACTTAAGGCCCAGCTCGTAACTTGGGCTCAGGGGATATAAGCTGGGGTCCATGACAACATAATCCAGTTTATTTCGAGTTAGAGTGACTCGTTGTATAGTGCATATGCTTGAATTGAGTTGAAATTAGTCAAAGGTTTTCGTCTTTTGTATAGCCCGTAAGAAATATAAGTCCAAGTTAAATTATTTTGACATAGGCAAATTTATGGCCCAAGCTAATTTGATGTGTCACATTGGAAAGGGGTGCATGAGATAAGTGAAACCAGGCTAGGAGTACGGATGAGCTATAGTCCTTCGGACGTCAATGTTAATCAAGCTCGTGTGGAAAATTGGATGAGTTGATTCTCTCATTTATCCATCACTAAACTTGTGATAGTTGCAAATAACCATTAAAGGGTTAGTTCTGTCTCAAGCAACGGGAAATAAAAAGTACATATAATTTACAATAAATAAGAAGGTGACGCAATGCTTGTTAAAAATAGAGAAATGAGGAGGAAACTTGCTTGAAACTGACTTTAATTTGATACCATACCTAATCAGAGTTAGGTTATAATCTATTATGCATGCTAAAAGAAAAACTACATCACATCATGTTTAAGTGAATCATTTGAAATCATACTTGAATAAAAAAAAAATTTAATTAAAAAAGGTGAGTTACAATTTATAAGCATGACTCATCTGAAACCATACAAGTTACATTTAGATTCATAAGAAATAAGCCAATGACACCATGTTGATTTCCTCACTCATCCAAAATTATAATGGTCCATATTAATTTGAACAGCATACAGCTGAACTAGAAAAATTTACACAATGTCATGCATGTCTAAAGTGAATCTTTTAAGATCATACTTAACATAGAAAATTTGATCAAAATGAGGTGCATAAACATGATATATAGGGATGGCGATCGGGTATGTTTAGGGCGAATTGAACCGAACCTGCATTCATACCCGTTTTCAAATTAAAATTATATTCATATCCGTATTTATACTTATCAAGTATTGGAAAATAACACTTATATATATGCCCTATGGTGGATCTAGACGTTTAGAACATGGAAGTTCATCTATTAACGTCATCAATAATGTACAATATCAATAGAAAAAAGAAATTATGTGATACATACTATGACAGTCTATTTTGTACAAACATTCCATCTCTTTTATTTAACAGATATTCTGTCTCATATTTCTACACCAGCGAAGGTTGAAAAGTAATAATAATATACCCCACTTTTTTACTCCAAGGAAAAAAACTATAACACCTCTACTACTAAATCCGTTTGTTACATATGACGAATCACAAACACAAAGCAATAAAACAAAAAAAAAAATGGAATATGAAGTGAACATGTTAAACATGAAATAGAACTACAAAAAGTAATGTGTCCCAATTAGTCGCACCAAATGGGAAAAAAATAGCATCAAGTTCAAATCAATCATTAATGACAAGTTAAAGAAAGATCTGCACCAAGAACACATTGCAACTAAACAAAAAATAATAATAATAAAAGAAAATTAAAAAAACTAGAATTAGATTAAATTAAAAGTCTAAACTCTAGATAAGACAGGATAGAGGGAGAAAAAATTTGGACTTAGGTACATTTAATTTTATTTTACTTTTCTATCAAGCTCCAACTTTATAAATATACTTTTGATATTTAAAGAAATTAAAAATGTCAATATGTGGGTTGGACATACTTAAAGAGTGTAAGTAACTTTTTGGATCTAATTTAGGCGTGTATCAGTTTAACCCTATTGAAAATAACTCATTAGAATTTTTTTTGGGAGAGCTGTGTACATGGACAACCCTCTCATACAAATAGATTCGCCTATATCTATGTCCATTGGGTTTTGTGGATTTGTAAGTTCTACTTGAATATACATAAAAAAATAAAAATTAATATCCATTAGAGGGGGTGAAAACTGAAAAAGGAAGAGAAGTGGGAACTAAAGAGAGCATTCATTTCTTGTTTTCTTGCTTTCTTTGTTTTTTTTTTTTTTTGAAATGCTAAAATTCAATTGTCAACACAAGTCACATGATCCTTATTGTAAAGTAAAAGAAAGAGAGAATTTTTAAAAAAGCTTGACTTTACCCTAGCGCATATGTTGTGAATGGCTTTACACTTTTGCAGACTACAATGACTGAAGAGTTCTGGGAAGATTCCGTTCAAATTTTCTTCATGACATTGAAGATCCAAAATAATTAGCCGTTTGAATTTGTATAGATCATCTTCTCATACTTTCCTTCTCACCCACCATCAGTACCTTTGTTCTGGTTTCATATGTTTATAACATAATATTGATATAGTCATCTACATAAATTCTCCGTTACTCATCCTTAGTTTTCACCATAAAATGGTTTCTCGAAACCTTTCTTTTATAAATTGCTTTCACAAATTCTAGTTTTGTGGGTCTCTTGGAATCAGCCTTTCTATGGGCAGATCTACTGGTAGATGTAAGGTTGCCCACATCTGGATCTTCCCAAATTATAGTTTTCATCACTAGGAGTTGTTGTTGTTGTTGTACATCTACATAAATTAACTTTACTTTTTTTATATAATAAAATAGATATTCAAGTACGGTGAACTCCAATCCAAGAGGTACTTCGAGCTAGTAAGAGGAGGGTGGAGATGCAGCAAAGGTCCTACTTAAATGTGGATCTGATATGCACACCATGTATAAGTGAGCTCTCTAACAACCACTTTGTGCATGCCAAGGGGTTGAATCCCTAGTCTTTAATATAGAAGTTACCCTTGGTGGCATTGAGCTATTGCTCACTTGGCATATTATAACCCTAGTTATATATATTAATTGAAGAACTTACACAATAATGTTTTGTAGTAAGTCTAAAACTTATACCTTAGATGGATCTGACCCAACCTATTAAATTATAATTCAACTTCACTAATGAACTAACCATGATCTGAATTGACCTACTCTATGAATGGACCTAACCCTTCCATTACTCTACCTCTAACAGGAAAGCAAAAGAAAACAAGCCTGCCCATTTTAGTGAACGTTCAAAGCATTCCTATCTATGCCATATTATTTTATTTTTTTTTAACAAGGGTAAAAAAAGAGATAATAACAATGTTAGACGCCTCTTCTCGCAAGAGTATGTCGAACTGCATCCTCAACTAAAATTGTCCTAAGAGATGGTGAAAAACACACATCAGAAGAAAATGAAGTAGTAATAGAATAACTGTATTTAGCCAGCCAGTTAGCTGTCATATTTGCCTCTCTGAACACATGATTGGTGAAAATTTGGATGCCTTGGTCTCTCAACGCATGAATTGAATATCCTTGATTATATTATGAATCTTCCGACCTATGAACCTATTTCATAGGAGAAATTGATGTTGATAATATAAACTATTGGGGGCATCGATAATAATAATCTAATCTGAGAAAATTACGGCGAACAATCCGACCTTTGAACCTATTTTTCGTAAGTATATTGGCAAAGAGTTTGGATAAGCTTGACTCGATTGTGCTCTAACGTGAATTTTTTCCGATCAGATTATTTACAAAAAATAAGATGAAAGACTAGACTATTTACTGTAATTTTCTTAAACCAAATTATTTATGTTGATAACCCAATAATTCAGATTGTTGACGGCAATTTTTCCTATTTCATGGTAAGGAGGTAAATGTTGATTTTCATGTCATTGTCTTTCAGCATCTTGATTAATGATTGTTCGTAGGCATGGATGATAATAAAGAAACGCTTCATCAGCATAGCTTAATAGGGCATTGTATTTGCATAGGTTATTGGGAGGCACGCTTCGGTAGTTGAGACTAATATAGAGTAGCCATTAATTAAGAAAAATTATTGTTAAAGCAAATTTGGACCCGCATTAATTTAGATTGATTTTTTCATTTGATATGTCCCACCACGCCATGTTATTGTCAACTCTGTATATATTGTCCAACATCAATTTTTGGGGCTTTTACGGACATATTATTTTTAATTTATCATAAGTATATATCATTAATATTACAAAAGGTTATATACATTGTTATTTTGCAATAATCATACAAAGAAAAAGATATGGGTCGTATACATGCCTTTTTTGGATATCAACCGTCTATGTTTTTTTATTTTTCATTAGGAGAGTGTTTGGTTGGTGAGAAAATAATTTTCTTAGAATTTTTTTTAAAAATTTTTCGTTATTTGGTATAATAAAGGATGAAAAACTATTTTTCAAGGAAAATAATTTTTTCCCAAGGGAGGAAAATGATTTCCTATTTGAGAAGGTAGGAATAGGGTTAGCAATAGGGCAGTTACGGGGCTGGTTTTCCTATACACTTACTATATTCATAAGTTATACCCATACTCAGCGAGTGTTCAAAAACTATACCCATGCCTATACTCATCGGGGTTTTACTGGTGTGCAGATTTTATTCGGATACATATATACCAAATTTTTTTGTACCCATATTCCACCTATATCCTAGCAATGTATATTACATCGTTTATCGTTTGATGACATAGTCGATTTTCGATTGGTTGACTCCTTGTTAATTTGTCACAAAGACGAGAGGGAGAGAGAGAGAAGGACCGATAACTGATGAGGGAGTGGAGATGTGAGAATCTGAGTCAGACTCTGCGAGTGGAGCATAGAGATGAAAGTATGAGAAGATAGATGTCAAGAATAAGTTAAGTTTTTTACTTGGGAGTCAACTTCAAGAATTGAGCTTGGCCCATGTTTGAAAATTTTAGTAGCTTTGTATAAACGAGTTTTTTTAATGTTATGTGGGGCGGTTGCGGATATGAGTTATGGATGTTATATGGGGGCGGGTATAGGGCGGGCTTTGCCATACCTTACCCATACCCATACCCATACCCATACCCGTTTTATTGTACCCACCCCAAACCTGTGTTTCCCCCTGATTTTAACACCCAACCGGGTTCTAAATAGGATGGATTTTGCGGTTTTTAAACGGGTATAGTTTTTTGTAAGCCCTAAGTAGGAAGTTGATTTTCTTACTTTAATGCGTTGATGTTATGGTCAACTGAAATTTAGGTGCAAAATGCAATTTTAATAGTTTGGTCGAAACTTGGCTACCCAATGGGAAAGATTAAAATAAACTTAAATCTAGATTTTGAGCTGAAGTTTCTTTCATTTGGTCAATATTTGACTTCTCCACGTCAATATAATCGACATTTTTTACCACTTAAATAATTCAGTTGACTCACCATTAAAACAATTTAGATGGTTGGAATGAAAACTTGATCATTAGATAGAATAGATTAAAATATGTTCAAATCCTAATTTTAAGCTCGACATTTCTTCATGTGGTAAGCTTTTTTTCACTGCGATAATTCGATCACTATTTTCACCACTTAAACAATTCAATCAATATTTTTCACAACTAAAACAATTTCAACAATTTGGATCAAAACTTGATCATCTGATAGAAAAGATTGAAATATGCTCAAATTCAAATTTTGAGCACAATATTCCTTCATTTAGTCACCATTTTTCACCTCCATGACAATTCAATAGACATTTTTCGCCATTTAAACAATTCAATTGATTTTTTTATCACTAAAATAATTTCAACAGTTTAGATTGAAATTTGATTATCCAATAGTAAACATTAAAAAAAACTCAAATATAATTTTAAGCTGAACATTTCTTCATTTGGTCAACATTTATCTCTATTACAACCATTCAATCGACATTTTTCACCACTTAAATAATTCAGTTGACACTTAAACAATTCAGTCAACATTTATTATATCATCTTCGTTTTTTAACCTTTAGTTAAGTTAAAAATTATGTTTTTTAAAAATCAGAAAAAATATTCATAAATATGGTGAAAATAATTATAGGGTGCTATATTTGGTTTGACTGGAAAGTTTTCCCCCCCCCCCCCCCAAAAAAAAACCTGCTCTTATATGGCCAGTCTCCTAACAATAGCACAACTAGCCCTCCATAACATGTACTCAGAACCATGATATAATTTTCCAAGTTAATAATTTAATTATGTCATAATGATGTTTAATGGAATAGTATTGCATTTCATATGGTGAATCCATCCAGACAATCATACAATTCAACTCAGACGACTCGCCCAATTTTTCCAATAATTTACAATGCATGCATTTAATTAGTTCTATTAATTTTTACATACCTGATTATTTTACTTTCTCTGAATCAGTCAGACCTCAGCTACCTAGACGAATGTCTCGTATAGATGGTTGAGTTGATCACAAATTACGAATCTCAAAAGTTTTACTTTTTGCCGCATGCATGTTTTACATAAGAAATAACACAAAGGAGTCCTTTTAGAAGTATGCCTGCACCAAGTGTGTCTTGTATATATCTGAGAGCATGTTGCAGAGCCTTGAAATGGGATTTTCTAGGATGTTGCATAAATTGGCTCAATGTTTGAGCCGCGTAACATAGATCTGGCCTTGTATTGGTTAGAAAATTGAGCTTTGCAACCAATGTTCTGTAGGTTAAAGGATCAGGGAGGAGATCTCCTTCTTCAGGCTTTAATTTGCAGTTTAAAGGTAATGGAGTGGAGGCTGTTGTTTGTGGCAAGGGTCCACACTCTTTTAGCAGTTCTGTGGTAAATTTCTTTTGAGACAGAATGATGCCTTTGGAGGTATGAGTTACTTCTAAACCAAGGAAGTAGTGTAGATGGCCAAGATCTTTAATGCCAAATAGTGCATCCAGATGCTGTTTGAGATGAGTAATTTCAGTAGAATCTGAGCTTGTAATCATTATATCATCAACATAAACTGCAGCAATAGTTATGTTAGTAGAAAATTTGTTAATAAACAATGAGTAATCATACTTAGATTGTTGGTAGAGTGTAACTTAGCTTTGAAAACCACTGCCTACTAGCTTGTTTGAGGCCATACAGTGACTTTCTCAGCCTACAAACCTTGTTGTTGGGATTTGGGATGCCTTTTGGAACCTCCATGTAAACTTCTTCATCTAAATCCCCATGAAGAAAGGCATTATTAACATCTAACTGAAAGAGAGGCCACTGTTTTGAAGCTGCCAATGCAATTACACTTCTTATTGTTGACATTTTCACCACAGGAGAAAAAACCTCTTGATAATCAACCCCATATTGTTGTGTGAATCCCCTTATAATCTGCCTTGCTTTAAACCTTTCTAAGGTGCCATCGGATTTGAGCTTAACCTTGTAAACCCATTTGCTGCTAATGACCCTTTTTCCAGCTGGGAGATCAACTAGATCTCATGTGTTGTTATTGTTTAGAGCTTCAATTTCCTTTTGCATTGCCTGAATCCACTCAGACTTCTTTGCGGCCTCTTCATAGCTCTTAGGTTCTGTATACTGCTCAAGCTGAGCATGTAAAGCATGAAACTCTGCAGAAAAATCATTAATTTGAACCATACCACAGAAAAAATCTTGTAAATGATAAGGTGGTTTGTGAGATCTTGTAGACCTTCTAGGGGGAGGAGGAAGAGCTAAGGAGTTTGAAAGGATATCAGGATGACTAGTTGAAGCTTCAGGAGCATTAGTAAAAGTATTTTTAAAAGCATGCTCAGAACTATTAGTAGTAACAGAGGGAGATGGGATATGATCACTGATGCAAGAGGTAGAATCATTAAGTTGATTGTCGAAAGTTGTATCAGGTATGTAATCACATACTGTGGGTAAGGGTATGTCTGAAGTATGAGGCATGGAATGATAGGGAAATATTTTTTCATGAAACACTACATCCCTTGAAACAATTACTTTCTTTTCCTTAAGATCATACAATTTGTAAGCCTTATGGCTGAATGGATACCCTATGAAGATACAAGGGTTGGCTTGAGATTGTAGTTTATTTCTGTTCCTTTTCAAAGTTGGAGCATAACAGAAACAACCAAAGGATCTTAAGTGGAGATAACCAGGTTTAGAATTGTATAGAAGTTCAAAAGGGGTTAGGTTATTAAGAACATATGAGGGCATTTTGTTAATCAAATACACTGCTGTTAAAAGAGCACCCCCCCCAAAACCTATTTGGAACATTTGATTGAAAAATTAAAGCTCTTACTACTTAGCTTGGAGTAAATGTTGGTGTTTTCTTTCAACAATGCAATTTTGCTGTGGTGTATCAACACATGTAGTTTGGTGCACGTGTCCTCTGGTTTTGTAAAATTCTAGTGCCTCATAGTCCTTAAACTCCATTCCATTATCTGTTCTGATTATCTTAACATTTGCATCATACTGTTTTTCAGCATAAACCACAAAGGCTTTGACTAAAGGGAAAGCAGAGCTCTTGGTTGCCATTAAATGTACCCATGTAGCTCTAGATTTATCATCTACAATTGTAGAAAATATGAAAATCCATCATAAGTTTTATAGGGATAGGGACCCCAAATATCAATATGTAATACCTCAAAACAATTCTTAGCTTTATTCACACTCAAGGGGAAAGGTTGTCTATGTAATTTGGCCATAGGGAAAATTTGACATACTCCATGTTTTCTGTCATTACAAGAAAGTGGAACTATACTATTAAGTTGTTCAAAAGGCAAATGTTCTAGTCTATGATACCAAAGCTCATAACTAGTTAGGAAAGCAGCAGAAGAAGGACTTGCTTTTCCTAGACCAGGTACTGCCAAACTGCTTTGCTGAGCTTCAGATTCTTTATGTAGTAGGTAGAGACCTTTACTCTCCTTACCAAGGATGATTTCCTTCTGTATTGTAGGGCCCGAAGCACACAAGAACTAGGTGTAAAAGTTACACTTGCTGAAAGTTGTGTAACTAATTTGCTAACAAATAACAAGTTACACTGAAAAGTTGGTATGTATAAAACATTATGAAGTTCTATGCCCTTCCTTAAGTGCATAGATCCTGAATGAGTTATGGATGCTTGTTTTCCATTAGGCATAGTAATGAAACTAGGCATAGATAATTTCTTGATGTTATGCAACAAGGATACATCATATGTGACATGATCACTAGCACCACTATCTACAATCCAAATATTGTCATTATTAGATTTAGAAAGAAAACAGTAAGTGTTACCTACATTACCTGCAAAGAAACCAGCTACACTACCTCCTTCATTAGGCTTGTCTACATCTGAAGAATGTTTATGCAAAAGTTGTATCAATTGATCATACTGTTCAGCAGTTAAAGCAGGGCTCTGTGTATGAGCATCATGGTTGTTATCTGTCTTAGCAATGGCTGCAACTCTCTTTCCTCTGTAAAATTTATGCCCAGGAGGATATCCATGTAGCTTGTAGCATCTCTGAGTTGAATGACCAGGAAAATTGCAATGATCACAGTAGTAAGTCCTCTTGCTGTCGGTTCTATGATTCATTCTATAGTTTCCACCATTTGTTTGCATGGACTGCTGAAAATTAAGTTGTTAATTGATATCCAGGATTTGATTGAAAATTGGTCTGAAAATTAGACCTAGAAGGCCCTTGGCTGGAAATTCTTTGTTGGACTGCCATAGCCAACTGTGAATCTCCATACATAAA
The DNA here is from genome assembly GCA_017589665.1 of Selenicereus undatus. NCBI lineage: Eukaryota > Viridiplantae > Streptophyta > Magnoliopsida > Caryophyllales > Cactaceae > Selenicereus > Selenicereus undatus. The sequence continues at coordinate 15,205,778 of JACYFF010031952.1, read as the reverse complement.
AGCTGCAAAATTACCGTTTATAGACGCAGAATTTGACAGAGATCTTTGCTTCTCTTCTTGCAAAACAATCTGATAGACTTGATCAAGACTAGGCAAAGGCTTAATCATCAAGATGTTTCCTTTCACATACTTATAATCCTCATGTAAGCCAACTAAAAATTGCATAAGTTGCTGATATTGAATCAATTTCTTTGCAGCAAGAAGACTCACACAAGACTGACCACTAGTAGTGCAACAAGGTAAAGAAATTAGACTATTATATGCATCCCATAGCTTCTTTATCTGTGTAAAATATTCAGTCACAGATAGATGACCCTGAGATATTACACACAAATTTCTTTGCAACTGAAAAATCTTGGTACCATCTGCTTCACCAAAACGTTGCTCTAACTGGACCCAAACATCCCTGGTCGAGGCAGAAAACAGAATACTTTGACCTATATCTTTGACAACAGCATTCATGATCCAGGATAACCATTTTATCACATCTTTCCCAGTGAGCAAGCAAGTTAGCAACTGTAGGTCTAGCACACTCACCTTGGACAAAACCTAATTTATTCTTGGCTACTAATGCGATCTCCATAGCCTTTTTCCAATGGCTGTAATTATCTCCATTTAACAAATTGCTAACCAATATGTTGTTAGGATTATCCGAAGGATGAATGTATAAAAGATGTGATGGTTCATTGAGATTCCCCATATATATTGCATTTGTATCAATTTTTGCTGAGGCAGCCATTTTCTTGATTTAATCAAGAATCCGAAGCAACGAGATCACAAAAGATCTTTAAAGAATGCAAAAAAAAAAAACAGAAGGAGATCTCTAAAAGAAAACAAGAAAGCTAAGTTTTGAACGATTTCACCTCAGATCGTGAAAGTCTGTATGAACTTATGAAGAACCAAAATCGTCGAATGCAAGTGATCAATCCGAGAAGATGATGTAAGCTCTGATACCATGTTATAGTTGATTGACTGCCATGGCAATTCAGAAAAGAAGAACAGAGAGAGAAAGAGAGGAATGCTGATCTGTTTTAATGACTGATTATTTTGAATACAAGGAAATTCCTTGACTTATTACAGGACCGGGATATATGTATATATACTACCAACTATCTAACTAACTTCCTACAATTAAGCTAACTAACTTATAGCAATCTATAGCTAATCATATGTTCTCATCAAATTCAGTTTGATAGTTAGCATTATAAGTCAGTTAGATGTGAGTTTAGGCACAGGTTTAGTTTAACAAAAACATGAGCATGAACCAAATCAAACTAGAGGGTTGCTAATAGGGATGACAATGGTCAGGATTTGGATCGGATATTGGAACATCGAAATTTGAATCCGATTAAGTATTGGATCCCAAAATCCGATCCAAAGGACTAGAGGGAACCTCCAAATCCACTCCAACTAGGAGCGAACCAGAGTTAGATTTAATACGATCTTAATTAATTTCTTTTCCTTACAACAATTTTCTACTATTCTGTCTACCTATCAATGCAACAACATGTACCTTCCTATCCCACAAACAGAACATTTTAGTGTTTAACGCTAAACTTGAGGAGGCTGACAAGTGACAAAGAAACAGATGACGTTGATGGCGAGATCGACAATGGAGTAAGGCTAAGAGTCTAAGACGTAGAGAGAGAGAGACACAGAGAGTTGAGTAAGTGACTAATTGAATGTGCCTTGAACTCATATATAATTGCCATATCTAGTTGCCAGGTGCACTTTGTTTACTAAAGCGCCACATGTGTATATACTGTTGGGCAAAAATTTAATAAAAAATAAATAATATGAACAACACAACTTTCCGACGTATATATAAAAAAATAAAATAAAAATAAAAATAATATATATATATATATATATATATATATATATATATATATATATATA
>JACYFF010031952.1:15187431-15203869 GCA_017589665.1 Selenicereus undatus | reverse complement strand
ATATATATATATATATATATATATATATATATATATATATATATATACATCGGTTTATTTTGAGTACGACCCTATTCAAGAGGATAAACCTTCTTAATTACGTCTCCCGTCTCGGAGACCACCTTTTGATTCCGATTCGTTGTATTTTATTATTTTCTTTCTTTGTTTGTTTTATTTTGTATTAATAAGACCTTATACAATTTGGATCGACATGTATATTGTATGCCGGGTCACCTGTTATCCAAACTTAATTGCATCAGATAGTGTCTGTATAGGCACCTTCTAGGAAGGGTACTACACGTACACATTCTTCATGTGCAGGTTAGGACACGGGCGATTTAATTTAATTTGGAATTTGGGTTGCCCTCACTTATTTATCGTGAGCTGCCTACGTACCTCTTTTATAGATGATCAAACCAGTCGTAGTTCTTTTAATGTTATTTGATTTATTTTGGGCATGTTATAACCATAATTTAATTTTGAGTTTTGACTTTGGACTTTATTATATGTGGACTAATTTATTACCCATAATTTTGATTTAATTTTATCATTTGATTTTTTTTCTTAACTTTTAGTGGCAAGGTTATTATTATTATTAGTTTTATCCGTTTGCAACGATTTCCTTATTTTCCGACTCACCCCCTTTCTTTTAGGTCAGTCATGTTATTTTGTTTAACTTGCGATTGCACCAGGAATTTATTTACGGGTTTCCTACGTACCCTTACTGGGATCAAACCGACGTAGTTCTTATCCTAAATTTTATTTAGGCTTACGTCTCGGAAAGGGGAGAATTTAGTAGGTTTGGTTGTATGTTTGGCTCGGATACGATCCATTTTGTCATACTTCTTATTAGATTTTTTTAACAAGGCTTTGACTTTTTAAAAGAACTCCCTATTTAATTTGTTTTGGTTATGTAACGTGTAACCAAGGGTACAGAATTATAGTTTGGTCTTTTATGAAGGACGAGAATATTAATAAGGCTTTCTCTTGGTCCGTTTTGTAGACTGGGAAATTTAAGGGGTCGGTTTCTATATTTACGAGGCTTGACTTCTTGTCGCTCGAGTAGGTACGGTACAGTCGACTTAGAAAATTCACTTTCTGTAAAGTGAGGGTATCGGTTTTGTATTTCCTTGGAGTCCACGTCCTTGTCGACTTATTTTGGTACGTAAGCCACAACGAAGGAATACATATCAGTTGGAAAACTACTCCCTTTAAGCAGAGGGTTTAATTTGTTCATACTTTGACAATACAATTTAATTTGACAACTTACATTTGACTTCCCTAATTTTTTTAAACTCATACATCCAATATGTTTGAGGATGTTGCTATCTTGAAATAGTATGGGGACGAAAGAACTCCATTTTTATTGTATTTTTTTAACTATCAGATTAAGATGATATCATATCCCCATGTCCCTCCCCCGTTTAAACTTAGCCAGATTTTTTATCAAAAGTGGCTACGAGCCATTTCCGTTTCTCTTCCCCTGAATTTAAGGGGATTTGGGTACCCACTTGTTTGAAACAAATCACACCAAGCTAGGCCACGTTTTGTTTTGTTTAATTTTGTTTGCTTTTTTTTTTTTAGTTCTCAACCAAACCAAGGCTTATCATTAATTTGAAAAAGAGTCCAACATTTATTGGGAACTCTTATGTTAAAAACCTTGATTGATACAAACTTGTGTAGGCCCATAAAAGCAATGGACTCATCCTCTGCTTCTCATGTCTTCAAATCAATTAGACCTTCACCATAGCAACCTTGCGCACTTCCGTTTGATTCGACTGGAGTATTACATACCCCAATTTCTTCATCTTTTTGCTAAAGGTTTGTCTATAGTGATCTTCTAAAATTGAAGAAGATGCAAAGTTCCTTTTGTTTATTTATTTGTTTGGAACTAAATCGAATAAACCTGTTAAGATCCGCAAGGATCCATACTCCATGAGTTTGCAAGGACTCAAGATCCGCAAGGATCATCACGTCCCAAACTCGTAAGGATTGGATGTCCCAAGGGATGGGAACTGAGTTTAAATTCTTTTAAAACTTAAGAGTAAACACATATTTAATTTTACTGTATCCTTGTTGCGACTCTCGAAAATTTTGGTCTAACCCCCTCCGTTTCATGGATTTTGGCTTTGACTTAAATTGAACAAATTTCAATGAATGGATTCATGGCTCGTACCTGTGAAGAACTTACAAGCCTAAACTAATTAGATTAGTCTGAATCCATTTATCCACCCATATGCCTGACCCTCATCGTCCCTTGCATGTTCTTTTTTTTTTATTTTTTTTTATTTATTCTTTTTGCTTGATTATTAGAGGGCTTCAACACCCGAATACTATGTTAGCAATCTTGGCTTGGGATGGACATTTTTTTAAATGAAAAAAAAAATAAAATTATACTACCAATCATCATGGTTTTGGTCCATGAATTTAATTTGGGAGTCCCTTCGAACTCAAAATCCTTTCGGATCTAAAATTGTGAGTCTTCATGAAGCCGGGATCCTCGCGGATCCAAATTTAGGAGTCCTTTTGAACTTACAATTTACGGGTATCCCGTTTTCGTCTTCACGAATTCGTAACATGGTACCCACTTGGTTCGATTACTAACCCATTATTGATCCTTGCATATACAAATAGGGGTTTAGAGCCGAAGAGGCGATTGGTGAATAAAGACTATCGGTTTTAGACAGTCCTAAAACGGTGACCAATCTCCAACAAATTCACTTAAAGAGATACTAAAGTTTTTTTTTTTTTTTGGAGAGAGAATATCCAAAAGCCTTAAGTAAAACCGAGAGTAAGAATCCAATTAATTATAGAAGACCATGTCGTTTTCGAAAATAAATTATTCTCATATTGTTTTATTTCATCGTTTGGATACCCTTTCTCTCTCAGTTATTAAATTATTCTTCAATTGTTTGGAGGACCCGGCTTAATTCTGATGGTCCGATTGATCAAGCCTCTTGTTAGAGTCCTCATATCTGTCAAGCATGTCAACCAATGAAGAAGAGTCGAAGTGGGCTTCCTGGAATTTGCTTCCTGACGATTCGCCCAAGTCCAACTCCATTTTTTTTTGCTGTTGCTCTTTTTTTTGTAGAACTCGTTGTTCCGGATGAATGATTTTCATCTTCATCTTTCACTTGGGTGGATTATTTATTTTATTCTACTTGGGTGGAGTAATCTTCATCTTCATCTTTTTGTTTTTTTCGGATGAAGAACCCCTGTTTCGAGGACCCACTTGGTTTGGTTCTTCCATCACGATATCAATTATGATTTATTTACAGAATCAATAAATTCATGAGTCTTTACAAACTCCACACGTTTTTATGGGTCTTTGCAAACCGGGATCCTTTCGAATCCAAAATTTCAGATGGTGAGATTACCTGTACTTTTAGATCAAATATCACCTACCTTGTTCTTCTCCTTTTTCTTGCTCAGAACTCTGTTCTTCTGCTCCTTTGCTTTCTTCTTCTACCTTTCTGATTGCTTCTTCTAGACTGTGTTGCTCTCACTGTTGCTTTCTTACTCAACTTTTCTCTTTTTGTGCTGTTCTTTTTTTTTTGCCGAGCCCCTGTTTTGGACTCTGTTTTCCTTAATTTATAGTAAGCATAGCAAAGGTAGCAGTTAGTTTAAGTGCTTTAGAACGTGGGAAGATGGAGAAGCTGAGAGGTGATCTGCGTAACCACCACTCACAGCATCACACATTTTTTTTTCAATTTGGTGCCTTCCTTGCATTTTAATGCCTTGATTACAAGCAAGGGTCTTCTTTTTTTGGATGATTAGTATCATGTAGCCCATATTATCCACGGCCCATTATCATTATTATTATTATTTTTTTAACTTTGATTTCTATTTTCATTTTCTTAATTTGATATCGCTTATTATTATTACTAGTATAAACCCATGCTATGCACGGTGTATGATGAAATAGATATTTAAAAAATATGTATCATTGAAAAAATTAAAAAATTTATCGATAAGTAGTTAGTGGAAAAAATAAAAAGTTTTGAACTTCATAAATAGCAACTAAGATAAATAAAGTCAAACAAAAAATTAATTGAATCATGTAGGATAATTTAAAGATATAGAATTAGTGGTTTATATTTAGGGATGGGAGATCTTTATTTATGGTGGGTTCGGGTACAAAAAATATAGGAAAAATGGGTATGGGACAGGTGTGCCAAAAACAGGTATAGGTATGGGGACGGATCGGGTACAGGAAAACCATACCCAACCCCGACCCATATCCAAACTCGATTTTTTTTAAAAAAATATGGGGTTGAAGCGAGCAGGCTGTAGTGAAAAAAAAAAGGCCCAAATCTGTATCTAAATACATATTGTGCTATCAGATTCAGCTGACAGCTACTCTACTCTTATGCACCTACAAATTTGATATTTTGTAGGGACACAATGCATTTCAATTATGAGTATTATTTTTTAAATTTAACAAACCCGACGTGTATTATTTTAATTTTGAATATGTAGGCAGAAATTTAATAAGGGGGAAATCCATGTAAAAAAAGTATTTTTCATTTAGTTTTGAACCTTTAAAAATTAAACTTAATGAACCTCATAGGTGTCGGGTTTTACAATGTATATGTACTAAAATAAAATCTGAATAACTCGAAAAACCCGATGGACATGGGTAGGGTATGAATTTTTAAAACCCGATGGGTACGGGTGTGGGTATGGGGATGGTTTTAGAAAATGAGTATAGGTGCGGGTACGGCTCCATTCACCCCAAACCTACCCCACGCCCATATCAATCCGTATTTAATAGATGGCTACCCCGCAGATAATAGGATTATTATATATTCTTTACGATTTTTAAAAAAAATAATAATAAAGACATGATTTATTTGGGGAATGTACCTTTTTTAAATAGATATAATCAAAGGCTTTGATTTAATAGGTGATTAGCTTTTACGGTTGAGATTACACCAAATAAATCACTCATGTTGTAGTATTTTAGATTTTTCCAAAAATTATAATTTTTATTAAATGTTTGAGATTTGTTTAAGATAATAGGATTATCATATAGTCTTTCTCACATATAAGTGACATTATCAGGAACTTTTTAAAAAATATAAACTATAAATGGGTATTTTACTTGAATAATGTAGTTTTTTTAACTTTAAAATCTACGGTTTAGATTTAATGAATAAATATAATTGCCTATTTTTTCCCTAGATAATTTTTTTGATTGAATTTTTTCCCTGGATAATTGGATTGTCATTTATCTTTTATAATGTATATTCAAAATCATGGGGGATTTTTCTTGAAAAAATAAACGGATATCTTAGCTTTAAAATCAACAACTTAGATCTATTGCATAAATAATTTTTATCGTTAAGATTACACTAAATCATGCAAATCACACTTGTTGTAGCATTCTAGGGTTTTCGAAAGATTACACGTTTTTTAACTACTCGATATTTTTTTAGATAATAGGATTATCATATATCCTTTATCACATAACCGAAATTATGATGGATGGTTCTAACAATAAAAATTATAAATCTGATGCATAAATAATGTTTAACTGCATAAATAATTTTTATGGTTGAGATTATACTAACTCCACAAGTCACACTCATTGCAACATTCTATGGTATTCCAAAGATTATCATATTTTCTAACTGTTGAGCATTTTTTTTTTATAGTAGAATTATTATATATCCTTTATCGCATATAATCAAAATTATGATTTTTTTAAAAATAAAAATTATAAATTATAGCAAAGGTAGCAGTTAGTTTAAGTGCTTTAGAACGTGGGAAGATGGAGAAGCTGAGAGGTGATCTGCGTGACCACCACTCACAGCATCACACATTTTTTTTTCAATTTGGTGCCTCCCTTGCATTTTAGTGCCCTGATTACAAGCAAGGGTCTTCATTTTTTGGATGATTAGTTTCATGTAGCCATATTATCCACGGCCCATTATCATTATTATTATTATTTTTTTAACTTTGATTTCTATTTTCATTTTCTTAATTTGATATCGCTTATTATTATTATTTATTATTTTGATTGATAACTTCCTCGACTAGATTTACAGGCTTTAATTTTTGCAACCCATATTTTAAATTTAGCCCATAATAAAAAAAATTCTTTTTTTTTGTGTGGTTAGGATTACATCGACTTTACGAGAGTTAATTTTGATAATTCTCAATCTATCGAAATTTTACATTCAACATATACAACAGGGGTACACATTAGCATTTCATTAACATTAATATGCTGGTCATCTTAGTAACTTCTAAAATTTTAACTTCTATCAATGTTACATATAAAATACAAGAATGTAAAAAGTTTTAAATTTATAGGAATTGCTGGTTTCATATAAAGATACACCGGTTAGTTTAGCAGTTTAACATTTATTTCCTATTTCATAAATTTAACTTTGTTGAATGAACAAACCCTATGGAAGAACTATAACTCCCAGGGCCATCAATAGATTATAGTTAAAAAAAGAAAAAAGTCAAAGATGAAAAAAAGCCCTATCTTAGACATACGTCACTAAAAGCTGTCATTATATACACATAATTTTTTTTTAAAAAAATTTTTGTTAGTAATCTTTAAAAAACATATACAATGGTGGGATTAGGTACTCTTTTTTTTTTTAAAAGGAATTTCGGATAATAATATACTGTACTTTGGGGTATTGAAGAATAATACTTCCAATTAACTTTGAACTTGGACTTTCATGCACCATACTATTGGCCTATTTACTGTTTATATATCAAGGCAGAGTTTGAATGTGTTTTTATCAATGAAATGCAATAATTTCACAACGGTATGCAATTATATATGTTTAAAATGTAAGAATGATTAAGTGTATACAATTGCATATGTTGAATATGAACTCACATCACCAACTAAAAACATTTTCAAAATCGATCTTAGTATATAAGCAATAAATAGGCCCGTAGTATGGTGTAGGGCTGACAAAAAAACCCATACCCGCTTAAAACCTACAAAATCCGCCCCACGGATATGGGTATGGGTATTAAAAATGAGAAAAAAAAATAAGTATGGGGGCGGGTATTGCTAAAACGGGTATGAGTATGGGTATGGGTATGGATATGTGTATGGTTCCCACCTGCCCTATACTCGCTTCATGCCCATTGCGTCAATACCCGCTTCATATCCTCCCCGTATAAAACCCGTACCTGTTTATTCAAAGTTCTAATTTGTTGCATGGACTTGGATATTTTACTAGTTTCTTTAAGTTGCATTATATTCAAGACTCAGGTGCGACATTTTGTTAGAAACTATAACTATCGAGTGCTAATTTTTTACTTGAATTTAGAAATTTTTAATTGATTTGGTGGATATGATATTTTGTTGGAAACTTGATGTTCATGTGACATATTGGCTATTTGATGTTGAACATGGGTATAAAGTGTGGGTTTAATTCATTTTGTTTTATATGTACCTGAATAAAACCGCACACCCGCTGTATCCATCGAGTATGGGTATGAGTATAGTTTTACAATACCCGATGGATATGAATATGGATATGGGTATGAGTGTTAATTTTCAAAATGGGTATGAGTGAGGGCACAACTAAACCCGCCCCATATCAGCCCTATTACTACCCCTAGTATGATGTACCGACGTCTAAGTTCAAACTTGGGAGTAATATTGTCCAGCACTCCCAAAATACGATATAGTATCATCTGATATTCCTTTTTTTAATCATTAATAACTTCAAAGATATTGAAAAAAAATATACAGTAGCAGGTCAAATAGATGACTACAATGAAATCATCTTACTACCCTTTTCAAGCGTGCGAGGAAAGGGGCCACCTAAAATTCTGTCAAAATCTCCTAGACTAAACTAATAAAACAACCTAACATACCAAATGCAACACACAAGGAGAGCATACCACCCAAGAAACAAAATCAATGCGCAACCAAAACCTCCACAAGTAAAATAAAAAACCTTAACAAAAAGTATGACTACTACCACCATTGGAAAAGATTAGACTTCATCGATTGCTAGTTCGACTACACACAATCCTTTTCAAATTATACTTGATTTTCTCAATAACTGCTTGTTCATCTCTACTAGCGTTAGGTCCTACCGTCTTCGTCACCTACAATGCAGTGTGAGCCTCTTCTAAATTCTAATGTAGAATCATCATCAATTTGCTTGTCATTTTGCTTTACAATTACTTTTTATTAGTTTTCTTGTTGAACTTTGTCAACTTCCTCATCTTGTCATTTGTTTTGTCGGCATTGATCACCTCCTTAATTCTCATTAAGGAGTTGTTTCTTCCCAACTAGCAAAATTCCGACCACAGGTAGCTATTGAATGGCAATTTTTTTGTTCACTGCATTTATATTCCCTTAATTAATAATTATAAAAATTTTCTTTCCCAAACCTCGCACAAATAAAACCCACAGTAAACAGTGATCATTGTTGTCGTAATAATCGTGTAAACTTTAATATTATAATAACTCTTTCCCTTATTTCCATACACCCCAATTTGTCAGTCAATAGTAGTAATAATTTCGCCAAAATTGAGTTGTTTCCCATAGAATTGTTGGATGACAGGCCTACTTGATGAGGCTTGTTGTGAAGCAAAACGTAAAGTGGAGCGCGGTGGATGGGATTAGATTTTTTACTCACGAAAGTGACAAAACGCGCTTCTGCCACCCTGGCCACATGATCAATCATGATTCCTGTCATGGCAAATCCGCAATTAACCTGCTAAATGGGATCCTTGTTCGGCATTTCATGAACTGCTGTTTGGGCACTATATGGTAAATTAGATGAAGGATGGAGGGCAAAATGGGTATAAAAAAGCATCACAAGTCACAGCTCATGCATGGCTACTCCCGAATGAGTGGTTAAACTTCTGACAGTTATTGCTGAGGGTTTCAAAGAAAAGAAACAGGAATAAATATAAAACAAAATATGAATATAAATACTAAATATAAAAGAAACATTCATCTTCCTTCAATTTCGGTTTTTGGTCCGCACAAATTCTTCAATCCCTAATCTCTCTCCTCTCTCCTCTCTCTTTCCTCAAGATCAGCTCCCAGCCATTAAACCCAGAAATCCTAAATATCATCATTCTCTTGCTTGCATTTTCAGATTGAGATCTCAAGCTTTTTGTTCACTCCAAAACACAAAAATGGCTTGATATTCTTGCTTCCTAGCTTCTCTCTCCTCTTTCTGGAGAATTTTTCTATCTGGGTATTGATTTTTCTGCATAAAGCTGCAATCTTGCATCTGGGTTCCTGCTTTTCTTCAGCTGGGTCTCTGTTAAAGGTGAGTTACATTTGAGATCATCATTGTGTGCTGACCTGATTGGAGCTATTGAGCTGACAATCTTGTTGGGTTTTGACCCCTGAGATCTTTGCTAGTCTTGTTGACAAATCTGGCTGCTCGTCTTCTTGTTTGAGCCTTATTAGTTTATTTGTTTTCGTTGACTTTTAAAAAAAAAAATATCTGTCTCAATCAAGCTTCATATCACCCATCCTGTTGTATTTGTATCTCTTAGAACTGAAAAGCAAAGAAAATTATATATATAAAAAAGTTGAAGTATTTGATGAGATGAGGAGAACAGACAGGCTTGGTTTGTTGTCAATCAGTGCTGTAGTTGTGTGTGTTGCTTTGTTGGTGAATGTGATCTTAGCTGCTGATTATGTTCCAACTGAGAGTATCCTGTTAAATTGTGGGGGTGCTTCTCAAACTAAGGATACTGATGGCCGGACATGGACCTCTGATAATGGTTCAAAGTTCTTAACATCGACCACAGGGTCATCGACAGCCACTGCAGCCACCCAAGCCCCTGATGTTGATGAGGTCCCTTATATGACTGCTAGGATCTTCAAATCCCAGTTCACATACAGTATCCCTGTTGCACCGGGTCGTAAATTTATCCGGCTTTACTTCTACCCAAATGTTTATTCTGGGTTGAATTCGACCAGTGCCATCTTTTCGGTCACTACTGGGTCATACACCCTGCTCAGCAACTTCAGTGCTGCCCAAACTGCTGAAGCCCTCAACTTCAATTACCTTACCAAGGAGTATGCTATCAATGTGGATAGTGGGACTTTGAACATTACCTTCAAGCCATCCTCTAACTACTCGAATTCGTTCGCTTTTGTGAATGGGATTGAGGTTGTGTCCATGCCCAACTTTCTCTATGACACCAATCCTGATCCCAGTGCTCAACCGCCAAAGTTTGTTGGGATGGGTAGCGGTTTCCCTATTGATAACTCAACTGCGCTCGAGTGTTTGTACCGGCTTAATGTTGGGGGTAACTATATATCTCCTTCGAAAGATACTGGCCTCTTCAGATCTTGGTCAGACGACACACCTTATATATTTGGGGCAGGAACTGGAGTTACCAATGTTGCCGATATGAATATCACTTATCCTAAGGGTATCCCTTCGTATACTGCACCAGTCGACGTGTACTCCACAGCAAGGTTGATGACTCCAGACAATCAGGTGAACTTGAATTCCAACTTGAGTTGGTATTTCTCTGTTGACACTGGATTCACCTACTTAGTGAGGCTGCATTTCTGTGAGATATTCTCCAATATAAGTAAGTCCAACCAAGTAGTGTTTAATATCTACCTCAACAATCAAACTGCTGATACTGGGGTCGATATTGTTGGTTTGGCTGATGGTAATGGGACACCTTATTATAAGGATTACTTGGTCATTGTTCTACCATCAAAAGACCCACAGCAGGATCTTTGGCTCGCTCTTAATCCAGATCCCTCCGATAAACCCGAGTACTATGATGCATTCTTGAATGGGGTGGAGATATTTAAGTTAAACAACTCAGATGGTAATCTTGCGGGGCAGACTCCCATTCCAGCTCCAAAGCTGGAATTGATGTTACCCCCCTCAGGGACCTCATCCCATTCAAGCGGCAACAAGGCAGCAATTGGTGGGGGTATTGCTGGAGGACTTCTGCTTGTTTTCATTGTTGGTTTTCTGGTCTGTTTCCTCTCTCGTCGCCATAAGTATGGTAAAGTCTCCAATCCAAGTGATGGTCCATCTGGATGGCTTCCCCTTTCACTGTATGGAAATTCACATTCTTCTGGCTCTGCAAAGACAACCACTACTGGAAGCTATGCCTCTTCTCTTCCCTCAAACCTCTGCCGCCACTTCTCTTTTGCTGAAATTAAAGCTGCCACCAAAAACTTTGACGAGTCTCTTGTTCTTGGAGTTGGAGGCTTTGGTAAAGTCTACAGGGGAGAAATTGATGGGGGTACGGTCAAAGTAGCTATCAAGCGTGGGAACCCACTCTCTGAACAGGGTATACATGAGTTCCAGACAGAAATTGAGATGCTTTCCAAGCTTCGTCACCGCCATCTTGTCTCTCTGCTTGGATACTGCGAGGAAAATGGGGAAATGATCCTTGTATATGATTACATGGCTCATGGAACCCTTCGTGAGCATCTGTACAAAACCCAAAAGCCTCCTCTTCCATGGAAGCAGAGACTTGAGATATGCATTGGAGCTGCTCGTGGTTTACACTACCTCCACACTGGTGCCAAGCACACTATCATTCACCGAGATGTCAAGACTACCAACATTCTTTTGGATGAAAAGTGGGTGGCCAAGGTATCTGACTTTGGGTTGTCCAAAACTGGGCCTTCATTGGATCACACACATGTCAGTACTGTTGTCAAAGGTAGTTTCGGATACCTAGACCCTGAGTACTTCAGGAGGCAGCAACTGACCGACAAATCGGATGTATACTCTTTCGGGGTGGTTCTGTTTGAGATAGTATGTGCTCGGCCTGCCTTGAACCCTTCGCTACCCAAGGAGCAGGTTAGTCTGGCAGAGTGGGCAGTCCATTGCTACAAGAAAGGGATGCTTGATCAGATCATGGACCCATACCTTAAAGGGAAGATCTCCCCTGAATGCTTCAAGAAGTTTGCCGAGACTGCCATGAAGTGTGTGGCTGATCAGGGTATTGACAGACCATCCATGGGCGATGTCTTGTGGAACCTGGAGTTTGCCCTGCAGCTTCAGGAGAGTGCTGAGGAGAGTGGTGGTAAGGGACTTGGGGGAATGGGCTTGGGTGAAGGAAAGTACGACATCGAGTGTGGAAAGAAGGATCCAGATTCATCTCAGGGCTTCGATGAAAATGTGACAGACTCAAGGACCACCGTGAGCATTGGTGGCCGTAGTCTAGCTAGTGAAGACTCTGACGGGTTAACACCAAGCGCTGTCTTCTCACAGATAATGAATCCAAAGGGACGTTAATGTCAGACCAGATTCGACATTGTCAGTTGGATTCTGAGCTCCCAGTCCTGGTTCAATTTGGTGGCGAATCACACACAGAAGATTTGGCTGCCTAATGATCATCAACCTCAACCATGTTTAGAAGCACCCGCTTTTCATCATCTTACTAATAACCATTCGTTTTCTTCTACTCAAGCGTCTTCTTCTCATTTGTTCGATTTAGTCATTCAGTCTTCAACTTTGATCTTAGGTATAAAGTTGTATCTAGAGCTGCATTTTAAGAGTGAAAAATACAATTTGTTATATATTCTATTTGTACTGCCTGTCTTTGTGTATTTGGTGATTTTCTGAGTTCATCTTAATGGCATTAAATTGTTCCCATCAGGGTTTGGTTTGATGGTTGAAGTCTGAATGGTAGCTGGTACGCAAACTTGTCTTTTTGAGTAGATAGTGGCGTGCATGCTGTGAGTTTTTTTCTGGTAAGATTTTGCATTAGATTTTTTTTTTTTTTTGCCCTTTTAGAATGTTAAACTTGCATGATTAGTGGAGAAATATAAAAAAAAAATTAAAAACTAAAAAGTACAATATCTCATGAGGAATACGCGGCACCACAAACATTAGAGCATTTCCCTCTGCCCCCTTGTGTGATGACAAGTGACCATAGGGGGTCCCGCATTCCTATAGTTTGTGCACGCTGTGCTAATGCTGTTAGACATTATTATATTTATGGGTTGGGTTGTCAACTATCACACTTACACATGGGTGGGGTCCGACCTAGGCTGTTCCAAATAATTTCTCACATACATTTTTTTTTCTTTATTTATGTTGGGGAGATAATTTCAAATATTTGGTTAGGTGACGTAGTACTAATGAAAGATTCTTTTGCATTATCACTGGAACTGAGCTGGATTATGCACCTGCCACTAATAAGTTGCTCAAATTATTCGGTGGATGGTAATTGCCCAATTGGTAAGGTAATTGAACTAAACTGGACATCGTTATTGCAAGTTGTATTATGGTTAATGAATCACTAAGGCTCCGTTTGATCCTTAAAAAAATTGAAGGAAAAAAATATGAAAAAAAAAGGTAAGGAGAAAATGAGTTTTTTTTCTCTTGTTTGGATTGAAGAAAAAATACAATAGTTTGGATGAGAATTTTGAATGTTAATGAACTACTTAAATCATGTTGATGTCATCTAAGCAATGTGAGGTTGGAGAAAGTTGGGAATTTTCCTCAAACTTTCCTCACAATTTTATGAGGAAAATTTTATCACTTGTTTCTAACAATTTTTCCACCTAACTTTCTTCCATTTTTTTTTTCTTTGTGATTTTCTCTACACCAAACACAAGAAAAAAAATAACTTTTCCAATAAAATTTCTTTCCACCAAATTTTCCTAGATCCAAACGGAACATAAGTATGATGTTCTAGGATGTTAAGTATTTCGAAAAAGAAAATTTTCTCTTCAACCCATTAGTGACGGATCTAGGATTTCAAATTAGGGGTGTCCACCTACAAACATTTAGCAATCTATTATTTTTTTGGGCTTATTCTAAAGGTGTCCACCCATAATATTGATATAGGCTTCAAATAATTTTTTTTTGATTAGGGGTGTCCATGAACACTCCTCCCTCCTACATAGATCCGCCACTACAATCCAGTGTGACTCTTATTTTATTGGAAGCATTGATATCTATCGACTACTGCTATGCATGAAATGCCTTTCATTTGAAGATACGATGCTTGACACAGCATTACGAAGCCCTTCATAGGCATGGAAATGAGGGGAGCTACCTTAATTCGCTATAGCAAGTTCGAGATGGCGTTTGTCATACATATGAGTCGAGTAGAGTGTATGGAACCTCAACTCAGTAAACTTATGAAATCGCACAAATGGATCACCAAGATGAGAAGCTCACGCTCATCCTTCATGAGAGTGACCTTTGAAAACATCCATAAAGGGACTGCCCAATCGAGCTAAGTATATTAGACAAAACGACCTTAAATGGAGTGATTGTTTTGTCATGCACGCAACTATTTCTTAAATTTCCAAATGTGAGATTGGATTATCGACTGGACTCAAATACTCCCCTTGTCAACCTCTAACACACGCATAAATCAACTAGAAACGGGGCCACTGGACGTGTATCCACATTACCTAGCTGTGTTATAGTCATCGTCATAGTGGCTGGAAATCCATCCACTTTGAGGGTGGGGGAAGGAAAAAGCAATAGCAATGGCACCAAACACTGCCACCAACTAATGGCAAAAAAACCAACATAAATTGGTTGAAATAGTTTAACACTTATTTTCCTTAAACAATGCCTCAAGTTCGAGTCTTGTGAATTGAGAAAATTAATTATGAGAGAATTCTACTCCTTTTACGGCTAACAGTAACTCGACCATGATAACAAAAGCCCAAAGACCAAAACCACCTGATGGGGAAAAGAGCAGTCATTAATATTAAGCTCACACGTAAAGGGGTCATATATTGCGTGACATGACGCATACTTGTTTTTGAACCACTGATTTTAAAATCAGTACACATCAGGCAACAATACTGCCAATGTGGTCCCACTTTTATGAAATAATGAGATTATTTAAATGTAAACAATCTTATCCCTACAAGCATTGCTACAAGTAAAGAGGTCAATTTCAAAACACCTATAAAAGATTTTCAAAAAATTCTTGTTTAACATTTCAAACAATCGGTTTACATCATGAAATGATAGAAAAGACATCAGACTAAATCACAGGTTTTACTAAAGAATTTCGAATGTATGCCTTGATTAATTCCCAAAGCTCTCTTCTTTAAAAGATCCAATACTCTAAGGGGGCATCAATTCTTTAGCAAAACCTCCGTATTACTATGAAACCAGGCTCTCATTGAAGAGACAGTAGTTCTCATAGTAATCACTTTGTCGGTTGGAGACAACTGAAATGTAGCATCAGCTAAATGCCTCAATCCTGAAAGGCAGTCACATAATTTAGCTTTTACAACTGGGGTTGTTTCAGTCGTTATAAATCCAAGTCGAAGTTACAGTTCAGTACAGAAGAAAGGGAAGATAAACCAAAAGGAACATCCCAGCTAACCATGTCAATCGCTCATAAAACTATCATCGTCAAGCAACATCTAAGCACCATCTGGCTGGATGAAAGGGTTTGCAATCTCGTCAGTGCCGTCAGTCGGGGAAACAAGCATTACAGCTGTTCCTCTGCAAACCTGCAAAACCCATGCAAATGCTTGCCTATAAGATAGCCCCTGCTGAACCCCTCTTTATGTATGAAATGAGAATGAGAATGAAGAATACAACTCAATGCATTCCTTCTAGGAAGCTCATCCAGAAACTAAGAGAATTGATGAATCACGGCTTAATGCTAAGGCACTAATGTGATGTTTGGTTGGATATAATGTAATACAATCAACTTTGTAATGCAATGATGATTACATAGTTTGTGATAATCACAATTACAATGTAGTTATTAATTGCAACACTTTCTTACAATCAACAAGATAATATAAATACAATTACAAACCTGTTTGTATTACAAAGTTGTCTACATCTAACCAAACATCACCTAATAGCAAGTAGATGATGAAAATGCCTTAAGCAAGGAGGCAAATTAAAAATGGATAAAAAGGTTATTAAGAAATAAGGATTACAATTGAGGCTATGCACTGCACCATCTTGCCATCATCTAAAAGTAACCAATGCCATAGTCCTAAAACAGTAGATACTTCTTTTTTTTGGGGGGGGGGGGGTTGATGTCTGAACTGAAAGTAGATGACATCTAGTTTGGATTTGACTTGCAGTTTATCATGTCATGGGCCATTTCTATAAATAGTTAGGGACCCAGAAACTTTAATTTTTTTCTGTTCCTAGATGTGAAAAGGAAATGCCATCAAGAAACTGCGAATATAAAGATATAGGGGACAAAAGGGCACAAGAAACATACAATTAAGCCAAGACGTCTAGTCTGGTCAGTAGTCTTCAGTGGATCGTCAGGATCTGCAACCACCATGTAGCCAGGTTGTGAATCTTCGTACAATTTACAAATACAAATTATATAAAAAGAGTAATATCGACCAGTTATCAGGGGCCAAGGGCCTAGTGGATCAAGGATGACCCATTCCATGGCTCCCCTCACCCCTTCCAGCTTGCTATAAAAAATAGTAAAAACCACACGCTCAATACTCACGGTGATTGTAAAGTTTGATATA